>CM035408.1:157580762-158120762 GCA_020310875.1 Ceratopteris richardii | reverse complement strand
TGATGCCATGGTCATGCAAAAAATCTGAAAATTCATTTGAAAAATACTCTCCCCCTCCATCCGATATGAGAGTCTTTATATACTTCTCTGTTTCCTTCTCCACTAGGTTTTTGAACCTCTTGAAGTGGTAAAACACCTCTGACTTTGACTTCATGCAATACAACCAAACAAACCTTGAATGATCATCTATAAGTGTGAAAAAATATCTATTACCTCCAATGGATGGCTCCCTTGTAGGTTCCCATACGTCTGTGTGTATGAGATTCAACACTTCATTGCTCACATGTGCTCCCTTCTTGAATGGCAATCTCCTTTGTTTTCCTAATTGACAATCATGGGACAAATGTTGCATATTCTGAGATGTAAGATCAGGTAGACCACTTTTGTTCATAGTGATGTCTATGGTCCTATGTAGACACCTTCTTTTGGAAACTGTCTTTACTTCGTGAATTTCATTGATGATTTTTCTAGGCATGCATGGCTATATCCACTCAAAGAAAATTCCCAAGTGTTTATGTGCTTCAAATAGTTTTTGGTTTTGGCTGAAAATCTATCAGCATGTAAAATGGGCACCCTCTGAATGTACCTTTACTTTGAATGTAGTTCCTTTTGATCTTCTTGATAGCTTCACACCTGGTTCTCTAGATTTCACTTCAAGCTTTCACCTTTTGAATCTTCAAAGGTTGAGTTTCTGTATAACTGCAATAGTCGGGGTCCTCCTTTCTTCAATTTTGATAACTCTTGCTCTAATACCACTGATGGAGAGTGTTAATCTCCAAAAGAACACGTTATTCTTGATGTTAGAGCATCTCTATATCAAGAACAACTCTGAACCTCAATCAATCTTGGAAGATCAATGTTAAATTATCAAAATTTGAACTAATTGTGAAGAAACTAATTATTCAAAAAAGTTTGTTGCACTTAATTCACTCATTGACTAATCGAATTGTAAAATTTTTCAATGAAACTTTATAAAATGTGTATCCTAAGGTTTGTGCACCTTCTCCAAGTTAAATCTCTCCAAAAGATTGAGTAGATGTGGAGTTTTACTTCAAACAATGTACCTATGTCTGAAATTGTTCTTTTGTGTAGTCGACTTTGACACCTGCAACTTCTAATGCATGGTTCTCCCAAACTAGACCCTATTATTCAAATGCTTTTAGCCACAAGTAGCTTACCTTTCAACTTAAATAATGAGTGCTTACTTGCTCAAAACTTTACACTATGGAGGGAGATGTGATCAAAACATTGATTGCATATGTTTTTGTCTTCACTTCTGATTCCATAACATAGAAATCTAATGCAAAAGAGGCACTATGAGAACCTGAACGAGTACGGTATGACAAAAATGCATCTAATTTGCTATCATGTAAAGTCTGCACAAGCCATTTTGGCATAGTTTTTGCTTCCTCAATATCAGCTCTCTCATCAATAAGTGCATCATGTAAATCTGCATCAGAAATGTAATGATCTGCATCATCACATGAAACCTATAAAGGTTGAGAAGTTGCCTCATTAGGACTAGCACTAGACTGTCCACTTGTAAAAAGTGGCAACAAAGTATCATACATGTCTTTGGAGCTAATAGATGTCTCCTTAGTACATGAAAGTAATGGTTGAATAGCATCTTCCACAAAAACAACATCACATCTAACCAAAATGCGTTTAGTCTATGGATGATACAGATGATAGCCTTTGCTTTCTGAATTGTACCCAACAAAAATACATTTCACTGCTTTATCATCCAGTTTTTTGCGATGCTGTTCAGGCACTAATGCATATGCAAGACAACAAAAAACACACAGATGAGCAACAAATGGCTTGCGACCATGCCAAGCCTCATATGGATTGATAGAGTGTAGTGCTTTAGTGGGACACCTGTTAAGTACATATGCTGCACGCATAATAGCCTCGAGCCAGAAAACTATGTGGTAAAGCCTAACTCTTGACCATACACCTCACCATCTCCATGAGTGACCTGCTCTTCTATTCAGCAACTCCATTCTATTGATGTGTATACAACACTTTAAACTGATGTTTTATCCTACGTTCAACCAAAAATGCATTGAAATTTGAAGACATATATCCCCCCACCCCCCTGATCAGGACAGAGGGTGCCCATTTTACATGTTGACCAATTGTTAGCCAAAATGAAAAACTGTTCGAAGCACATAAACACTTCAGACTTTGCTTTGAGTGGATATACCCATGCATGCTTGGAAAAATCATCAATGAAAGTCACGAAGTAAAGATAGTTTCCAAAAGAAGGTGTCTACATAGGACCATAGACATCACTATCAACAAGCTACAATTTCTGATTAGCTCGGGCTAAACCATCTTTTGGAAATGAGAAACACTTCATTTTGCCAAAATATAGCCTTCGGATACATGTTTACCGGGTGCCTCAAGTTTGGGCAAAGAGGACACCATTTTAAATTTGTATAGGCATAGCAAACTAACAAAATTCAGATGACCAAAGCATGCATGCCAGAGTTTTGCATCTAAGAGAGCTTGAGAATCATGTACTGCACGTGTTGAATCATTCATAGATTTTTCATAGTCTATGGGCTTATACAATCCACGACATAAAATGCCAGAAGAAATAATCACGTCGCCATTTGACATATCATGAACTGTACATCTGTCATCAATAAATTCACAACCAAGCCAACCTTGGCTAATGTAGAAATTGATAAGAGATTCTTCTTGATCCCTACCACAAATAAAGCATCTGACAATATAAAAGAACTACCATAAAGAGTAATCAGAATTATCTTAGCAACTCCCATGATTGGGTGAGAGGAGTTGTTGGCGCGTGATAGTATTCCCTATAGGGGTAGACTCAAGTGAAGTGAAGAAACTGCGCTGCGAGGTAATATGTTTGGCCAGTCCACTATCAAAGTACCAAACATCTGAGTCTATTGCAAACATACACTATTCAAGAGAAGATGGGTCAAAACTGCGAACAGTAGTAAACACCCATTCTTCAATCTACACAAGATTAGCAGACTCTATTTTTGGTGTAGAGGCCTCTGCAACAACCATTCTAGCCTCTTTTTTCTTTGCATCTTTTGCAACCAGTTTTGGACAGTTCTTAATGACATGATCGTTTCCTTTACAATACTTACAAAAGAATTTCTACTTGTTCGATTTCTTCACATCTTTGTCTTCCTTCTTCGAATGTGTAGCATTTGCAGATTTTTGCTTACTAGTAGATGAGCTCCATTTACCTTTGCCCATCTGACTAGCCAGGAAAGCTTGATCTACAACATGCATAATGGACTTGTTCTGCCTAGGCTGATCTTCTTGCAACAGAACAAAGACTAACTCTCCAAATGATAAGGCATTTGGATTTCCTCTACATCAAAGGAAGAGCATAAGCAAAACTCTGATATGAATAAGGAAGACCATTCAGAATGATTTGCGCAAGTGAGCTATCTGGTATAACTTGATCAGTAGAAATCAATTGTTCCTTCAAGTCTTTGATCTTCGTTAGAACACTGTCCATAGAATCACCTTCATTCATATGCTCACTCTGCAATTGTTTTTAGGGTAAGTAACAGGAGCCTCATTCCTAGCTAGCTTGGTGCAATGTGGTAAGTGTATCCCAAGAATTCTTAGCTCCTACAAGAGAGAATGTGAGGAATAATGACGTGTTTGATAGACGAGGCTATCAATGCATGTGCTTGAGCATCTCTACCATACCAATGAATTTGCTCTATAGTAGGTGCAATAGAAGTCGTAGCATGAATAGGAATATGAAGAACATTATCTGGAACCTTCTCAAGAATAATGTGCTCAATGGCTAAGCAATCTCTAATGAAGTGGTACCTCACCTCAGTATGCTTGGTCTTTACATGATAGACCAGATTCTTAGCCAAAGCAATAGCACTTTGACTATCACTGAGCAAACGAGGTACACGTTGAAGTAGACCCATATCACAAGCAAGATAAGAAAGCTACAATGCTTCCTCACATGCCTGATGTAGACTTATGATTGTCTACACAACCAACATAATGAGAATTTATGTAACCAGTAATGGATGCTTTCCCTCCGCTGAAGCATAGACAGTTGTCCTTAGTGCCACTCTGATATCTCAAAATCATCTTGACTGTTGCCCAATGTTGCATGCCAGGATTAGACGTATATCTGCTCACAACTCCCATTGCAAATGAAATGTTTGGTCTTGTAGCTACCATAGCATACATGAGACTACCAACTCCCATTCCTTTTCCTCATCTGATTTGGGGCAATCATCCTTGCTGAATTTTACATATGTGGGTAAAGGTGTACTCAATGCCTTTCCACCTTGCATATTGAACCTATGAAGTACTTTGGATATGTACTCACTTTGAGACAAGTATACACATCTTTTACTCCTATCACGAGTAATGTGCATGCTAAGAATATGTTTGGAATCCTCCAAATCCTTCATATCAAATGTCTTACTCAACTTCTTTTCGAGAATTGACAAGTCATAAGAGGACTTCCCAGCAATCAACATATCATCAACATAAAGTATCAAGCATATCAAGCTTCCATCTGAGCATCTCTTTGTGTAGAGACAATGATCCTCATTGCTTTGAGAATAGCCTTGAGACTTCATAAAAGCATCAAACTTTTGGTACCATTGTCTAGGGTACTGTTTAAGTCCATATAAGCTCTTGTTGAGCTTACAAACTAAAATTTCTTTGCCAGGAACTACATAACCCTGTGGTTGTTCCATATAGATCTCATTTGTAAGATCTCCATGCAAGAAAGTAGTTTTCACATCCATTTGGACTAGCTCTAAGTCCTCCATTGCAACAAATCCAAGCAACATATGCAGGGTAGTCATCTTGACCACAGGAGAGAAGATTTTCTTGAAACCAACACCATGGTGTTGCTTAGAACCCTTCGCAACAAGTCATGCTTTATACTTTGGAGAAGCACTATCTGATGTAAATTTCAGCATATATTCCCATTTACATGGTAAAGCTTTCCTGCCCTTTGCAAAGGTACTAAATCCCAAGTACAATTCTTGTGAATAGAATCTAACTCATTCTTCATGGCACACACCCACTTGACATAGTTGTCTGCATAGCCTCTATGTAGCAAGAAGGCTCACTAGCATCTGTTAGTATAAAAAATACAAACCTGGAACATATCTATCAGGTGGATGTGAGACACTTGTAGAACATCTCAATGGTTGCTGAACAACAACATTTGCAGACTGATCTAATCAAATATTCTCTTGAACATCCTTGTAATAGGTGAAAGGTTAATTACGTGAGCTGCAGTCAATACTGCTTGTGCCCAAAATCCTTGTGAAAGGTTTGCATGATGCAACATAGAAACTAGTCTATCCTAAATAGTTCTATTCATCCTTTCAGCTATGCCGTTATTTATTGGGGTATAAGGAGTTGTAAACTATCTATGAATTCCTCTAGACTAATAGAAAAGGCTAAATGCATGTGAGGTATACTCACCCCCATTATCAAAACATAAAGTCTTAAGCTTAGTCCCTTTCTTAGTCTCAATTGAAGCAAGCCATTTTCTAAAAGTAGGAAATACCTCATCCTTTGCTTTGATAGGATATACCCAGACTTTTCTAGTAGCATCATCTATGAAATTGAAAAAATAAAGAGAACCACCTAATGACCTTGTGGGCATAAGACCACACACATCTTTATGAACCACATCTAAAGGCTAAATTGAAGATTCAATGTGTGTCTTGTGCACATTCCTAGTTTTTTTTTCCATATTGACAATGCTCACAAAATGAAAAATCTGAGAAAGATAACACAGGTAAGTAGCCAAAATGATAACGATTTTCCATTCCACTACGTGATATTTGGCCCAAATGGCCATGCCAAATACAAACCACAGGTTGTTTAGTAACAACTAACAAGTGTTCTTTTTGTGATACAAATAAAGGATAAAGTGAGCCAACTTTGCTTCCTTTTACAGTAACCATATTGCCCTTTGATATGCAAAAGGATTGAGGATAGAAGACCACCTTGTAACCAAAGTGATCAAGTTGACCAACTGACATCAAACTATAGAGAGTACACGCATGGAAGAAAACTGAAAAGAAGATTGTACTCACAAAAGAAAGAGTGTGAAGAACTCAAAGTGAGAAGACCAAGAAATGGGTAAACTCACATGGATTAGAAATGAGCTTGCCAACAACGTGGAGTTGGCTCCTCAAGATTCTAACCAAGTACAAATAGGGGGTGAGGCCCTCCTTATATAAATTTGGGAGGGGCTCTCTAAAGTACTATTGGAGTTAGATGTCTATGGAAGCACGTGAAAAGCACAAGGAAGAAGAAGAAACTTGGAGGACAACACACAATACTGAATGTATACCACTAGAATCTACAAAGATAAGTAACCTGTTAGGGCAATAGGCATGATGGAGAGTGTTAATCTCGAAAAGAACAAGTTATCCTTGATGTTGGAGCACCTCTATATCAAGAACAACTCAAAACCTCAATCAATTTTGGAAGACCAATGCCAAATTATCAAACTTTGGACTAATTGTGAAGAAAGTAATTATTCAAAAAAGTCTTCTACACTTAATTCACTCATTGACTAATCAAATGTGTAAAGGTTTCAATAAAACTTTATACAAAGTGTCTCCTAAAGGATACTCACCTTCTCCAAGTTAAATCTCTCCAAAAGATTTTGTGAATATTGAGTTTTACTTCAAACAATGTATCTATGTCTCAAACTATTCTTTTGTGTAGTCGACTTTGACACCTGCAACTTCTAATGCATGGTTCCCCCAAACTAGAACCCGTTTATTCAAATGCTTTTAGCCAAAAGTAGCTTACCTTTTAAATTAAAGAATGAGTGCTTACTTGCTCAAAACGTTACACTGTGGAGGGAGATCTGATCAAAACATTGACCACCGGGATTGCACCTGTTTTTGTCTTCACTTCTTCACTTTACACATCTAAATGTTCCTACTTCAAATTCTCTCAACCTGATTACAATTAAACTCTCAAAACTTGTACAAAGGTCACTCAACTATAGATTTAGACTTGTACAAACACATTCATCAAGAGGATAAACAAAGAAGGAGCACTGAACAAAATATCGAGGTGCAACTTTCTTCTATTCAGGAAAATATTACATCTGAGTGATACATCAAGTTCTTCTCACTTTCTAAAGTCTCTAATGACTTCTAAAAATTTTCAGTCATCATCCCTCTTTCTTGTAGTACATCTATATCAATTATATATAGATGTTTTCATCACGACTCATCATAGATGCAAAGTTTTTATGAACTAGTTACAAGATTAGTATACATGTATATACAAGTGTTCATCTTATGATCATGCACTGAACTTCAAGTCTCATATGTTGATCTTTGCTTCATTCTTTGACTTCAAAATTTGTCCAAATCATCGATTGATTGTTGTCTTGCACCAACAACTCCCCCTCAATCATCAATTGTGATTTTCCCTATCTTCTTTATACCTGCCATGTCTTTGAACCTTTGTAACTTAGATCCATGCAGGCTTTTAGTTAACATATCTGCAATCTGATCTTTTGTTGAAGTATGTATGACTTCAATTTCTTGATCAATCACCTTCTCTCTCAAGAAATGGTATTGAATCTCAATATCTTTAGTCCTAGCATGAAATACAGGGTTAGTAGCTAGATACAATGAGCTCGTATTATCTCCATGAATAGTGGGTGTACTCTAAATGATGTCAAAACTCTTCATGAGAGTCTTCAACCATATAACCTCCTTTGCAGCTTCAACCATACCTTTATACTCTGCTTCTATAGATGACAAAGCAACTATATGTTGCTTATTAGAACACCAAGAGATTAACTTATCTCCCACATAATATAAATACCCATAGGTTGATCTCCTATCATCAAGATTACCTGCCCAATCTGTATCACTATATATCTTGATGTTTGTATCTGATGTGAATCCATAATACAAACCTTCTTTGAGTGTACCCTTAATGTATCTTAGCACCCTTTGTCTTGCAATCCAATGTTCAGACTTTGATATAGCTTCATGTCCTTGAATTCTTCTCCTCCATATCTGCTCAATTTATGATTCACCTCCATTGGAGTAGGTGCTACCTTGCAATCTTCCATTTTAAACTTGATTGGCAAGTTCTTCCAATACCTTTCTTGAGTCACATATACTCCATGTTGAGTATATGAAATATCCATGCCGAAGAAATATGACAAGTCTCCCAAGTCACTTATCTTGAACTCTTTCTCCATTTGCTTCTTAAGACTTTGTATGCCCTTCTCATCTGTACTTGTAGGAATTATGTCATCAACATATATACACATGTAAATGAACCCATCATCACTTGCTTTAACAAGCAAGCTAGTATCTTCCTTAGACACTTGGAGACCAAGCTCTTTCAAGAACTTCACAAGTCTATAGTTCCATGCCCTTGGCCTGCTTCAAACCATACAAAGCTCTCTTGAGCTTAAATACATATTCTAGATACCTTTTATCCTTGAAACCTTCTGGTTGTTTCATGAAAACATCATCTGAAATGTAACCATTTAGAAAAGCATTTTTCACATCTAATTGACATATCTTCCAACCTTTACATGGAGCAATAGCTATGAGAGTCCTTATAGTTGTCATCTTTGCCACATGACTATAAGCCTCATCATAATCTATACCATATGTCTGAGCATACCCTTTCACAACAAGTCTAGCTTTATATCTAGACACACTTCGATCTGCATACCTCTTTGTCTTGTAAATCCGTTTGCATCCAATGATCTTCTGACTATTTGGTTTAGGAACCAAATCCCAAGTCTCATTTTCCATCAATGCATCATACTCCTCCTGCATAGTTTTCTCCTAATTTTCCTTACCTTTTGCCTCTTCATATGTAGAAGGATCTTCCTCTGCTTTCACCATATACACATAATCTTTAGTGATAAAAAATGAAGTATCATAGTTATACCTTGTAGGTTGCCATTTGTGCCTTGATGATCTTCTTAGTTCTCCACTTCTTGAAGTTTTTGGTTCACCACATTTTGTATTAAACCTTGGCATTTCTTCAACTTCAACTGATGCTTCATTGTTCTCTTCTTCATCAAATATTTGAACCTTTGATTTACCTTTCTTCTCATTCAATATTTCTTCATCACCTGCATGAATATTAATTGTACCTGCATACCAAGTACCTTGCTCATCAAATGTAACATCCTTTGACACAAGAAATCACTTTGTGGATGGACTCCACAACCTATAACCCATCTACTTATCATCATAACCAATGAACACATACTTTTCAACTTTAGGTTCCAATTTATGCCTCATCTGAGATGGCACATATGCATAAGCCAAACATCCAAACACTTTGCAATGATCTAAGGTAGGTCTCTTACCCACCATGCTTCATATGGTGTCATACCTTGCAAAGATTTACATGGTAGCCTATTAACCGAGTATGTGGCTGTATTTACAGCCTCAACCCACAAATAATTAGGGCAATTTTTCTCCTTCATCATTGACCTTGCAAACTCAACAAGAGTTGTATTTCTCCTTTCTGCTACACCATTTTGTTGAGGAGAGTACGTGCAAGTAACTTCCCTTTTTATACCTGCATTCCACAAGTAATCACTAAAATCATTAGAGAAATACTCTCCCCCTCCATGTGACCTTAGTCTCTTCAATTTTTGTCCTGAAACTCTTTTTGCATACACATGGTAATGTTTAAATGTATTGAACACCTCTGATTTATCTTTGATCACATATATAGTGATCCACCTAGTAGCATCATCAACATAAATCACATAATATTGTGAACCATTAATACTAAAGTCCTTTGATGGTCCCCACACATCTGTATGTACCAATTCAAGCTTCTATGAATGCTTGTTATATGATTGCTTATGAGCCTTACCTAATTGACATGCTTCACATTTGTATGTCATGTGTGACCTGCAACATTAGGTAATCCAAGCACTGAGCCATTATTTATCATATCCTTAATACCTCTTTCATTGAAATGTCCAAGCCTTTTATGCAAAATATCTAACTCAGAGATCTTATGTCCTTCATAAGTGAACAGGGCATGACCGACATTGCCTTGGATCTTCAATGTGAATAGCCTTCCTTCTTTCTTTCCTGAAACAATTTTTTTATACCCATTGCGAGGGTCTTCCAAAGAAACTCCATCATTAGTGAACCTTACTTCATAACCTTTCTCTACAATTTGCCCTACACTTATTAGATTCTTTGGAATTGTAGAAACATACAAAACCTTACTCAAAAGAGTGCTTCCATCATTGAACTTTACTTATCCAATGAACCTCACATTGTGATTTGTATTATCACTTGTTTGGACTATATGATTACTCACCTTATTCTCCAAATCAGTCATCAAAGCTATATTTCCACTCAGGTGATTGCTACACCCTGAGTCAATGTAGAATACTCTCTGATCTTCACTTTGTCTTTCACAAGTTGCATTCATAATTAAGGTTGAATCCTCCTTCTGATATGAAGCATAATTGTAGTAGGTATTATTATAGGATTGACTTTGGAAGCCTCTACTTGCATTTCTTCCAAAGTAACCTCTACTAACTCTACCTCTGAAATTACCTCTCTGATTTCTATTACCTCTTCCTCTTGAATTAAAGTTTTTATTGTATCCTCCACCATTTTTATTATTATGCCAACATTCATGAGCTAAATGATTAGTCTTACCAAAAATCAAGCAAGCTTTGACACCATCTTTATTGCTTTTGCCTCTTCCTCTTCCTTTGACACCTCCTCTTCCTCTTAGGAAGTTAGCTTGGCTAGTCGTGCCTTCATCTTCATTAAATTGTTTCTTGCCTTTGTTAATCTTCTTCTTGTTCTTTGAATACATTGTTTGACCTGTACTTTTATCAACATCACCTTTGACATCCTGCTCAAAGGTTAGCATATGTCTTAGCAATTGATTCAAATCAGGAGTGAAATGATCTAGTGACAATTCAGTGGATAGAATGAATGGCTTCCACTTCTCATCTCCTCTCAAACCTATGATAATTTGTCTTACCAATTTATCCCCTTCAATGTCTTCATCAACTGCTCCTAATGCATCTGCAATGTCCTTCATCCTTGCTACATAATCAGAAATAAATTGAGAAGTTTTCTTTTTGAATGTGGTGAACTCTACCCATAAAGATGCCTTCCTTGAATTTTTAGTGTTTTGGAAATGCTCCTCCAAAGCATTCTATATGTCACTTGCACTTTCAAGACCTCTAATATGAGGTAGCAAGTAATCATTGACTCCCATGTAGATAATTCTCCTTGCTTGAGCATCCTTCTTCATCCATGTCTTCAAATATGAGAGCTCTTCCCTAGTTGGAACACTAGGATCCCTAAATTCTGGTTTTTCTTTTTCACTTGTGATGTATCCTATCAGATCTTTGCTCATAAGATGATCTTGCATCGTCATTGACCAAGCAGGATAGTTTTCTCTATCCAATTTCTCTATGTGAAGAGAATCTTCCATCCTTTCTTCACCTGTGCAATAAATTCTTCAAGATTTGTGAATAATGAATGTACATTTACTTTGAATGTTGTTCCTTTTGATCTTCTTGATAGCTTCAAGCCTCCTTCTTTAGATTTCACTTCAAGCTTTCACCTTTTGAATCTTCAAAGTTTGATTTCTATATAACTGCAACAGTCAGGGTCCTCCTTTTTTCAATTCTGATAACTTCTACTCTGATAGCACTGATGGAGAGTGTTAATGTCCAAAAGAGCAAGTTATCCTTGATGTTAGAGTAGCTATATATCAAGGAAAACTCAAAACCTCAATCGATTTTGGAAGACCAATGTCAAATTATCAAACTTTGAACTAACTGTCAAGAAATTAATTATTCAGAAAAGTCTGTTGCACTTATTTCACTCATTGACTAATCAAATGTGTAAAGTTTTCAGTGAAACTCATACAAGGTGTCTCCTAAAGTTTTTGCACCTTCTTCAAGTTAAATATCTCCAAAAGATTCAGTAAATCTAGAGTTTTACTTCAAACAATGTACCTATGTTTGAAACTAATCTTTTGCATAGTCGACTTTGACACCTGCAACGTCTAATACATGGTTCTCCCAAAGTAGACCCCATTTATTCAAATGCTTTTAGCCACAAGTAGCTTACCTTTCATCTTAAAGAATGAGTTCTTATTTGCTAAAAAATTTACACTGTGGAGGGAGATCTGATCAAAACATTGACCACTGGGATTGCACCTATTTCTATCTTCACTTCTTCACTTTACACATCTAAACATTCCTACTCTAAATTCTCTCAGCTTGATTACAATTAAACTCTCAAAACTTGTAAAAAGGTCACTAAACTATATATTTAGACTTATACAAACACATTCATCAAGAGGATAAACAAAGAAGGAGCACTGAGCAATAGATCGAGGGGCAACTTTCTTCTATTCAGGAAAATATTACATCTGAGTGATGCATCAAGTTCTTCTCACTTTCTAAAGTCTCTAATGACTTCTAAAACTTATCACTCATCATCCCTATTTCTTGTAGTACATGTATATCAAGTATATATAGATTTTTACATCATGACTCATCATAGATGCAAAGTTTTTATGAACTAGTTACAAGATTAGTATACATATATATACAAGTCTTCATCTTCTGATCATGCATTGAACTTCAAATCTCATATGTTGATCTTTGCTTCAGTGTTTGACTTCAACCTTTGTCCAAATCATCAATTAATGGTTGTCTTGCACCAACAAGGCATATATACAAGCTAGGGAACAAGAACCTCCTAAAGAGAGAAAAAAGTGCCCCGGTAGTCCTGGTGTGTTCACACACATCAAAAAATCCCCCGAGAAGTGATGCAGTGAACAAGGAGTTGGCAGTCATGTATAAGGAAGTGTCTAGCTATGTGGAATCAATCCACAAAAGGAAGTAAGCCCAAAGCTTGTGTGGAAAGCTTCAAATTTCTCCCTAGGTAGAGCCTTCATGAAAAGGTCTACAATGTTCACTTGCATGGGCACAAATGCCAAGCTGATCTCTCCAGCAGAGGAACTCTCCCTGACAAAATGATATTGCACCTCAATGTGCTTAGTGTGAGCATGAAACAAAGGGTTCCTCACAATTGCCAATACACTCTGACTGTCAATGAAGATGGTGGTGGTAAAGACTGACCAATGCCCAAATCATCCATAAGGCGTCTGAGCCACACACACTCAACAGTTGCTGTGAAAGTTGCCCTATACTCAAGCTCACAACTCGAAGTGGCCAAAGTAGGTTGCTTCTTGCTCAGCTAGGATATGCATGAGCTACCAAGCATGAAGAAAAGACATTTTCATGCCCTTTCTGCACAAAGCCACCAGGCTGAAAAGAATACACTTCTTCATGCAAGTCACCATTCAAAAATGCTATTTTAATGTCCAACTAATGTACATTCCAACCATGATGAGCTGCAAGTTTGCAGATATTACGAACAGTAGTCATTCGGCATTTAGGTGCAAAGGTCTCATCAAAATCAATGCCTCTTTCGTCCGCATAACCCTTTGTAACAAGCTTAGCCTTATACCTATCAACTATAAGGTTTATGCTTGAAATTGTATACCCACTTAGTGCCAATGGCCTTCTTCCCAATAGGCAAGTCACATAAAGACCAGGTACCATTTTTCATGATACCATCATATTCGGATTGCATTGTAGCCATCCAATGCTGAGAATTTTGTGCTTCATCAAATGAAATAGGCTCAGTCTCATCATAGAGTCTGGAGGCAGCCATAACATAGAAATCTAATGCAAAAGAGGCACTATGAGAGCCTGAACGAGTACGGTTTGACAAAAATGCATCTAATTTGCTATCATGTAAAGTTTGCACAAGCCATTTTGGCATAATTTTTGCCTCCTCAATATCAGCTCTCTCATCAATAAGTGCATCATGTAAATCTGCATCAGAAATGGAATGATCTACATCATCACATGAAACCCATAAAGGTTGAGAAGTTGCCTCATTAGGACCAGCACTAAACTCTCCACCTATAAAAAGTGGCAACAAAGTATCACACATGTCTTTGGGGCTAATAGATGTCTCCTTAGTACATGAAAGTAATGGTTGGATAGCATCTTCCACAAAAACAACATCACGGCTAACCAAAATGCATTTAGTCTATGGATGATACAGACGATAGCCTTTGCTTTCTGAATTGTACCCAACAAAAATACATTTCACTACTTTATCATCTAGTTTTCTGCGATGTTGTTCAAGCACTAATGCATATGTGAGACAACAAAAAACAAGCAGATGAGCAACAGATGGCTTGCAACCATGCCAAGCCTCATATGGATTTATAGACTGTAGTGCTTTCATGGGACACCTATTAAGTACATATGCTGCACACATAATAGCCTCGAGCCAAAAAACTATGTGGAAAAGCCTGAATCTTGACCATACACCTTGCCATCTCCATGAGTGACCTGTTCTTCTATTAAGCAACTCCATTTTGTTGATGTGTATACGGCACCGTAAACTGATGTTTTATCCCATGTTCAACTAGAAATACATTAAAATTTGAAGACATATATCCCCCCTTGATCAAAATAGAGGGTGCCCATTTTACATGTTGAAACATTTTTAGCCAAAACGAAAAACTGTTTGAAGCACATAATAAACACTTCAGACTTTGCTTTAAGTGGCTATACCCATGTATGCCTGGAAAAAGCATCAATGAAAGTAAGTAAAGATAGTTTCCAAAAGAAGGTGTTTGCATAGGACCATAGACATCACTATCAACAAGCTGCAATTTCTGAGTAGCTCAATCTGAACCATCTTTTGGAAATGAGGAACGTTGCATTTTTCCCAAAATACAACCTTCAGATACATGTTTACCGGGTGCCTCAAGTTTGGGTAACGAGGACACCATTTTAGATTTCTGCAGGCATAGCAAACTAACAAAATTCAAATGACCAAAGCGTGCATGCCAAAGTTTTGCATCTGACATAGCCTGAGAATCATGTACTGCACATGTTGACATAGATTTTTCATAGTCTATGAGCTTATATAGCCCACGACATAAAATGCCAGAAGCAATAATCACGTTGCCATTTGATAGATCATGAATTGTACATCTATCATCAATAAATTTCACAACCACACCAATCTTGGCTAATGTAGAAACTGATAACAGATTCTTCTTGATCTCTGGCACAAATAAGGCATCTGACAATATGAAAGAACTACCATCAACAATAGTCACAGTTATCTTACGAACTCCCATGACTAAGTAAGAGGAGTTGTTGGCGCATGTGATAGTATTCCCTGTAGGGGCAGGCTCAAGTGAAGTGAAGAAACTACACTGGGAGGTAATATATTTGGTCACCCCACTATCAAAGTACCAAACATCTGAGTCTATTGCAGACATACAGTGTTCACGGGAAGATGGGTCAAAACTGCAAACAATAGTAAACACCCATTCTTCAATCTGCACAATATTAGTAGACTTTATTTTTTGTGTAGAGGCCTCTGCAACAACCATTCTAGCCACTTTTTTCTTTGCATCTTTTGTAGCTAGTTTTGGATAGTTCTTAATGACATGATCATTTCCTTTACAGTACTTATAAAAGAATTTCTGCTTTTTCGATTTCTTCTCATCTTTGTATTCCTTCTTCAAATGTGCAACATTTACAAATTTTTGCTTACTAATAGATGAGCTCCATTTACCTTTTCCCTTCTGATTAGCCAAGAAAGCTTGATCTGCAACACGCATAGTGGACCTGTTCTGCCTAGACTGATCTTCGTGCAACAGAGCAAAGACTCTCTCCAAATGACAAGGCATTTGGATTGCCTTTCATCATCAAAGGAAGAGTAGAAGCAAAACTCTGATTTGAATCAGGAAGACCATTCATAATGTTCTGCACAACTAAGCTATCTGGTATAGGTTCATCAGCAAAAATCAACTGTTCCTTCAAGTCTTTGATCTTTATTAGAAAACTGTCCATATAATCACCTTCATTCATATGCTCACTCTCCAACTGTTTTCGAAGGTAAGGAACACAAGCCTCATTCCTAGCTAGCTTGATACAATGTGGTAAGTGTATCCCAAGAATTCTTAGTTTTTCTGCAAGAGAGAATGTGAGGAATAATGGCAAGTTTGATAGACAAGGCTATCAATGCATGTGCTTGAGAATCTCTACCATTCCAATGAATTTGCTCTATAGTAGGTGTGGTAGAAGTCGTAGCATGAATAGGAATCTGAAGAACATCAGCATCTTCAATGCCATCTACATCAGCTTCAATACTTGTATTTGTAAGTGTAATAAGACATTTTTCAACACCCTGCACAATGTTCCATAGTCGTTTTGCAACCAATATATGGTGCATCATTTAAGCCCACAATGGGTAATTGGTACTGTCCAACTTATCCTCAACAGCCAACATATGGAATACATCACTGCTTTCAACCGTGGTCACTGACTAAAACACCCTGATGTAGAAAAATGACTGTAACTTTATATATATATATATATTTATTTATCTATTCTAAAGACCTATTTTTATACATATTATTTATTCTGATACTAAAGACCTATTTTTTATATATTTAATTATATATATTTATTTTTATCATATGTATGTAAAAAACCTAAAACCCTAATCCTAAAGACCTAGACCTAAGAATGTATATGTGTGTATGCATGTGTATATGTATGTATATATGTATATGTATTATATGTGTATATGTGTATATATGTTATGCATGTGTAAAAACCCTAAACCGTAATCGTAATGACCTAGAACAAAAAAATGTATATGTTTGTATGCATGTGTATATATATGTGTATGTGTACATATATTATGTGTGTATATGAGTATATGTGTGTACGCATGTTTAAACAACCTAAAAACCCTAATCCTATTTTTATATATTTAATTTGATAAAAAACCCTAAAATCCTAATCTTATATATTTAATTATATTTATTTAATTAAAACACTAGCTATTTTCATATTTATTTATCTATACTAAAATCCTATTTTTTATATAGATTTAATTATATATTCTGATTTTTTTCTTTTCTTTTTATTATATATTTAATTTAAGTAAAAGATGATAAATCCTTATTTTTTATATATTTTATTAAATATGTTTAATTATATATATATATTTATTTATCTATACTAAAGAGCTATTTTTATATATATTATTTATTCTGATACTAAAGACCTATTTTTTATATATTTAATTATATATATTTATTTTTATTCTATGTATGTAAAAAACCTAAAACCCTAATCCTAAAGACCTAGACCTAAAACATGTATATGTTTGTATGCATGTGTATATATATGTGTATGTGTACATATATTATGTGTATATGTGTGTATGCATATAACCTAAAAACCCTAATCCTATGTTTATATATTTAATTTGATAAAAAAAACCCTTACATCCTAAATTTATATATTTAATTATATATATTTAATACTAGCTATTTGCATATTTATTTATGTATACTAAAATCCTATTTTTCATATATATTTAATTATATATTCTAATTTTTTCTTTTCTTTTTCTTATATATAATGAATTTAATTAAAAAATGTGTGTATGCATATGTGTGTATGTATTTATGTATGTATGTATGCATGTATATGCATGTGTGTATGTATGTATGCATATGCATGCGTATGCATATGTGTGTATATATATGCATATGTGTGTGTATGGAGATGTGTATGTATGTATATGCATGTGTGTGTATGCATATGCATATGTATGCATATGTGTTTGTATGTATATGCATGTGTGTGTATGTATATGCATGCATGTGTATGCATATGTGTATGTATGTATATGCATATGTGTATGTATGTATATGCATATGCATGTGTATGCATATGTGTGTGTATGTATATGCATGTGTGTATGTAATATGTATGTGAGTGTGTGTATAAGTGTGAGTGTGTATGTATATATGTGAGTGTTTGTGTGTATGTATGTGAGTGTGTATGTATATCTGTGTGTATGTATATGCATGTGTGTGTAATATGTATGTGAGTGTATGTATATGTGTGTATGCATGCAGGTATATGCATGAATATGTGTATGTGAATATGTAATATGTATGTGTGTGTACGTATGTGTGTGTACGTATGTGTGTGTACGTATGTGCGTGAATGTATGCATGCATATTTTTGTATGTATATATGTATGTATGCGTATGTTTGTGTATGTACATATGTGAGTGTGTGTATATGTATGTGAGTGTGTATGTATATGTGAGTGTGTGTATGTATGTGAGTGTGTGTGAATGTATGTATGCATATGTATGTGTATGCATGTGTGTATATGTGTGTGTTACAGTATGTATGCATGTGTGTATATGTGTGTGTATGTATGCATGTGTATATGTGTGTGTATGTATGCATGTGTGTATATGTGTGTGTATGTATGCATGTGTGTCTCTTTATCTCTCTTTTTATCTCTTTCTCTCTCCCTCTCTCTCTATCTCTCTTTCTATCTCTCTCTATCTCTCTCTCTATCTCTCTCTCTATCTCTCTCTCTCATCTCTCTCTCACTCTCTATCAATAGAGAATAAAACAATCACTTACAAGTATGTCCCTCTTTTAAATCGTTCTCATCAAAGTCTAATGAACATTGTCTCTCATCAAGTTCCAAAGAATCGATGCCAAAAACCTCCTGCAAAACCAAAGAGAAGAGAAATTATAAAATAGAATGCATAGAGAAAGAGAAAGGGTAAGACTATGTGCACCACTTACCAAGATGCGAGATCTAAAGAGAGAGAGAGAGAGAGAAAGAGTGTGTGTGTGTGTGTAGAGAGAGATCTGTGTGTGTGTGTGTGCACAACACAATGCAAGTCACAATTCAGTTCGTGCACGCAAGTTTGATAGAAGCAATGCTCAGTTCGAATGACACGCAAAATGTCGAATTTTTGCTCTCGGGTCCCCTATATGTTTAAAAGTAAGCACCGGTATAGGCATCAATGTAGGCATCCGTATGGGCGCTAGCAATTCCAAGTAATTATCGATGCTCATATCGATGCATATATCGATGCCCATACCGATGCCTATACCGGCGCCCATATTGGCGGCCTCATGGGATACCGACGATCCATTTTTAAATGGTCATACCGATGATCAAATGACCATCAATATGCATAACGAGATCTTTAGAGAAATTTTCAACAATTATACCAATGTCGAGGGGTGACCATCGGTAGGAAGAGCACTGGTATGACCCTCATATGTTGTAGTGCTTGTTGCCTCATGATCTTCAAAACTTTATCTGGTCAGACCCAAACCTCCATTCTTTTTTTTTTGGGTTATTTCTAGATTGCTTTTTACATTTGTCGTAAACTCGCAAATTGTTTCCTACGATCCCACATTGCATTTAGTTGTTTTCCATCAGTGTTGCTCAAGAATCTTCTTGCTTTTGCACCTCCCATTGACACATCGTGTAATACATCACCTGTATTTTGTGAAAGCTTTGGATCTTTTCTTACATGAACATCACCACCATGAAATCCCATTTCTGAAAGCAGAGATTCACACTTTTTTATGCATTCATCTGCAAGAGTTGTAGGCTTCATGGAATATGCATAATCCAAGTGAAGACAGACCAATTTATCAATGATCCTTTACTCTGCGTGAAGCGTACATATGTGTACATTAATCAATTCTTTTGGAAGTATGGGATCCCAAAACATGGCAAAAGATGAGTAATTATGAAGATTAACATTTTGTCTAGAAGAAGCCTCCTAAGCCTCAGCTCTAGCAATCCATCCTCTTGTACTTGGACTTTGCATGCAGTACAAACAAGGGTACTTACAATTTGCACCCCACTTATACCAAACATGCATTTTAGAGTCTTTAAGTCTCCACTCAAATGCCAGTCAATTTTAAAGCTTCCATAATTGTCCACATTCAAAAATTCTCCTGAGTGATGCCTTTGGATAACATTTGGAATGTTTGTCTATAAGAATAACCACTTAAGTGTTTTATGATTCTCAAATGGAACTTGAGCACACCCAACCCACCAGAACTCCATTTCTGATTGTAGTTTGAGGGATGGAGTATCCAGTTTCCCAAGGCTATAGTCCAAAGCTCTATTCATTAGTGTAATACTTATTCTTTCCCAGTTTTTGATGTTTTTTAATTTCAGCTTCATCAAGCTTTATTACAAATTTCAAAAGGCCATAACATTCATGTTCTTTTATATTATAGAATTGAACCATGTATGTCTGAAGTCTGATTATATCTATCCATATATTGTTAAATGCATTGTAAGTGAAGTGTAAAGTTTGTTTTCCTACCTCATAAGGCATGTTACCGTGAATGTGTTTATAGTCACCAAATATAGATACACTCTTATTCAAGCAGAGCCAATACTTTCCTACATGAGGAGGTCTAGGCAATCCAAAGCATTTTACTTTATTAAATTTAAGAAATTCATACCAAACTTTTGAAAACGCTCTATAACCTTTTTTACTCACTTCAACTCCATCACAAACCTCTTGAATTTGAGATGGTTCTAGCAACAAATTCATTTATTTCATGAGTTTTTCAAAAATAAACCGTTTCAAGCATACATTTTCATTCAATTTCAATAGTTTCAAAACGTCATTCTAACCCATAATTTCATTACAAAAATCAACATGATCAAAACTGCTTAACATGTTTAAAACCTAGCACATTTGTTACATGATCTCTTTCAATTTTCATTCTCTTTTTCTTTTGGCTAGATTTTTCAGTTAGATCTAAAAATGGTTTTACCTGTTTAGACCGTATTTTCAATCCTATAGGAGTTTCTTTCATTTGTTTGAAAGTTTCTAGTTGAGAAGACAAATTTGACAACTTTTTTTCTAGATCCCTCTGATGTAAGTCTCTCTGATGTAGTACATTTTGTATATAGTTTATGTATTGCAAATAGATCTTTGACATCTCATAGAGATTTGAACAATAGCCACGTAAACTATCATCACCATCTCCTACAAATCTAATCAAATCATGAAGATTATGAAAAGGTGGATACCTTCCAGTTTATGGATCAATCAGATAAACAATTCCGTCTGCCCATATGTCGATATGTTTTGCCTTCTTTGTGCAATCCATCAACTTCACAAGGTTGAAGAGCTCTTTGGAATAACTTTCTTGTTGTTGCATACTCTTGACTAATTGCAATGTTGATATGGAACTTATCACGTAGAGTTTGGCTGGATGAAAGGTCACTGAGAGTGTTTGGATTGAGGTTCTCCATGGAAAAATTGTTCAAATTCACGAGAAAAAGAGAAGTAGGTCTGCTATGGAGAGGAGAGTAAAAAAGTGCAAAATGTCCTAAACACACATTATATAGGTGGAAGAACAAGAGGGAAACTTGAAATTCGGTGAACACCCGATGAGCACAAACTAGAACGAGTCTTTAGTGGCCATCATCATCCTCTATGTAGATGACATGATCGTTAGAGGATCAGATGAATAACGCATCCAATTCATCATCACACAGCTTCACCTTGAGTACTCTATGATAGATCTTGGACTACTTCGCTACTTCTTGGGTATGGAAGTTTGGCAAACAAAAGAAAGCATATTCCTATCACAAAAGAAGTACTACTTTGATCTTCTTTTCAGATATAACATGGACCAGTGTCACTCAATATCTACAGCTCTTGATCCAAACATCAAGTTCACACTGGAGGATTCATTATGCCTATTGCCCTAACGGGTTACTTATCTTTGTACATTCTAGTGGTAATACATTCAATATTGTGTGTTGTGCTCCAAGCTTCTTCTTCTTCCTTGTGTTGTTTGCATCCTTGCGCAGATGTCTAACTCCAATAATTGGTAGAAGAGTAGGTTGTCGCTTCATCTAAGGTGTCATCGACACCCCTCTGGTCACAATCTTAGAATTGCACAAAAATTGGTGAGCATACTCAAGGTGATTAGGAGATGAAAAGGGCTTCGTTTTGTGGTGCCAAAATCGCGATCGGAGCTCATTTTGGCTTCCGAATGCACTAAAATATAGATAATCAAATATATAAAAAATAAGGATTTATCATCTTTTAATTAAATTAAATATATATAAGAAAAAGAAAAGAAAAAAATTATAATATATAATTAAATCTATATAAAAAATAGGATTTTAGTATAGATAAATAAATATGAAAAATAGCTAGTGTTTTAATCAAATATATATAATTAAATATATAAAATTAGGATTTTAGGGTTTTTTAATCAAATTAAGTATATAAAAATAGGATTAAGGTTTTTTGCTTATTTACACATGCATACATACATATACACATATACACACATAATATATGTACACATACACATATATATACACATGCATACACACATATACATTTTTTTGGTCTAGACCGTTATGATTAGGGTTTAGGGTTTTTACACATGCATAACGTATATACAAATATACACATATAATACATATACATATATACATACATATACACATGCATACACACATATACATGTTTTAGGTCTAGGCCTTTAGGATTAGGGTTTTATGTTTTTTACATACATATAATAAAAATAAACATACATAATTAAATATATAAAAAATAGGTCTTTAATATATATATAAATAATATATAAAAAATAGATCTTTAGTATAGATAAATAAATAAATATATATATATAATTAAATATATATAATATATACATATGCATAAACACATATATGTATTTTAGGTTTAGGTCTTTAGGATTATGGTTTTTAGGTTTAAAAAGAAAAATCAAATGTTCTAAAATGTCAATATTGTTTCAGATGGCTAGTTTGGATCCGGAGGAGAGAATGGCATGTCCTTGCACTGAGTACAAGTATCAAATTTATCGAAAACGATAGATTTGTACTCCACATGTTAGAGAATATGGATCCTTTGATAAAAGTCAACTACAAAACCTATGCTACCATTCGCATGGTCCCTCTAGTGAGCAGGTGGACCCAAATGAGATTGCAACGATAACCTCTCATGGACAGAAGAGAACAAAGAGGGAGGTAGAAGTACAAGGTAGTGATAGCATTACACAGAATGAACACATGGAAGAAATGCTCGAAGCATTTTATGAGATGGACGAAGATCACGATGGTGAAGAAGATGTTGTGGATTTCATGAACACAACAGAATTTCCACGATCAGAAGCTGACGAAGAATACAAGAACATGCGAAGACTAGCCCATTTACCACTATATAGTGGGGCAAAGCTATCTGTACTACGTGCGTCACTCGTGATGCTCAATCTAACAATCCATTTATGGATGGTCAGATAGTAGTGTCTCTGAATTGTTTAGGTAAGTGGATTTGAACTAAACTTTCATTGCCATATCAAAATAACTCTATTTACTGTTATTGTTCTAATTTCTTATTGTAAGCTTCGTAAAGATCAATTTTTGTCAAATGGCAATGACATGCGTCCAACACGTGGAGATGCAAAAAAACTTTTACAATCCATTGGAATGGATTACACTAACATTCATGCTTGTTCGAATGATTGCATCCTCGTTCAGAACGAGTATGAGCATCTCCACATATCTCCAAAGTGTGGGACAAATAGGTTTAGAGAAGACCTTGTGGGCGAAGCAATCCCCGCAAAGGTTCTTCACCACTTTCCTATCATTCCAAGAATTAAGGGCATGTTTAGATGCAAATCCATAGCTTAATTAATGTCATGCATGTAAAGAGTAGGTCTAGAGATGATGTAATGCGAGTGTCTACTGACTTTGATGCTTGGAAACACATAGATAGTAAGTGGCCAGAGTTTGCTAGTGAGCCTTAGAACTATCGTCTAGGCATAGCTATGAATGGAGTAAATCCATTTGGTTTATGTAGCTCTTCATGGAGCACATGACCTGTATGTTTGGTCGATTATAACATCCCACCATGGCTGGCCACAAAGAAGGACCATTTATTATTAGCTCTTATTGTGTCAGGTAAGTATAAGATAAAAACATGGATGTATACCTTGTACCACTTGTGGAAGAGCTGTGCACTTTATGGGATGGGATAACTGTGCATGACATGTCTCAACCTATAAGAAGACGAGACGTGCGAGTGCAAGGCATACTTATATGAACGATGAATGATTGGTCTAATTATGGTGAATGTTTAGGTTTATCGATTTTGGGTTAGCATGCTTGTCCCCTATGTGGACCGAGACTCGAAGCACACTATTCCAAAGCACTCTAGAAAACTATCTATGAAGGACATCATAGATATTTGCCCGATGGACATGTTTTACGTGAAGGGAAAATTGGTCGACAAGCGCAATGCCAAATGAAAGCTAGCGATTGGTAACAGCTGTGGAATTCAGAAACACCAGTCATTGGCATGAAATGATTGTCGATCTTTCACAAACTCCCTTATTGGAGCGAGTTATTGATTAATCATTTGGTAGATCCGATGCATATATTAAGGAATGTGGGAGAGATTCTCTGGAAGACTTTGATCCGAAAGAAAGAAAGCAAAGCACAAAGGGAGGACTTGGAAGAGCGAGGTCATATGCAAGAGTTGTGGGGAATTACTAAGCCCAATGGAACAGTGTCGTTGCCAAGAGCTCCTTGGGTGCTTCGAAGGATGGAAGAGCAACAAGTGAAGAAGATAATTTCAGAGTTTCAAACACCTACTGGGTGCATGAGGTGTCTAAAGACTACTGTCACACAAAACAATGATCTTGGAGGGCTCAAGTCTCATGACTGGCACAAGTTTTTATAGTTTGTGCTCCTTTTAGCTTTGAAAGATTGTCTTTGGGAGGATGTGCGAAAAACCATTTATAAATTAGTTCCTTGGTACGGTGGATCTCTTCTAAAGAGATAAATAGAGATAGCATAGAGAGTGCAAAAGTCAATGCTATAGAGGTTGTCTGTATGGTAGAGAAATACTTTCTCACAAGTATTCTCACAATTCAGCTTCAGTTACTCGTTAATGTGGTAGATGAAGTTGCAATAGTAGGAACTGTCCATAGTTGATGGATGTTCTTCTTAGAGTGCTTCATGAAGACATTAAAAGGGTTTGTTTGACAGAGAGCATGTCCAGAGGGCAGCATGGTAGAGGGATGGCTCGTACAAGAGTCTCTTGTATTCATAACTGAGTTTCTACGCATGCCGAACCCAAAAATGCCTCTCTTATGGAGCGGTGATGAAGATGTTCGTCTCATAGGTGATGAACCTCAAGGTAAAGGGATGCAAAGAAAAATGGATGTAGCTTTTAGAGAGAAGGCAATGAAGTTTTGCATCATTAACTTTGAGCCTATGCAGAAGTGGTTAGAAAGGTATGAGCTTGCTAATGAGACAAACGCAAAGGAAAGAGCTCAATTTTGAAAGAATCGCTCCACTCGATTTTTTCCCCTTCCGGAAATTCTTCGACCTCTTCCACCCTTTCCAACGAGTAGATGGCTAGATACAACGGTTTCACAAGCAAAGGAAGTAGGTGAAGACATCTTTGAGGAAGAAGAAGAACTTGCAAAGGGATGTGATTGGGAGTATTCTAAATACGATGCACTATGGTCTCATGGACAACACTTTCAGATCGCATGAATCGACGAAAATAGGTCTACTTTTGATAGTGTGGTGATGGTGAACTTTTTCCAAAAAAGTAGAGCTAGTGCAAGAGATGACAATGCTCAAGAAGGCCATCTAGATTATTGTGGAGTAATCCAAAATATCTTGAAGCTATCATTTAGGAAGTTTGATTACTTTGTTTTTTATGTGAAATGATTCAAAGTAGTCATCTCTAGAAGAAATGCAACAATGAGGCGGGATAAGAGTGGTTTGCTTCAAGGTGACTCCACAAAATTATGGACGGATGAAAGAGATACATTTGTACTTCCCAAACATTGTGAGCAAGTTGTTTTTATGCCAGATTCGAAAGAACTAGAGTGGCTATTTGTTTTACAACTCTCTCCACGTAGTAAACAAATTTGTGAGAACATAGATGTAGAAGAAAGTCCATTTGTAGTGGACTCTGAGATTCATTCGGTAGTCGAGGAGGAAGAGATCATTGTCTAAGATGAAGAGGTCTTTGAAGAAGAAGAGATACACGATGAAGCAACAGATGATGATCAAGAAGAAGCTAGCATACTAAGAGAACTAGAAGTCGCCAATGTGGAGATAGATATCCTGTGTGCATCAGATCTCCAAGAGGATGCTAGAATAGAGGATTTTTGAATCAAACACTTGTACATACTAATTCGTGTTTCTTTTTTTTGCTATATTCTTTTTTACACTACTAGTTCTTGGAGTTTATATCTCAAGTGCCTCCTGCATATATGGCTGCTGCATCTTAGTACTAGATCACTCATGATAGCACTCCCCCCGGCCTCACTTCTTATGGCGTCACTCCCCTCGATGTCACTCCCATCGACGTCACTCCCATTGATGTCACTCCTGCTAGCATAACTCCTATGGGCAGGGCTACTCCGATCGGAGATACATCTCCTGGCTTTATGAATCCACCATGAACACCTTCTCAACCATACCCTAGTGCCTCTAGTAGTAGACGTGTGCATTCGACACCTCAACACAATATAGGTGTTGGCATGTCCCATAGATCAAGGTCATGCTCTAAGGGAGGAGGTTCCAAGAGTGGATCTATAAGTGGCTCTTGAGAAGGCAGATGTTATGGAGGCAGTGCGACAACCGTTGTGCTGCCCACTTCTACTCTTAGAGCGAGTACCTTGATGTAAGTATGCCATGTGATACACCACGTACATCTTGCGGTGCTCATGACCATGATGACTCCAAGGTGTACAATATTCGTGATGGAGCTTTGGTGATGGATGTGGCCGAAAAGGCCATGCATCCATGTATACGAAAGCTTTGATCCATATAGTTTGGACACTCTCTAATGTTGAAATGTAATGGAAAGGATAAAGATCGTAAAAATTATATCATAGAGACGATCTATCAAGAGTTCCGGCCAGGACATGGGCATCCTATTGTCAGCTCAGAGTGGATTCAGCACACGACATGTGAGGTTATGTCCCATCGATGATCTGAGGTTCGTGATGCTTTTAGAGCAGGCTTACCAAAGTCTGCATGGTTAGATGCTTAGGAGTGAGATATGATTCACGATGAGCAGCAGTAGATTCTTGATCGATATCGCCAGCTGAGAGATGCCGCAGCCACACATCTAGATATGGTCGGACCATCGCATTTGGGTAGCGACAGATATAACACTATGCATCACGAGTTTGTAAGTATCATTTGGTGTATTGAATTTGTTTGTGTTAAGCATATATGTCATGTATGTTCATCTAAGCTTTTTCATATTTGTTGCAGGAGTTGGTAGTGGGTCATCCTCCAACACAAACCAAGGAAGCTTATGGATATCATCATGGATTGGTTTCACTATTCGAGGACTTGGAGGGACCTGGTGCGGTTGTCTCATGGGAGCATCTATGATGAGGTGATGAACTTATAAACTTGGTGGTGTTTTTAGTTGTTGTTTGTAAATATCATATAAATTTGTCTCATTTCATGAATGTTCTTTGTTGCAGGACTGTTGATATAGATGTTTTGATCCTTCTGGGCATGTGTATGGCAGCTGTCTGCCACAATTTTGTATTTGGCTCATATATGGCATTGGTGCACAAGTATTTTGTATTTGGTTCCTATGTGGCAGTGCTTTGCCACATTTTGTATTTGGCTCATACATGGCAGTGGTTTGCCACACTCTTGTACATGCTTCATTTATGGAATATATAACTTTTTTGTACATGATTCATGTTTCATTCTGCTCATCTCTTTTGTGTCCGACAATATTTTGATTTATGAAATCATGTTTTTGGTTGCCATTAGAGTACACATCACATGTACTTGGTTTTTTTGGGCAGAGTTTATTGTCTTTTGATACAAACATCATGGTAATGTTGCTACTACAAGAGAGAATAACCTCTTCCCAAAAAACATTTTGCAGATATGGTCGTCGATATGCATGTCGGTATGCCTACCACGGTCGCAAGTATGTGTGACGGTACTCCCAGCATGGTCGTCAGTATAGGCATGTTGGAGTTAGACGTCTGCGGAAGCATGCGAACAGCACAAGGAAGAAGAAGAAGCTTGCAGTACAACACATAATACTGAATGTATTACTAGAGAATGTACAAAGATAAGTAGCCCATTAGGGCAATAGGCGTATATACAAGCCGGGGGAAAAAAACCTCCTAAAGAGGGAAAAAAGTGCCCCGGGGGTCCTAGTGTGTTCACACACATCACTACCTAAATATATCAACAAATCCCCCCTGGGAGTGATGCGGTGAACAAGGAGCTGGCACTCATGTATAAGGAAGTGCGAAGCTATGTGGAAATCACTCCACAAAAGGAAGTAAGCCCAAAGCTTTGCGGAAAGCTTCAAACTTCTCCCTAGGCAGAGCCTTCGTGAAAAGGTCTGCAATGTTCTCCTGTGTGGGATGTTAGCTCAATAAATGGTCGGTTTTGGTGCACTAATATGTTCGTATTTGGCAGAAGAAGATGTTTGATTACAGGTACTTGAAGAGTGATCAAATGTTTGAAGGGAAGTATTTGCAACTACATGACTCCATCATGATCAGAATGGATCAGGAACTTGGTACTACTGTTGGAAATGCATTGATAGACACGACATGCAACAGCTAGTAGAATCATGACAAATTAGTTTCTTAGTTGCTTCATACATTCGTTGAAGGTTCCTGTACATGTTAGGCCCCACACAGCAATGATTTTTGGATCGATTTTAAGGCATAGAGGTCAAGGATATCATCGGCCTTACTGGATCTGTATCAACTATGCTAAGTCTCCATGATCACCAACTGAAAGGATCTCTTGAACCAAATGCTTGGATCAAAGTTCAGCTGCAGGTTCATCTTGGGTGAAAGTATCTATCTTCTTATATATCCGAGTGCTGTAGACCACATGTGAAGGAAAAAATCGTTGAGAAGGGAAGAAACACAACCATTAGGATTGAAGTTGGATTTTCCTTTTTGGGGCTCAGATTTATGTTTCTGCACCTTGGAGAAAGAAATTGCTTCAGCTGAAACATCTGTAGGGAGCTTCTTCGGTCTTTTTTGGGGACATTCGTAGGAGGGCATTTGCAACAGGTCCTTCTACATTTCCATCAACGGACACAATGAGCTTTTCATTTATAGCTGGGGGGCCCTTCGGTGTTGGCGCGGCCAGCTACAGATAAGGAGGAAAATTTGCGGACCAGGAGTTCTCTCTTCGTTTTCTTTTTGGAGATCGCATAGAGCTGAGGAGGGAGCGCTGATCTGATACGGAGGGTATGTGGAGGGGAGCGCTCATTCAGAGGACCAGATGCTGATCCTTAGGAGGGAAATCTATCCAGCTTTTCAATCTGATGCTTAGAGGTGGTTTTGCACCGCTATGGCTTTTGGGCCCGCGGAGAATGGAGTAATCGCAGAAACATTGATAGCAACACCGAAACACACAGTATCCCCCAATCCTGGATTTGCATATCCAAAGTTTCGGCTCGATCCTTGAAGAACTGGACTTGCTATTCTGAACGTATGGGTTGATTCTATGAGAGCATGTTCCCGCCACATTCTTGTCACATAAAGGGCGATCCCTTTGATATTGATTTTCATTACAGGGCTTGGATTGTAAGTATCCCGAATTTTATGCCGATTGTATAACGCAATGTTTGTAACTGAAGATTCTATTTCGTTCCTGTTGGTGTGTTGCATGAGCTCATGTGTAATTGTCACTGTCACCCAAGTTTTCATGAGGTGTCTGAAATCAGGAAATGTTCAGCGCAAAAATAAGCAAGGAAGACAGTAGACAAGGAATTTGCAGATTGCACTGAGTAATATAATAGAAAGCCGGTATATTTGCTTTAAAACAGTCAATAGTTGAACAATTTTCTGGCAGTGCTATGTAAGCTCACAAATGCATGATGGTGATTTTTAACATCATCATCAACCTTGTCGTCCTTTTCAGTTTGAAAACTTTTGATATTTATTAATAGAGAAGAAGATTATAAAGAGTGGGGAGAGGGATCCAGATTTAAAGGTGCTTCCATGTCTGCCCGCACTTGACACATGGGTTCAAGATTCTTGACATATTACTTGCAGGCATGTATGGTGCGGACACACTTGGCGCGTGGGATCAAGGTCCATGGCATATTGCTTGGAAGTGTGTAAAATGTGGTTGTCCTTGCATAATGTAATGTGATGAATTGGCGAGGATGGCTCTTACATGATTGAGTGCCTACATCCATGTGTTGAGGGAAGGATCGGGAAAAGTAGATCCTTCACACTGTCAAACAACCCAATCATCTATTAAAATTGGAAGGATCGGAAGCCTTCTTGTTTATTGGTGTAGCTTGAGGAGATGGGTTTATTGCTCTTGGTTTGATGGCAGATTATGCTGATTGGAGATTCATTGTGCCAGGAAAAGTAGGGGATGATGAGATACAGAGGAGGCCAATGAAGCTCTAGTCATCACTCAGATTCAATCGAGAGAGAAAATTTCCCTCAAGAGACGTAATGATTGAAGAAGTTAGTCGATCATTGCCAATAGCAAATTCACACTTTTGAGGGCATGAGGGCGAGGCAAGAAGCTGAAGGGAAGTGAAAGAGAGCTAGTGAGAAAAGAAGAGGAAAAGGTGTGAGAAAGTGCATGAGTATGTGTATGTGAGAAATGAAGGAAGTGCGAGCGGGATGCTTATGAAGCTAGGGCATAGGCCAACGGAGTGTCAATTAGGAGCTAATTGTGGCCTCTAGGTAATCCAATTGCGAGGGATTTGAACAAAATAAAACCTCGTATAATCACTTTTTCCTTGGGCTTAGGAATAATCATTTTGATGCGTTTGCCGGGAACATATGCGCTAGTGCGTAGACATAGGAAGGATTTCATTGTGAGCAAATTGCGGGCTCTAAGTAATCCAAGTGGATCAATTGCGAGGGGTTTGAGCAGAATAAAGGCTTTCACAATCATCTTTTCCTTGGGCTTAGGAGCCTTTCATTTGGTGCGTTTGCCGGGAATTGGCTTAGCACATCTCATCGAGAGTGCTACGAGTTCGCTTGGTGCCCCAATCGTGTGGCACAGCCAAGTCGATCCCAAATCTGCTGTGATTTTCATTAGAGAAATGGCCCAACAAAGACAAGCCTCTAGTCTTGAGAAAGCGAATATAAGGCAACCGAATTTTGGACAAAATAGGAGATGGATAGATTCTCGTTCGACCATGAGACATCATGTGAACTGAGGGTGGCGATTTGGCCCGATATCAAATTATGTGAGATGCTGGTGTTGCGAGCAGATTGGGCATATAGCCAAATATTGCCCTCGTGTATGCACCCCGTTGGATTTTGTCCCCACATATGAGGACTGCGGGAAAAAGAGACTATGCGAGCACGTGTGTGGCTCAAAAGAGGTGATTGACCTAAAGGTCGCAACGAATGAACCAGATAGGTGCTTATCCTCCTTGTATGTGGAAGTTGACAAAGGTGGAGTTACTTCATTGACGGAGACTGCGAGAGCAAGTGAAAGCAAGGACACTGGATCTCATGATCAAGACTTGGTAGAACTCGTAAAGAGCTTGGACTGTCAAGTCAATTGGTTGCATGTGGAGCGAGATAACGAGAGGATCAAAACTTGGGAAAAGCAAGTACGAGTGTTGAAAAATGAAAACAAGGAGTGGAAAAGAGTAAACAAAAGCTGGAGGCAAAATCTTGTGAAGCCCGAGAGTGAAAACGTGGTCTGGGACTTGAGATCCGGCTTGATGGTAGCCGACTGCTTTGGAGTTGCGATCGAAGAAGAGCTCTCAAGAGACAAGGATGAACTAATGAGGAGAGTCGAACAAATGGAGCATGAAATTGAAAAGGTACAAAGCATAATCCGTCGATACAGTGATCAAGCGGGTAAGGCATGTGAGGAGTTCCACCTAGAGTTAGAAAGAATGAAGAGTGCCCAAGCAGAGAGCGATGAGAAAATGAGACATGTAGAAAAAGAGAATGCAAAGCTGAGTAGCAAGCTCGGTAGGTGGATGAATCGGAAAGACGACGAGATGCGAGGACAGGTGGAGGATCCGAGAGCGAGGAAAACGGAGGAAGAGCTGAAAGCGGTGTTGGATAGGTTGGATGCGTTTGGAGCAGAGTTAGAAAGAATGAAGAATGAATTGTCGAAGAAGGTAGATGATCTGGATGAAGAAAATATGAGTAGAATCTGGGAGGAGAGGTCGATTCGAGAAGAGGTTGAAAAGTTGTCTGGCCAAGTCGGGAGGAGCGAGGAGGTTCCTTTGGAAATAGAAAGAAAGATGAGCCATTTAGAAGAGGAGAAGAAGAAAATGTGGGTTCGGTTCCATTAAGTGGATGATGAGATTTTTCGACTCCAAGGCAGTGATGAGCGAAAAGAAGAAGGGATAAGGGATTTAGCTTTGAAGCTCAAGGCATTAAGAGGTGTAGTAATGAATGGTGGCCTTCCAGACCGTATCGCCTGGCTAGAGGACAATATCAGCAAGCTGTCGAATCATGTGGAATCTCTGCGAGGCAGAGGTTGGAGATGAAAAGAATAGACAAGGCGATGGATGTGGGTGAGAACGGCTGTAGTCTGACTAGGGTTTGCTTTGCGGATTACGAGTCTGAGATGTGAGGACGGATGGACCAAGTCTGTTGTACACTTAGGGCTGAAGTGACACTTTCAGAGGTTTTAGGTCGACAAGGTAGTTAGTACGTGCGGGTTTTGCGAGGACGGGTTGACCATGGCATTAGTGGCTGGATTTTGGCTTGAGTAGCAGCAGAGAGGAGATGTGTCTTATTGGGATGTCCGCGGGGGGATATATGTGTGTGTGTCGTGATTGGTTGGGTTGGGAAAAAGTCCTTTCTTTTGTCTCCTAACTCTCGAGATGCGGGAATGAAAAGAAAATGAAAAAATTATATGTTTGTGTATGTGTGCGTGTGGCTACGCGCCTATGTGGGCCGATAGGTGGGTGGACCCACTTTGGCCGGGTGGTCAAAGCCACGAACCGACGTCGGTTTCGCATAGGGCTAGCTGTCTGTGTGTCGCGCGCTGCGTTGGGTTGGTAGATGGGTGGAACAAACTCGATCGGGTGGTCGAGTCCACGAGTCGCATCCAGCTTCGGCGTAGGCCGGCAAGTGTGAGTAAATATGAAAAAAAAATGATGAAAAAAAGAGAGAAAAAATGTGGAAAAAATGAATGAGAAGAATTCCTCGCTCGAGGGGGGACATAAGAGAGGTGAGAGAGCATGATGCTCGGATGGGAATATGTGTATGGTGTTGTGGGGATTTGGGTTATGTGTGGGCTCCCGATGAAACATGTCAAATTGAAGCTTAAGCTCGGCTAGGGTTTTGGTTGCGATGTGTCTATGGAAAGCTTGGACTTGAGGGATCCAATCGTGCTAGTTGCATTGTTTGTCTGCAAACCTTCCGGAAGTGTTCAGTTTGGCTCTTAGGTGGTATGACAACTTGAGAAGTCCTGAATCGCGTCGACGATGAGTGATCTTGTTAGAGTGAGCTCGTGTTAGGTTTGAGTGGTCTTTGCCGTGTGTCCATCAATTTAGGAGAGGTGGTGGCGACCAAGCATAGGATCTGATTGATGAACAAAAGAGCACAGAGTAGATGAAAAGGTAAGTGGGAATAGAAAACCCTAGGTGGGAAGAAAATGGGAAATTGGCAAGAGAACTCGGTTAGAAATGAGACAAAGGAATCAACAAAACGATCGTGAAACCGGGAAAAGTATCGAAAACGGAACTCGGAAATGGTTTTTGATGGTGTGTGTAGAAAATGTGTTGATATGTGGAGTAGAGATTCATGACGTGTTGAACGAACAGTCTAGAAGAGTGACGAGAGGGAATGTGGATGGGCTTTTTGCTTGCATGTGTGTTGTTCGTGACGAGAATGCATGTGTGATGCGAGATCATGATGTGTGTGCGGAGTATATATGTGTGATATGGATGATTGTCTTTTCATTTTGGTTGTAGATGTTATTGGGATTTGATGAAAAAAGATTCTAATGTTTGATGAAGTTTGTAGACAGGTGGACATGGCGATGAAGATGCGAGAAGATGGACAAAGATGGTAAGTGAAATGATTGGATTTTGGTACTAACCGACGATTGTATGAAGGGTGATTGTAGGTGCTACATTGAGGAAGAAGAGAATGGTCATGCAAGGTAAAGATTTGTATTTGATTGAGTGATCAACACATGTTGGATGATTTGAGCGCAGGAACAATTTGGCTCGTCGAGGACGACTTTGCAATTAAGAAGAGGGGAGTATGTTAGCTCAATAAATGGTCGGTTTTGGTGCACTAATATGTTTGTATTTGGCAGAAGAAGATGTTTGATTACAGGTACTTGAAGAGTGATCAAATGTTTGAAGGGAAGTATTTGCAACTACATGACGCCATCATGATCAAAATGGATCAGGAACTTGGTACTACTGTTGGAAATGCATTGATAGACACGACATGCAGCAGCTAGTAGAATCATGACAAATTAGTTTCTTAGTTGCTTCATACATTCGTTGAAGGTTCCTGTACATGTCAGGCCCCACACAGCAATGATTTTTGGATCGATTTTAAGGCATAGAGGTCAAGGATATCATCGGCCTTACTGGATCTGTATCAACTATGCTAAGTCTCCATGATCACCAACTGAAAGGATCTCTTGAACCAAATGTTTGGATCAGAGTTCAGCTGCAGGTTCATCTTGGGTGAAAGTATCTATCTTCTTATATATCCGAGTGCTGTAGACCACATGTGAAGGAAAAAATCGTTGAGAAGGGCAGAAACACAACCATTAGGATTGAAGTTGGATTTTCCTTTTTGGGGCTCAGATTTATGTTTCTGCACCTTGGAGAAAGAAATTGCTTCAACTGAAACATCTGTAGGGAGCTTCTTCGGTCTTTTTTGGGGACATTCGTAGGAGGGCATTTGCAACAGGTCCTTCTACATTTCCATCAACAGACACAATGAGCTTTTCATTTATAGCTGGGGGGCCCTTCGGTGTTGGCGCGGCCAGCTACAGATAAGGAGGAAAAACTGCGGACCAGGAGTTCTCTCTTCGTTTTCTTTTTGGAGATCGCATAGAGCTGAGGAGGGAGCGCTGATCTGATACGGAGGGTATGTGGAGGGGAGCGCTCATTCAGAGGACCAGATGCTGATCCTTAGGAGGGAAATCTATCCAGCTTTTCAATCTGACGCTTAGAGGTGGTTTTGGACCGCTATGGCTTTTGGGCCCGTGGAGAATGGAGTAATCGCAGAAACATTGATAGCAACACCGAAACACACAGTATCCCCCAATCCTGGATTTGCATATCCAAAGTTTCGGCTCGATCCTTGAAGAACTGGACTTGCTATTCCGAACGTATGGGTTGATTCTATGAGAGCATGTTCCCGCCATATTCTTGTCACATAAAGGGCGATCCCTTTGAGATTGATTTTCATTATAGGGCTTGGATTGTAAGTATCCCGAATTTTATGCCGATTGTATAACGCAATGTTTGTAACTGAAGATTCTATTTCGTTCCTGTTGGTGTGTTGCGTGAGCTCATGTGTAATTGTCACTGTCACCCAAGTTTTCATGAGGTGTCTGAAATCAGGAAATGTTCATCGCAAAAATAAGAAAGGAAGACAATAGACAAGGAATTTGCAGATTGCACTGAGTAATATAATAGAAAGCCGGTATATTTGCTTTAAAACAGTCAATAGTTGAACAATTTTCTGGCAGTGCTGTGTAAGCTCACAAATGCATGATGGTGATTTTTAACATCATCATCAACCTTGTAGTCCTTTTCAGTTTGAAAACTTTTGATATTTATTAATAGAGAAGAAGATTATAAAGAGTGGGGAGAGGGATCCAGATTTAAAGGTGCTTCCATGTCTACCCGCACTTGACACATGGGTTCAAGATTCTTGACATATTACTTGCAGGCATGTATGGTGCGGACACACTTGGCGCGTGGGATCAAGGTCCATGGCATATTGCTTGGAAGTGTGTAAAATGTGGTTGTCCTTGCATAATGTAATGTGATGAATTGGCGAGGATGGCTCTTACATGATTGAGTGCCTACATCCATGTGTTGAGGGAAGGATCGAGAAAAGTAGATCCTTCACACTGTCAAACAACCCAATCATCTATTAAAATTGGAAGGATCGGAAGCCTTCTTGTTTATTGGTGTAGCTTGAGGAGATGGGTTTATTGCTCTTGGTTTGATGGCAGATTATGTTGATTGGAGATTCATTGTGCCAGGAAAAGTAGGGGATGATGAGATACAGAGGAGGCCAATGAAGCTCTAGTCATCACTCAGATTCAATCTAGGGAGAAAATTTCCCTCAAGAGACGTAATGATTGAAGAAGTTAGTCGATCATTGCCAATAGCAAATTCACACTTTTGAGGGCATGAGGGCGAGGCAAGAAGCTGAAGGGAAGTGAAAGAGAGCTAGTGAGAAAAGAAGAGGAAAAGGTGTGAGAAAGTGCACGAGTATGTGTATGTGAGAAAGGGAAGGAAGTGCGAGCGGGATGCTTATGAAGCTAGGGCATAGGCCAACGGAGTGTCAATCAGGAGCTAATTGTGGCCTCCAGGTAATCCAATTGCGAGGGATTTGAACAAAATAAAACCTCGTATAATCACTTTTTCCTTGGGCTTAGGAATAATCATTTTGGTGCGTTTGCCGGGAACATATGCGCTAGTGCGTAGACATAGGAAGGATTTCATTGTGAGCAAATTGCGGGCTCTAAGTAATCCAAGTGGATCAATTGCGAGGGGTTTGAGCAGAATAAAGGCTTTCACAATCATCTTTTCCTTGGGCTTAGGAGCCTTTCATGGGCACATATGCCAAACTGATCTCCCCAGTAGAGAACCTCTCCCTGACATAATGATAATGCACCTCAATGTGCTTAGTGCGAGCATGGAACACAGGGTTCCTCGCAACTGCCAATGCGCTCTGACTGCCAGTGAAGATGGTGGTGGCAGAAGACTAACCAACACCCAAATCAGCCATAAGGCGTCTGAGCCACACACACTCAACAGTAGCTGTGAAAGCTTCCCTATACTCAGCCTCACAACTGGAAGTGGCCACAGTAGGTTGCTTCTTGCTCAACCAAGATATACATGAGCTATGAAGCATGAAGCAAAAGCCACTAGTGGACACACGAGTGTCATAGCAACCAGCCCAATCAGAGTCAGAAAAAGCATGCAAATCTGGTGGTAGTGATCCCCCCTTGGGATAAAACAACCCAAGTAGCCGAGTACCACTCAAGTAGCGAAAGATGCGCTTAACCGCCTGCCAATGCTTGACTCCTGGGCAATGCATAAATCTGCTTATCTGTGAGACACCAAATTGAATATCTGGCCGAGTAATGCATAAGTAAATCAAGCATCCAATAGACTGCTGATAGAGAACAACATCAAATGCATCTCCAACATCATGAAGACTCAATCGTAAACCTGTCTCCATAGGAGTGGAAATAGGCTTACAGTCTTCAAGGCCAAAACACTGCAATAATGTGTCAATATATTTCGTTTGACACAAACCATTCCACCATCAACTTGCATAAACTGAATGCCCAAATAGTGATGCAAATGCCCCAAATCAGACATCTCAAATGAGGCATGCAAATCAGCCTTGAAATCAGCAATATGCTTCTCAATAGGACCAGTTAGCAGCATGTCGTCAACATAAACAACAATGATCAGAAGCACATCATTGGCACTCTTAACATATAAGGTGCTTTCAGTTGGACTGTTCTCAAAACCATGTGCAAACAGATAGGCATGTATCTTCTCATACCAAGCACATGGTGCTTGCTTTAAACCATATAATGCCTTCTTTAACCTGCACACCTAGTTTTCGTGCCCTTTCTGCACAAAGCCACGGGGCTGAAAAACATACACTTCTTCATGCAAGTCACCATTCAGAAATGCTGTTTTAATTTCCAATTGATGTACATTCCAACCATGATGGGCTGCAAGTGCACAAATGCTCCGAACAGTAGTCATACGGCATGTAGGTGCAAAGGTCTCATCAAAATCAATGCCTCTTTCTAGCACATAACCCTTTGCAACAAGCTTAGCCTTATAGCTGTCAACTGTACCATCAGGTTTACGCTTCAGCTTGTATACTTAGTGCCAATGGCCTTCTTGCCAGGAGGCAAGTCACATAAAGACCATCTACCATTCTTCATTATAGCATCATATTCAGATTACATAGCAGCCATCCAATTTTTGGAATTCTGCGCTTCATCAAAAGAAACAGGCTCATTCTCATCACAGAGACTAGACGCAGCCATAGCATAGCAATCTGATGCAAAGGAGGCACTATGAGAGCCTGAACGAGTACGATGTGACAAAGGTGCATCTAATTCGCTGTCACGCAAAGTCTGCACCAGCCATTTTGGCATAGTCTTTGCCTGCTCAATATTAGCTCTCTCATCAACAAGTGCATCATGTAAATATGCATCAGAAATGGAATGATCTGCATCATCATATGAAACCTGCAAAGGCTGAGAAGTTGCCTCATTAGGACCAGCACTAGACTATCCACCTGTAAAAAGAGGCATCAAAGTATCATACATGTCTTTGGAGCTAAGAGATGTCTCCTTAGTACATGAAAGCAATGGCTGAATAGCATCCTCCACAAAGACAACATCACAGCTAACTAGAATGCATTTACTATGTGGATGATACATACGATAGCCTTTACTTTCAGAACTGTACCCAACAAAAATACATTTTACTGCCTTATCATCCAATTTTCTGTGATGTTGTTCAGGCACTAGTGCATATGCCAAACAACCAAAGACACGCAAATGAGCAACAGATGGCTTGCGGTCATGCCAAGCCTCATATGGAGTGATAGACTGCAGCGCTTTAGTGGGACACCTGTTCAGTACATATGCTACACACATGACAGCCTCAAGCCAGAAACTATGAGGTAAAACCTGACTCTTGACCATACACCTCGCCATCTCCATGAGAGACATGTTCTTCCATTTAGAAACTCCATTCTGTTGAGGTGTATACGGCACTCTACACTGGTGTTTTATCCCACGTTCAGCCAGAAATGCATTAAAATCAGAAGACATATATCCCCCCCCCTCGATCAGATCGGAGGGTGCCCATTTTACATGCTGATAGATTTTCAGCCAAAACAAAAAACTGTTTGAAGCACATAAACACTTCGGACTTTGCCTTCAATGGATATACCCATGCATGCCTGGAAAAATCATCAATGAAAGTCACAAAGTAAAGATAATTTCCAAAAGAAGGTGTCTCCATAGGACCACATACATCACTATGTACAAGCTGCAATTTCTGAGTAGCCCAAACTGAACCATCTTTTGGAAAGGATGAACGCTGCATTGTGCCCAAAATACAACCTTCACAAACATGTTTTCCAGGTGCCTCAAGTTTGGGCAATGAGGACACCATTTTAGATTTCTACAGGAGTAGCAAACTAGCAAAATTCAGATGACCAAAGCGTGCATGCCAAAGCTTTGCATCTGACATAGCCTGAGAATCATTTACTGCACATGCCAAATCATTTACAGATCTTTCATAGTCTATGAGCTTATACAGCCCACGACATAAAATGCCAGAAGCAATAATCACATTGCCATTCGACAAATCATGAATTGTACACCTGTCATCACAAATTTCACAACCAAGCCAATCTTGGCTAATGCAGAAACTGATAATAGGTTCTTTTTGATCCCTGGCACAAATAAAGCATCTGACAAAGTGAAAGAACTACCATCAGCTGTAGTCAAAATGATCTTACCAACTCCCATAACATGATAAGAGGAGTTGTTGGCGCATGTAACAGTATTCCCTGTAGGGGCAGGCTCTAGTGAAGAGAAGAAACTGCACTGCGAGGTAATATGTTTGGTCGCCCCACTGTGAAAATACCAAACATCTGAGTGTACTGCAGACATGCACTACTCATGAGAAGATGGGTCAAAACTGCAAATAGTAGTAAATGCCCATTCTTCTTATTGCACAAGATTTGCATACTCTGTTTTTGGTGTAGATGCCTCTGCAACAACCATTCCAGCCTCTTTCTTCTTTGCCTCTTTAGCAGCCAGTTTTGGACAGTTCTTTATGATATGATCATTACCTTTATAGTACTTACAAAACAATTTTTGCTTTTCTGATTTCTTCTCATCTTTATCTTCCTTCTTCGAATATGCAGAATTAGCAGATTTCTGCTTACTAATTGAAGAGCTCCATTTTCCTTTGCCCTTCTGATTAGCCAGGAAAGCTTGATCTGCAACTCGCATAATGGACCTGTTTTGCCTAGACTGATCTTCCTGCAACAGAACATAGACTAACTCCTCAAATGATAAGGCATTTGGATTGCCTTTCATCATCAACCGAAGAGTAGAAGCAAAACTCTGATATGAATCAAGAAGACCATTCAGAATGGTCTGCACAAGTGAGCTATCTGGTATGACCTCATCAGTAGAAATCAACTGTTCCTTCAAGTCTTTGATCTTTGTTAGGAAACTGTCCATAGAATCACCTTCATTCATGTGCTCAGTCTCCAACTGTTTACACGAGCCTCATTCCTAGCTTGGTACAATGTGGTAAGTGTATCCCAAGCATCCTTAGCTATTCTGCAAGAGAGAATGTGAGGAATAATGGCACGTTTGACAGAGAAAGCTATCAATCCATGTGCCTGGGCATCTCTGCCATCCCAACGAATCTGCTCTATAGTAGGTGCAGCAAAAACAGCAACACAAATAGGAATCTACGAAATATCATCTTCGACACCATCTTCATCAGCTCCAGCACCTGTATTTGCAGTACCTGTAGCTAGAGGTGTAACATGACGTCTTTCAACACCCTGCACAATGTTCCACAATCCTTTTGCAACCAATACATGTTGCATCATATAAGCCCATAATGGGTAGGTGGTACCATCCAACTTATCCTCAACAGCCAACATACGGAATACATCACTACTTTCAGCCATGGTCGGTGACTAAAATACCATGATGCAAAAAATTGACTGTATCTCAAAAAGTTGAACAGAACTGCCCAGACGAGTTCTGCTAGACCTGTAGCAGACTTCGAGACGCTTACACTGGCGAGGAGAAACTAGTATATACCTTTGGCACAAAAAGATGAAATAGCTTGCACAAGCAATGTGATAGTGCATTCGGAGGCCGAAACGAGCTCAAATTGCGATTTCTGCACGACACAGCGAAGCTGTTTTGATCTCTGAAACACCCTGAGTATGCTCACCAAATTTCGTGTGAATGTGAGACTGTAAACGGAGGAGTGTCGACGACGCCTTAGATGAAGCGACGACCTGCTCTGATACCAATTGTTGGAGTTAGACGTCTGCGGAAGCACGCGAATAGCACAATGAAGAAGAAGAAGCTTGGAGTACAACACACAATACTGAATGTATTCCTAGAGAATGTACAAAGATAAGTAGCCCATTAGGGCAATAGGCATATATACAAGCTGGGGGAAAAAACCTCCTAAAGAGGGAAGAAAGTGCCATGGCGGTCCTAGTGTGTTCACATACATCACTACCTAAATATATCAACAAGGCATCAATATTACCGATATGCGTGATAGTACTCCCATCATGGTCACTAGTATAGGAGTCGGTATAGGCATTGGTATGAGCATCGGTATTACCAGCACGTATATCAATGCTCATACCGGTGCCTATACTGATGCTTATACTGGTGCTTTGTTACCAATGCCTATATTGTCGACCCTTACACTAACGTTGGGGCAAAATCGCACCCGTGCATTTGGCTCGGTAGAAGCCTCGGTATACCCCAGATATGTTGTAGTGAAGTTATATCTGATACCTATGTGATTGAATTGGAATCAGAGAGCTTATAGAAGCCATCACACATGGAGTGTCAAAGACATAACTTACTACTTGGTGAGCTTCAAAGAAATTTACTCCACCAATATACTTTGTGTGTTTTGATACTTAGCTTTATGTTTTTACAACATATTCTTCTTCTGCATGGAATTTGTTTGGACAAGTAACATGGAGAGCTTCTTCTCCTTATCTTGAGCATTAGAATTTGTTTGGACAAGTAACATGGAGAGCTTCTTATCCTTATCTTGAGCAATAGAAACCTTGCACAACAAATGTCTTTGCACAATAGAAATTTTAAAAAGGTGATGATATAAACCAAAACAATACCAATATCAATATCATGATTTACATAAAAAAGAGATGTAATTTTCCACAAGAGTTGCATGTTTGAGACAATGATAAAAACTTTTGGTCAATGGAGATATTCTTTAACCTATGAAAGTCTTTGCACAATATAAACCTTAAAAGAGTGATGACACAAACCAAAACAATGCCAATATGAATATGGTGAATTTAATTAAAAAACAGATGTATTCACTAGAAGAAAAAGGGAAAGTTTGGTTACATTCTTAAGGGTTGGAACTTGATCACCTTGGATGGCAGACAAGTTATGCAAGATAGTGTTTTCTCTAAATTAATGTTTACCATTGCACCATCAATTGAGAATCTGAATTGTGGTGAAACTTCATCAAGGAACTCTAGGAGCTCCCTTACATTTTTGAGTTTCCAATTTGGAGTGACAATTATTTTCCTAGGTTAAAAATCTGGATAAATCAATATTTCTAACTCAAATTCTCTCCTCTGAATCCAAGGGCATCCAGAGTCCAAGCTTTTTTTTTCCACCTTCTGTACTCATATCTTAAAACAAGTGATTGTCAAGATACCTGATATGAAATTGAAAGGGAATTTGGGCTAACTTTACATAAAATGATGTCTCCTAGCTTTTGATCTTCTTTGCTATCCCATTCCCTACTAAAACATCATCAATCTCTGAAATTGGAACTCTCTTATTCAACCACATTGCTTTTATTTAATATAATAACATGATTTTAAAATGTGCGACAAAAACGTGAAGAGGAAGAAATCATTGAATCTTTATCCTTCGAGAAATCTGGCTTGCTGACGTTGCCCTTTGGACATCATCTTTCATTTTGCATAAAAAACTTGAAACTGTTGAATGATCAGGAGTATCCCAATCTAATGAAGAGATGTAAGGAGTAAGCATATGTACAAGATTTCGGTAAGCACTCGTCCCTCATGGCACCTGATAATCTACAAAGTAGAAAAATAATCGAATGCTATTGAAAAATTGATCAGATTTGTTTGCATACAGAAGTTTCGCATAATCCTTATGAAGGACTTTGAATGTTCCTGTCAAACATTCAACATGTTGCCACTCGAGAATATTGGAAGGAAAAATATTTGCAATACAAAAACATATATCTTGTAATACAAAAACAAATGAAATTGATAAAAGATCATTGTTAAAATTCAATTACAGTATGAAGGGAATTGTAGACGATTGTCTAACACGAGATCCTTAGCGTTGTACACATGTTGAAATTTTGCAAACCAACCAGCTCTCTTCAATTTGATGTAAGACAATAGTTACGCAATATAACACAGGAGCAATAGCAGAGAAGATAACAGATATAGGAGAATCTCAACAATTTTCTACTAGCAGCAAGTACAAAGATGATGGCGTTGTCCACCCGTGCGCTCTCAAGGTAGAGCTTAAATGGTGATCTAGACAACTCTAGATAGGGAGATACAAGGTAGAGGTATGCTGGCTCAACTCGGTGTCTTAGGTAGTGCAGAAGTCATGTATATATAGGATCATGGGTGGCCTGCCATGGACGGCTATACATGGGCGGTAGAGCGTGGGCGGCCACCGCCCGCGTAATTGCCATACACGGATTAGACTGGTTGAACCGACCTAACAAATATAAATGATTTCTGACTCCGACAGGGAATATTCCATGGAATATTCCCTTTATCGTCGCACCGGGGGCGCTGTCCCCGGACCCCCACCAGGGGGCCTGCTGGCCCCCTTGGACCCCCCAGCCGGGGCTGCTCACCGCTGCCCCAGACCCCACAATTGGGGACCCTGGTAACTCCCTTTCCTTTCAATACCTTACATGGTCCTTCATCTAACATTCAAGTTGGGATTCCCATCAATTGGGTAATGCACGCTTGGCTTCTCCTCATAAAGGGGGCCTTACAAAATGTGCATACAATCATGAGGGGTAGACATTGATCATATACTAGCACCCCCCCTCAATGTTTACCGATGATAAATCAAGTTGGTCTCGGTCCTATGCCCATCTGTTGAAGATGCTTGTTGAGCTGCTCTCTTCCAAGTGCTTTAGTGAATATGTCAGCATAATTTGCCTCTGTTGGGCAATATTCTAGCTCCACAATTTCATCTTCAATTAGCTCACGAATGTAATGGTACTGTACTTCTATGTGCTTGGTGCGAGCATGAAATACTGGGTTCTTTGCAATAGCCATACAACTTTGATTATCACACTTGAGTACAGTTGGCATATTTGATGGAAAGCCTAGATCTGCAAGAATTCTCCTTAACCAGACTGCCTCACAAGAAGCAAAACAAGCTGCTTTGTACTCTGCTTCAGTGGAGGAGAGTGCGAGAGTTGGTTGCTTCCTACTTACCCAAGAAAATATTCCTGAACCAAGTGAGAAACAATATCCAGAAACTGATTTTCTAGAATCACAATCTCCAGCCCAATCTGAATCACAATATCCTTGGAGTGTATCACCTGTGGTATACAAAATACCAAAATCCAAGGTTCCTGCAATGTACCTTAGAATTCGCATTCCAGCATTCCAGTGACTTTCCTTAGGTTTGTTGGAAAACCTGCATAACACTCCAACAGCATAGCAAATGTCTGGTCTAGTGTTGCACAGAAAAATAAGACTTCCAATGAGCTTCCTATACTTCTTAGCATCTACATCAGGCATGTTATCATCCATAGATAGCTTATGATTTACCTCCATAGGTGTGCTAGTTGGTTTGCAGTCCATCGTTCCAAATGCCTTGAGAATTTCTTTGGAATATTTTTGTTGTGAGATGAAAATGCCATCCTTCCTTTGCCATACTTCAATTCCAAGACAAAAATGGAGTAGACCTAAGTCTGTCATTTCAAACTCAGTTCCCAAGCTGATCCGAGTTTGATTGATGATTTCCTGATGATCTCCTATAATTATCAAATCATCTACATATACAATGACAACAACTAGCTTGCTATCCCTTTTCGTTACATACAAGTTAGCATCAGAAGTACTTCTTTCAAAACCCATATTTTTGAAAAAATGATCTATTCGTTGGTACCAAGCCCGTGGAGCTTGCTTAAGTCCATACAAAGCTTTCTTCAACCTGCAAACTTTATTTTCTGAATTGGGCACCTCAAAACCTGGTGGTTGAGATACATATACCTCCTCCTTGAGGTGACCATTCAAAAATGCAGATTTGACATCCATCTGGAAAATAGGCCAGGACTTTTGTGCAGCTACTGCAAGTACCGTCCGAATAGTTTTCATGCGTGCTGTTGGTGCAAAAGTTTCTTGAACATCAAATCCTTCAATCTGTGAAAAACCTTGTGCAACTAATCGTGCCTTATACTTTTCTAATGTTCCATCAGCTTTATACTTAGCTTTCCAAATCCATTTAGTACCTATTACCTTCTTCTTTGGCGGCAAGTCGACTAGATCCCATGTATCATTTTTGAGTATACTATCATACTCAGACTGCATTGCCGCTCTCCAACCTGGATCATCAATGGCTTCTTCAATTGTGGTAGGTTCCTTTATCGAACCCATGATATTTGCCATTAGAGCCATGTTAACAATGTGTTCTGAGGCTCTTCTTTGCTCCTCTATTCTCTTTGATCTTCGTAATCCATCCGATGATGATTCTGGTACATCTACATGTGGATTGTGATCATCAAAGAGCTATTGTGCCCACTTCGGTAGTGGCTTACGCTGTGCAGCTACAACTGGTTGGCTTTTTATTGAGGAAATTTCTCCATCAGATGTTTCCTCCTCCTCAACTTTAACCTGTCTTTTGATAGGCACAAGGTGAGATATTTCTCCGTTTGATGAGATAGTAGATTTACCTTTATCTTCTACTAAGTGTGGTCGTTCATCAAACACCACATCTCGGCTGACAAAAATCTTCCTTGCCTCAGGATCCCATAACCTGTATGCTTTAGACTCTTCACTATATCCTAGGAAGACACACTTTTTGCTTTTTGAATCCAACTTTGATCTTGTTGAATCACGAATATGTGCATAACAGAAACAACCAAAAATTCTGAAATGCAAAACTGAAGGCTTTTTACCAGAATATGCTTCTTGAGGAGTCATCCCCTTCAGTGCTTTTGTGTAGCTTCGATTGAGGATGTAGACTGCTGTATTGACTGCTTCTGCCCAGAATGAATCAAGCATGTCTTGAGCCTTCAACATACAACGAGCCATTTCAACTATTGTCCTGTTCCTGCGCTCAACAACGCCATTTTGTTGGGGTGTATGAGCTGTGGTAAGTTGCCTTTTCACACCATGCTCCTTACAGTAATTGTTGAATTCTGTTGACAAGAATTCACTTCCTCTATCTGTTCTAAATTTCTTCAGTTTCCTTCCTGATTCATTTTCTACATACTTATGCCACGTTTTAAATTTTTCAAAAGCATCAGCCTTCTCTCGAATGAAATAAACCCACATCTTTCTACTATAATCGTCGACTAACAGCAAGAAGTAGAAAGATCCTCCTAAAGCAGGTGTAGATATTTTACCGCAGAGATCAGCATGTACCAACTCTAGAGGAGCTTGAGATTGATTGCTGGTCTCTCTTGGAAACGTCTTTCGTTGTTGCTTGCCCATCATACAAGTTTCACAAGGTTCCTGCAACTCTGAAAATGCAGGCAAATGAGCAACCATCCCTGTTCGTTGCATCTCCTTCAAAACTGCAAATCTGAGATGCCCAAATCGTTGGTGCCATAACCTGCTTACATCTTTATCTTCTGTAGCAGTTAAAGCACTTAACTCATACAAGTTATCCCGTCGTATGCCTTTACCTACAACATTACCTGATGAATCCATGATTTCCGCACCACTCTTATTGAAGTGAACTTCGAGTCCACGATCTGTTATTGCAGAAACTGACAACAAATTTCTTTTGAGTGTAGGTACATAGAGAACATCGGATAACTTTTTCTCAACACCTAGAGAAGTGATAAAAGAGATGGTTCCAGTTCCTTCAGCTGGACACTTGGAGTCATTTCCCACCACTACATTGATGGATTCCCGCAGAGGCACTAGGGAACTATACAAATCCTTTTTACTAGTCATATGGCGAGAAGCTCCACTATCTAAAATCCATGGCTCATCAACACGAGCTTGAGCAGATGAACATACCTCTTCAATAGCTACCCAAAGTTCCAGCTCTGTGTTGTTTGCAGACTCTTTGTTCTTCCATGATGATTTTACAGTCCCATTCCGTTCATCAGCTTGCTTCTTTCTGCAATCCTTGATGGCATGGCCTTTCTTTTCACAATAGAAGCAACTTCCTGTGAACTTTTTCTTCTTTGGCTTCTTCTTTGATCCCTCTGAAGAGGCTTTACCTTTTGCATTTGCTGAGAATGCAGCATCAGTTGTACTTTGCCGATTCTACAGCCGCATCTCTTCTTCTAAAAGCATGGCACAAAACTCTTCAAATGTAAGAGGAGTTGGCCTTACCTGAGTGTTAAGGGATGTTACTAATCCATCATACTTTGCTGGAAGAACACGTACAGATCTTCAAGCCAGCTCTTCTGGTGTTATAACAACACCAACTGCAGCCAATTGATCTTGAAGATGCTTTATCCGTTTGATAAAATCTTCAGCCTTTTCAGAATCAGAATGTTTTTCATTTGCCAACTGATTTTCTAAATTTTGTATCCTAGTGTGGTTCTTGGTCTCATATTGTCGAGCCAATATGCCCCAAGCCTCATGTGCTTTAGTAGTATGTTGAACTAAAGTAAGCACATAATCACTTACACTAGTGACAATCGCACATAATGCATCAGCATTCCGCCTCTTCCAAGCTCGTAGAAGATCTGGATCTGGCTGAATCATCAATCTTGAATTTGCTGGATCTTCAACTGGTATAGGCTCTGGATCCAATCCCATCGGTCCCATGACAGTGTCAAGTAATTCATAAGAGTCCAAAATTGCAGAAATTTTGAACTTCCAGAGTGTATAGTTGGTTCCATCAAGCTTCCCTTCAGTGAATGCAGGTGGACGAATTCAAATAGGTGCAGCATTAACATTAGCTGAAGCACCAAGACTAGTGTTCGACGATGAAGCCATCATGTAATCACTCGAATAATCTACTGATATTCTAGTCTGCTAGTAGGCTAAAATAATGATACTTCTCAAGCTATTCGAACCTTACAGCTCTGATACCATGTAAGACAATAGTTACATAATATAACACAGGAGCAATAGCAGAGAAGATAACAGATATAGGAGAATCTCAACAATTTTCTACTAGCAGCAAGTACAAAGATGATGGCGTTGTCCACCCGTGCGCTCTCAAGGTAGAGCTTAAATGGTGATCTAGACAACTCTAGATAGGGAGATACAAGGTAGAGGTATGCTGGCTCAACTCGGTGTCTTAGGTAGTGCAGAAGTCATGTATATATAGGATCATGGGTGGCCTGCCATGGACGGCTATACATGGGCGGTAGAGCGTGGGAGGCCACCGCCCACATAATTGCCATACACGGATTAGACTGGTTGAACCAACCTAACAAATATAAATGATTTCTGACTCCGACAGGGAATATTCCATGGAATATTCCCTTTACCGTCGCACCGGGGGCCCTGCCCCCGGACCCCCACCAGGGGGCCCGCTGGCCCCCTTGGACCCCCCAGCCGAGGCTGCTCACCGCTGCCCCAGACCCCACAATTGGGGACCCTGGTAACTCCCTTTCCTTATAATACCTTACATGGTCCTTCATCTAACATTCAAGTTGGGATTCCCATCAATTGGGTAATGCACGCTTGGCTTCTCCTCATAAAGGGGGCCTTACAAAATGTGCATACAATCATGAGGGGTAGACATTGATCATATACTAGCATATGAAACTTAAAATACGACCTTTCCAATGGTTTTTTGTGTCCTCTCTTTTAGTACGCTTGTCTTTATGGGCACCTCTACAACAAGCATAGTCACCCAATCATTAAGCTTCACAGAAAGAGGTTTCCATAAAGAATCCTCTCTTCTGTTGTAAACCTCACATGAGATTACACGATTGGAAGGATAACGAGAAGTAGAAGCCATTCAAACACTCAGAGAAAGAGTAGAAAACATCAAAGTGGGAAACCAAGATTCACAAATATTGCGAGTATTTATAGACCAAACAACTTTGTACACGTGGAAGCGAAACACAATCTTTTGATTTGATGTATCAACTGTGACGGAAACATCATTGAATTTTGTGAACACAAAAGTATTTCATATCTTCAAAAATCATTTCTCTATTGGAAGTTAAGGATTTGCATTGTGTGGTGTGCAAAAAATATATTTTTTCGTATAAAATAAAAAAATTCTACACTGAATTCAAGAAAATCTATCACTTAAGCGATGCACTTAATCATATTTTCTAAAAAAAAGCATTTCTTCATACGATTAATAGAGAGTACAGGAATGTTATATTCTTCTACATGTGGAAAGATCCGATTTGTCAATTTTCTTAAGCTGTGATTAGAAAACATCCCTTTTTGGGGTGTTTTTCGCCCAAATGCCTAATGTATATTCCATATATATGTAATGGAATATGTAGATGGACTCTAATGAATCCAATGTCCTCAACTCATATAGGTGGACTTCTATGAATATCATATCCACGAACTAATGTAGTTTGGTTCTAGTCAACATGTGACACTAGATATCCTTTTTTATTTCAAACTGAATAGCTTTTAGGTACTAACACTAGGTGTAAATACTTCTCTCTAGATCCTGACATACATATGTATTGGGTACCCCAAATATTCCTCACCAAGGGATCTATGCTCTAAATGATAGTGCTAGTGCCATAACTATGGCCATCCTAACCATCTCTAGAGCTCTCAGGTGTGCCCACCCTGTGGGTAGTTGTCCTCTACCATTTGTTATGTGTGAATTGGTCCTCAAAGGGTGTCGTCCGTTCTTTTTTGGTGGGCTCTCTAAAAACATGGGTTCCGATGGTGGTTTTGATGCCGATATTACAAAGCAATCAAATCTTTCGCTTGCTCAATTCCTCGGGAAACCTTTGAACGCACAAAGACTTGCGTATGGTCTCTCCTTCTAGCCACTGAGCTCTCATACTCAATTTCTCACACAAATCAACTCTCAATGAGTCTCTCTCTAGCGATATCGCAATTGCACCACATGGTGCCATGTGGCAAATCAAGCCACCTCATCCAAAAAGGTGTTCCCACCCAAGGATTTGTAACGTGACACATTGCAATTTTTAGCTGGTTTTGACATTTATCCATATCTCAAGTGAAGAATCTGCGAATGTCCACATGAAGATCGCGAGTTGCTCTCAATAAGCAAGTGACATTACTTCTGTTATATCCCACTCCATAGTTTTTTTTTTAATTTGATTGGAAAAAAAATCATTTATGCCACTAAGACGACACTAATATGGTGCCCAATTAGCATGCAGCCGACCTGTACGATCGACGAACATTCAGGGTCAATCAGTGATTGGTAACAACATCTGGCGGGAAGGTCTGCCTTCCTACGCTTCGTGCCTGCAAGGCATTGTCGCCTGCTTCTTCCCTGCGTTTTCTAGGCTTCTCCCGTGCAAGGCGTTTCCTGGTTTCATGTTTCTTCCTGCTTCATTGAAACAGAAACTTTGCAGTAATCCTCGTTTGGATGCGCAGCCGTTCAAAGCAACGACGTCTCTTTCTTCCAGAGCATAAGGGGGAGGTGTATGCCGTCTGACTTCGCCATAGATACTTTCCGGGAGGCAAGGCGTCTCTCTGCCCTTGCCTTGGATCGATCCCGCAGCCATGGTGCAGTCGCCTTAGGAGTCTCTAGCAGTAGCAGCTCACGTCTTTATAGGACTAAGAACGTTATGATGGAAACTGGCACCTTCCTCGATTATGAGCCTCCAGGAGATTATCATCACGGCGTTGGCTATTTGCCAATGTCAGGTCCCCTCCAATCCCCGCAGCAAAGCTCTGACGAGTCCATGCACCATAGCACCGCTACGGCATTAGCGACACCCCATCATTTAAGATCCGTCTACCTTAACAATTTTAAAGCAAGACCGGCGACTACTGCAGTGGCTTTCAAATCTCATCGGAAGCCATACAGAAGGTCTCGGACAAAAAGTGATGATTTCTGCCTTCGAAATCGATCAAGCGAACAAAACAACTTCAGAGGGGATCACTTGCCGCTTGAGAAAAAGTCATTAGGTGAATTTCTCAATGAAATCAAGGCTGACGATAATTCTGATACAAGCACGCAGGTTGGGGAAGATAATGAATCCTTTATTCACGAGGGCACCATCAATAAACAGGCCTCCAAAATCCGCGCGGTGAATACTTCTTGTGATAATTCTAATGTCGATGATGCCTCCCGTAGAGGAAAATCTGAGCAGAATTCTGCACATGCATCGATCAATACAGATGAAGAGGACTGCCTTGCCTGCGACAAATGCTTCCCCTCAGGCAAGCTTATTGTAGTTCCACTCACAGATTCACGGGACTATACTGAAATCCCCCCGAAAGAGAGAGATTACAGAGGTACTATTTCTTCCAAGGGCTCAACTCCTGTTTATCATCACTCCATCTTTTCCTGGTTCAGATCCAAAAGAAGGCCAAACAGATCAAAACATAAAGTCCGTGCTGCTGATTGTACGAGCGAAGTCACCGGTACAAGTGCTCAACCAGGGTTGTCGACTGTTTTAGCAAACGTAAAAGTTGGAGAGGCAAATTCACCAGGTGAGAGCAACAAGGACATGCAGATTGCTATGGAATCCATGAAGCAAGAGGTATCGCAAGCAAATAAGAGTAGAGATGATGCTCTAACCGAAGTTTCTGAGCTGAAGAGGGCTATACAAGAGATGGGAAAGAAGCTTGGTCGGTTAGAGGACCAGTACAAATGCTTTGATTTCCCGTCGAGGAGAGTTGGAAGCCTCATGAACATGAAACGGCAACTTCTTAACCATGACAGTATACAGAAGGACAACGAGGATGTCTATGAGCATCCTCGGGTCTCATCTTCTCGAGCTCAGACGATATCGATGGCTCCTGGACCAACAAAAGGGGAGTTCTGTCATGCAGTGGTTGAGGCTAGAGTGGGGATAAAGCAGTTCTGCAGAACTCTCTTACAACAGCTCCGCGAAAAATCTGATCTTGACAAGATAGAGATGATGCTCAAAGCACAAAATTTCAAGGTAAATGTTTCGGTTAAGGGAGGCACAGTGTCCAAACGAGTGAAGTACCTCATGGAGTCCCTGGTCAATCAAGTTTTCTACGAGGATTTTGAGAATATCAAATTTACGAAGAGTGGAAGTTACTGTGTACTAGATCCAAGGCAAAGGCCTCTCGCTTTCTTCAAAACTTACATGGGTATCTTACAGGTAGGTTGGAATGAGCTAGTGAGCACGGACTCCAGTGCATACAGCGCAAGCTTCGATGGATTTTGTGACCAGAAGATGAGCAAGATTGCAGAAGAACTCCTGTTTTTCTGGGATCCCGAGGAAGGTTGGCCAGATGAGCTTGTTGAAGCTTTCTTCATCGCGGCGAAATGGGTTTGGCTCTTGCATTTGCTGGCTTTCTCTTTCGAGCTCCCCGCTACCATCTTCAGAGTGAGCAACAAGGACTATTTCGATAGTTTATATATGGAGGAGCTTTCCATGAAAGATAACATTGATAAACAATCGGGCAGTAGGAGGGCATTGGATGAGCGCGGTACTCCCCAGGTACTGGTGATGGTAATGCCGGGCTTCTTCTTTAATAGCTACGAGGTGATCAGGTGCAAGGTACTGCTCTCTAACAGGATGCGATAATGTCGACCTTGAATCTGCACTGAAGGTTCGAGGTTTGTTCCATTTTCTCCTTCTTTTCTCTTGTTTTGCATGTCCTGCATGTCCACATTAAGTACAATTAGCTTGTGAGAATCAGACCAATATCGAACCCATGCGGCATCAGGAAGAAGGTATTTAGGAGATACTAATTACTATGGTGATGGTAATGAGCAAATCACGAAGCTTCCTCATGCGGATCAACATAAAATTAGGAGTGCATGAGGTCTCATCTTTGCTACAGTTATGGCTATTATGCGCAGCCTATATTGCCCATATGAAAATGATTCTACTTCGTTTCCTACTGTATCAATTAAACAGCAAGTAATTTGATCGAGTGACGGTTCACACAGTCAATCAAGCTGGGATTGTTTCCCCGAATAAAGCAGGAATGTACTATTAGCATGCTTTTGCCATCAAAAACAAAAGGCAAAACCGTTTCAGAGCATCTAGCTTTGATTCAACAACATTTCGAGGTCAAGCTGATGGAAAAAGGCATTGCTACAGAAGAATGCATCAGACCAAATCTACTGTCTTTTTGCTTCCATATAACCTTCTTCAGGTTTGTGGAATCATTGTACAAGGTGCTAAGAATAGTGCTACACGCATGTGATCCATCTATTAGGGTTCAAGCAATACATAGTGCATTCGCCAGGTATGTCAAACATATTATGGAGTATGATTGTGTTGAAGCACACATAATCTGTGGGCTTCTATGCATCGACATTGAAACCGTACCTTCACAAATATGGTGCGAACATACTGCTGATGTTGAACTCAATAACCAAACCTGAAAAACTCATTAATTAGACTTCTGGATCTAATGTATCTTCTAATTAGGAAACATTTTTATGCCAGCCCTATAATTTTATATTTAGATGAATTTCTATTAGATGAATTGCTAGGTATGTCAAACATATGGAGTATGACTGTGTTGAAGCACACATAATCTATGAGCTTCTATGCATCGACATTGAAACCGTACCTTCACAAATATGGTGCGAGCATACTGTTGATGTTGAAGTCAATAGCCAAACCTGAAAAACTCATTAATTAGACATCTGGATCTAATATATCTTCTAATAAGGAAACACTTTTATACCAGTCCTATAATTTTATATTTTTAGATCAATTTCTATAAGTAATCAAGTCGCGCTTCTGAATTTTATAATAATCCCATTTTTCTTTTTACGAGACTTTTGGTTTCAGTGATTAGTATGGCAGTGCTTATGGATTGTAATTCTCCTAAGTTAGATGTAATGCAACATACTGCATCTCGTCACAACGAATGTTGGTTTTCAGTTTGTGTTTAGAAATGTATGAATTGCCATGGCCTATCGAATGCCAATGTAGTGTGCATCTATTGTTGAATTGCTCATTTACAATAGACCAAACATGAGGGGTCTCTTATTTCTGCCTTATATATGCATGCTTCACGTAAGAGCATCATCACCATGAGATTCACTTCTTTGTAGGATGAATTATTGAGAATGCGAGGTTATCCTACATGCATAATGCAGATGCACATATATCATTGAAATACAGTTTCTAGAGAAATATCCATATTTCAAAGGACGTCCCAAAATTTAAGGTTGATGGTTATAAAGCAATTTCACATTCTAATTCTTATTTTATGATAGACTAATAAGAATACTTATAGTATGGTTCATCAACTCACATTCATTGAATAAGCTTCTGTATCTCTTATCAAAGTAAACGCCATATAGTAATGCACAAGAAAGAAAGAATGGATTAGAATATTCGCATAATGATAAAAATGGAAAAATGCTCTAATAGATGTGCTTTCAAGGTCATTGCAATTATTCGTAGCATGGGCATCTTCTACGGAGTAATCGGGAAGAGTGACTAAATGTTTACCAAATATATAAGTTATTAAATTGGACTTAAATGAAAAAATCAAACTCGAACTTAATAAAAAAAGAGAAAAAGTACAAGAGACTTAAGATGAGATACAAAAGTGGCTTAGGATTCCGTCATCCCCTTCTTAGGGGAATCATTTCCTTTTTATCTCATTTGTTAGATTAAAAAAAACCATCAGATGTATAAACGAAGGGATATTCTCATATCTCTTGATTCTTTTACCTATGTGGAGAGCATGAACGGCTATACCCATCCATAAAATTGTAGAGAGCATGAACTATCACATCCTCAACTACTTGTTCCGAGAATGGCATGGGAAACCCATCAGAGACTGTGACCTTATTGAGAGCTCAAAAGTCCATGCATACCTTGATCTTGTAATTGGATAGCTTTTTTGACGCAATGGTCATTGACGATAGTCAGTCTGAATGTTCCACTGGGACTATGATGCATGTTGCCTCCATTTTGTTGATTTCCCTTCGAATGTTCCACTGGGACTATGATGCATGTTGCCTCCATTTTGTTGATTTCCCTTCGAACTGCTTCTGCATATTTGGGGTTGAGCACGTAAATCCTCCCTTGTCTCCGCTTTGCACCTGGAACCAATGGGATGGTGTGGAGTCCTAGGTTTGTGGGGATACCTGCCACGTCTTTGTTGCTCCAATAGAAAACATCCTTAAAATTTTGCAAAAAGTGTCTACCTTATTTAGTAGGATGGGTTCTTGCCACAACCATGCTGCTATCAAGACATGCTTTGGTTCACCAGCACCTCCCACATTGACTTCCTTTACTGGGTACATCGATTCCTTGTTGTCAATTCCTTCAACATTGGATTTCTTTTCTTTGAACATCATTTTAGGATACATGTAGGCTTCCCTTACTTTAGTAATACTCTTTTGTTCTGCATCCACCATGGGTATTTCTTTGATTGGTAACTGATCCAGGGGTTCTCAATCATTCTATTTCAACAACTTTCACCACCCTGCATTGCCTTCATGCTCCCCTTGAAACTTTCTTCTCTTCTTTTGTCCTTGATGGGCTCGTCGAGCCCTAGAGCTTCTACATTGGAGTTTTCCTCTATGCTAGCTAATCCCATCAAGCTACAAGTGTTCATATAACAGAGAGGGGATTTGTCTCCCATACAATTGAGTAAGTCCTCATCTTGATCAATGCCATTCAATTTTGGGAAACTTGGGTCTCTTTCTTCCCATACGAAGAATGAGTTGATTGTGCCCATCCTAGGATGGTATGGCCCTATGTCCATGTGCACTTGCTTGAGTACATCATGATCGTATACCCACATGAAGTCTCATCTTGAGTCATGGATTACCTTAGCATGGCAAAGCTAGGGTCGTTGCAGAAGCAGGGGAAAATCTCATGATGTGTAGGGAAGTGTAAGTATCACAAAATCTAGCGTGAACTGTGATCCGTGTATCGGTAGAACAACACTCTCAACTACTCCTTCAGGTTTTATTTTGCTCTGATCCACCATCATCAACATGGACTGTACATCCTTGGAAGGCTTAAGTCGTAGTTGTAGCATGGTTACTTTCAATATGAGGTTGATGCCTGAACCATCATCGATGATAACTCTAGACAAATCATGATTGGAAGTTTTCATAGTGATGCACAAGTAGTCTGTGAGGGAAGCCTGTACAACAAAGTAGGTGCCCTCACTGCCACTTACAGAGGTTGGCACATCGAGGGAGTTTACTAGTTTCAACCTTTCTCTCCCAAACCGAGCACCTAAGCTTTGGAGGTCGTAGAGACTCACTGTTGATAAGTAGCTTTGTATTTCTTCAACAATGAATGTTCACCTTTTGGGGTTGTGTTTTCATCCACACTAGTTAATCCACAGGTTTCTTGAAAGGTTTTAACTATGGTGAGAGCAACCACCACAAGTCTATGCACGTCTTTTGAGCCTAATGAACAAAGTTGACACGCACTTGCAAGTGTTGTTGGAGATTGTTTGAGCATTGAATTCAGCCTTTTAGTGCCATTTTACTCCATATATTGAGCACATATGCACTATGTATGCTTCTGTGGATATTGCTTATGTACGTCCATGTGATCATTGATATAGCGGTTACATTTTTTGCATAAATCCTTTTACGTTTGATAAAGACGGTTATGGTGAGGTTTTGTTAATTGGGAGACACCCAGATGTCAGGGTCTCTTTGATGATTTTAGGTAGAAGACTTACCCAGCCTTGCCATAGGAGATGTATGATAGTTTTTCATAGGTGCTCGATAAGCCTAGTTAGCTTCTTTCGGATAACTGATTACATACAATGGAATCAATGATTCACTATGCAAGTAAACATGTCAGTACTTGGCGTTTTATGAGATTTTGACATTGGTCATATGCTCATTTTGCAAAGGATACTCTAGCAAAGTTTTTCTAGATTTTTGGTTTTGTCAACTATACAATGGTCGATTTACTCCTTGATACACTTATTGGTGTGAGCACATTTATTCTCACATGCTCCTTTTGGTTGTTCATTACTGTTCATTAATTCATTTTTTTGGGAAGAATTTTGAATTCTCTCCCGAAATCTGACACTTGGTCATATTCCTTCTTTGAGACTTAGTGGGGTTTGGACTCTTTTAGCTCCATTATCATTTTATTTAGTTCTCTAACATCATGGCATCAAAGGTCTCATGCATGTCTGGTGGATCAGGGTCTAGTGCCAGTGCTTCAAGAAGGAGCTATAAGTTGCAAGGTAAAGACCATTTTGAGATCCAAAAATTGATGGCACAAACTTTGATCTATGGAAGAATCAGATTAAAGATGCGCTGATTCAAAGGAGGCAATGGAAGCCAATAAATGGAATATCCAAGAAGCCTGTTGTCATGGACAAAGATGATTGGGACAAACTTTGATCTATGGAAGAGTCAGATTAAAGATGTGCTGATTCAGAGGAGGCAATGGAAGCCAATAAATGGAATCTCAAAGAAGCATGCTGTCATGGATGAAGATGATTGGGATGAGTTAGATGAAATGGCTAGGTCTACTATTTGATTGCACCTGGCAGATAATGTTTACTTTACAGTATTAGACTGTGAAAGTGTAGAGGATGTTTGGAAGAAGTTATGCAATACATATGAAAAAGAGACGACATCAAATAAAGTGTATCTTATGAGAAAGTTATATGACCTTCACACGAAGGACACAAATAGTGTTGGTGCTCATCTAAATGAGTTCGATGCTATATTCTCCCAGTTACAGGCTTAGAAAATGGATATGGATAATGAAATGAAAGCAGTTTTGTTGTTATGCACCTTGCCATCATCATGGGATATGTTTTGCACAACTATTAGCAATAATACACATGGTGGTAAACTGGTCTATGATGACATATGTGGAGCACTCTTGAGTGAGGAGATTCATAGAAAATATATGGTTGGCACTCAAAGTGGAGACGCATATAATGTTCATGATTATTACCAAGGAAAGAATCAGCAACATGGCAGTGTGGCTGCTAGATTCTGGTACCTCTTTCCATGTGACACCACATAGAGAATGGTTCTCTAATTATGCAGCAAAGTCTCTTGGTACCATGACACTTGGTGACTCTTACCAGTGCGATGTTGTGGGGATTGGAGTTGTGGTTGTGAAGTTCATTGATGGTTCAAAATTTACTATGCATAATGTATGCCATGCACCTCAGATATCACACAGTTTCATGTCAGTTGGTCAACTTGATGACCTTAGTTACAAGGTGGTCTTCTATGCTCAGTCCTTTTGCATATCAAAGGGAAATATGGTTATTGCAAAAGGAAGCAAAGTTGGCTCAATTTATCCTTAATTTGTGTCATAGAAAGAACACTTGTTAGTTGTTACTGAATAGCCCATGGCTTGTATTTGGCATGGCCGTTTGGTCCATTTATCACGTAGTGGAATGGAAAATCTTTCTCCTTCTCACTACTTACATGTGTTATCTTTCTCTAATTTTTCATTTTGTGAGCATTATCAATATGGAAAGCAAACTAGGAATGTGCACAAAATGCACATTGACTCTTGAATTTAGCCTGTATATCTCGTTCATAGAGATGTGTGTGGTCCTATGCCCACAAGGTCATTAGGGGGTTCTCTTTATTTTTTCACTTTCATAGATGATGCTATTAGAAAATTCTGGGTATATTCTATTAAAGCAAAGGATGAGGTATTCCCTACTTCCAGAAAATGTCTTGCTTCAATTGAGATTAAAAATGGAACTAAGCATAAGGATTTACGTTCAGATAATGGGGGTGAGTATACCTCACATGAATTCAACCTTTTCTATCAGTCTAGAGGAATTCATAGAGAGTTTATAGCTCTTTATACCTTGATCCAAATATTGAAGCATCCTCAGTGCTAGGTCCCCATACATCTGTATGAACCAACTCCAAGAGATCTCCATGCATATATCCTTTCTTCATGAATGGCAACCTGTGAGACTTTCCAAATTGACATGCACTACACTTATAAATCATGTGTTGTTTTGGCAAGTAAGGGAGTCCAAGTACACTTTGTTCCCTGCAAATTTTCTTATATGATCTTTCACCAATATGTGCTAACCTTTTCTGCCATACTTCCAATTCTGTAAGTGTCTGACTACCATAATTAAAGAGAGCAATGTTTCTAGTGTCTTGTAATTCAAATGTGAACAATCTACGTGTCTTTTCACCTTTTGCAATTCTCCTAAATCCTTGACTTGGATCTTCAACAAATGCTCCTGCTTTTGTGAACCTGACTTGCAACCCTTTCTCTACCATCTACCTAACACTTATCAAATTCTTTGTAATGGTAGGGACACAGAGTACTGTAATAAAGTAAGTCTATGATCCAAGGGTCTGGCCGGTTCAGACAGACCTGAAATCGGACACCGTTTGGTCATTCGTGTGTATGACCAAAGATCTCGAGTTTAGACGTACTAGGAGGTCTTGTGCTCTTGTGAAAAAGTGATCCACTTAGCTTCGTGGTTAAGTCTCAAGGATGTGAAGGAGGAGGTCTTGGGTTTAATCCCCATGGGGAACATGGGGAGAGTGTTTTGCCCAAAGAGCTCTAGAGCCTTCTAGAAGCATCCACTTGAGTTAACTCAAGTTAACTGGGACACTTGGCGCACATGCAGTTACATGGCCGACACATGACTAGATAGTATCCACCTGCCCAAGAAGGCAATCCCCTGGAGAGAGCTATATATAGAGGCATTTGGTTGGGAGGAGAGTCATCTCTCTAGCATGTGGTGGTCGTAATCCTTAGGTTGTTGCAAGTACCTTACTGAGTAAGTTCCTTGAAGATAAGCTTCCATCCTTAATGAATAGGCTGAGTAGTTACCTCTATCCAATTTGTGAATTGATGAAGGAAATCCATCTGCCATGTTGTCCAACCTTGCTCTAATACCACTATGAAGAGGTCGATTTGTAGTTGAAGAAGACGAAGTGGTAGTGCAAAAACTTTGCACTACACTAGCCAAATGGACTCCAGAGATATGTGGTGGGCCTTTTGGCTTGCCAAAGGATGTATTAGACACCCTATGTACCTTGGAAGATCACTCTCAAAAAGTTGAATCAAAATAGATAAGTTGGAGTAGATTCAAGAGCAAAAAACTTGCTATTTATGTCCATACACCTGTCCAAAGTTTTGAACAATTCTCTGGCCACAATAGCAATTAACTTAATTCCTTTTGTAGAACCCTTATTAGCTTAGTAAGATAACAATCAAGATTTATGTCAACAAAAATGATGGACTAAACAAGGAGAAAGATGTTTAGAAAGTGGTAGCATGACCCCGATTTTCCCAGGCTATAACAGTACTCAGACACATGAGCAGAAAAATGACAATATCTCAAGATTCAAGATGCAATGCTTATGCAATTTTCTAGGCATATACTAGACAGTATGATAATTCTAACAAGTTTTAAAACATGGAAAATGGTCAAGTACACACTAAGAAACGGCTCTGACAAAATGACTGTTCTGAGAGAGTGCTGACAGAGAAGTCGAAAATGAGGTGACACAGTTGACTTCAAATGATCATATCTCACGATTGAAACATCCAATTGCAATGAAAATTTGTGAGCATATAGTAGACTTAGAGAGCTAACTTTACCAAGTTAAAGCATTGAAGACTATGGAGCAAGCTCAGAGAAATCATCTTTGCAATCTGATTGAGAAAAATGAGAGATATGGCAGTGAACAATACACTTCACAAAAGCATGAAAATATGAACTCAAATGATAATGAAAATGAAAGTATATTGATTGTAAAATACAATTGACTTAGTGATACATATGTGTGCCTTGAAACCACGCCTTGATATGGAAAAAATTTTAGCTCATGGAGGCCTTTTTCCATGACTAAAACTGCAATGTATTTATAGTTGATCTTGGGAGCCTAACTTCTTACAATCACTCTCCAATCTATTAGTGATTGATTTGAGTCTTCAACACCCTCAATCACAAATTCATAGCTTTTCTTTTCCTTTTTGATCAAGTGGACCCAACCACTTTAGATGCTTTCACTTTTATATCAAGTAAGGACTTCAAAAGTTACAAGAGGTAGTTCACAAGTGAACTTTACATTGTCTTCACTTTAAGGCTTCTTCTATCACTTTGTGAGACTCAAGCCAATACTTAGGCTTGTCATAGACTTTCTCCAACAATTCATAAGAATGGTACTTGTGATTTAGTACCTTTGCCAAAGGGCAGGAAAGCTTTACAATGTAAATAGGTATATAAGCTGAAATTCACATCAGATAGTGCTTCTCCAAAGTATGAAGCGCAACTTGTTGCAAATGGTTTTAAGCAACAACATGGTGTTGATTTTGAGGAAATATTCTCTCCAGTGATCAAGATGACTACCCTATATATGTTGCTTGTATTCGTTGCAATGGAGGACTTAGAGATGTGAAAACTGCCTTCTTGCATGGAGACCTTATAGACGAGATCTATATGGAACAACTAGAGGGTTATGTAGTTCTTGGCAAAAAAAGTCTAGTTTGTAAGCTCAAGAAGAGCTTATATGGACTTAAACAGTCGCCTAGACAATGGTACCAAAAGTTTGATGCTTTTATGAAGTCTCAAGGCTATTCTCAAAGCAATGAGGATTATTGTCTCTACACAAAGAGATGTTCAGATGGTAGCTTGATATGCTTGATACTTTATGTCGATGATATGTTGATTGTTGGGAAGTCCTCTTATGGCTTGTTAATTCTCAAAAAGAAGTTGAGTCAAACATTTGATATGAAGGATTTGGGGGATTCCAAACATATTCTTGGCATGCACATTACTCGTGATAGGAATAAGAGATCCATACATTTGTCTCAAAGTGAGTACATATCCAAAGTACTTCACAGGTTCAATATGCAGGGTGGAAAGGCATTGAGTACACCTTTAACCACATATGTGAAATTGAACAAGGATGATTGCCCCAAATTGAATGAGGAAAAGGAATTCATGACCAAAATTCCTTATCAGTTTGCTGTTGTAGTCTCATGTATGCTATGGTAGCTACGAGAGTAGACATGCATTTTCAGTGGAAGTCATGAGAAGATATATGTCTAATCTTGGCAAGAAACATTGGGAAGCGGTCAAGATGATTTTGAGATATATGAGTGGCACCAAGGACAAGTGTCTATGCTTAGGTAGAGGGAAAGCATCCATTATTGGTTACATAGATTCTAACTATGTTGGTTGTGTAGACAATCATAAGTCTATATCAGGATACATTTTTCATTTTTTTGGAGGTGCTATCTCTTGGAGATCTCATCTTCAAGAATGTACAATTGTTTCCACCATAGAAGGAGAGTATTTTGCAGCAAGTGAGGCATGTAAGGAAGCATTGTGGCTTTCTCATCTTGCTTGTGATATGGGTTTACCTCAGCATGTAGCTCGTTTGCTCAGTGATAGTTAGAGTGCCATTGATTTGACTAAGAATCCAATCTATCATGCAAAGATCAAGCACATTGAGGTGAGGTATCACTTCATTAGAGATTTCTTAGCCACTGAGTGCACTATTCTTGAGAAGGTTCATACTCGAGATAATGACGTTGCAGACGCTTTTGACTAAAGCTCTACCACATGATGAATTTTGATAGTGTTGTCATTTGATGGGGGTTACTTGATTCATGATCTTACACATCCACTTCTATACTTTGTAACATGCCCATCACATGGGAGGTATAGTTTGTATACTTATACTCAGGTATTCTTTATCATTCTTCATTATTCTCCCATAGTAACTTTGGCATATTGGCCTTTAGTGGGAGATTGTTACCATTAGTGTCCATGTGAAAGGCCAAATGGACACCACACACTTTTGCATACATTCTTTAATAAAGCATATAGTGGCATGGTTAGCGTGACTATAAGTTTGGTTGCATTTGTAACACCTAAGAAGTCTGTGTTTGTGCTCCCTATGTACTGTGTTTTTCTGCGTATTCTACAGCCTCTGTTAGAGCACCATGTATGGCGCTTGGATCTGGGTTCTCTACTCCTAGGATATTGTCGTGAAGCTCTTGAGAAGGACAGTGCATTGTGATGCATCACCATCAAAATACTTCATACTTGCCACATCAATAACACATAAGTCATCATTATTGGTTCAGTATGCCTTCCATACACTCCAAAGATGAGGTGGTATTGCAATACTCCTGCTCTACACCTGCCAAGGTGACTTCAAATTACCTTAGTAGACACGTTTAGCTTCCCAAATATGCATTTAACGCCACTATGTACCTTGGAGCATCATTGCCAAATAGTGGTGCCAAAATACATAACTTTCAAGATTGAAGTGCTTCTGAAAACTTGCTATTTTTGGACTTGAACCTATTAGAGGAATGCTGAGTTCTCACGCTTTGATAGCAATTGACATGAGAGCTTCTAGACACATCTAATTGATGAACTTAGCTAAATATTACAAGTTATTTCACTAATTCAGAGTGAGTACATGATGAGAAATGATATTAAGAAGTTAGGGGTGTAATCCCGACTTTTCAGGAGGATGATAGTGTGCATACATAGGTTGCTTGCAGAGGACATATCTCAAGATATAATGTTCCAAATGAAGTGAAAATTGATATATAGTAACTAGAATGATCATGCTACCTATCCCAAGTTAAAACCAAGTCAAATGGTTTAGTACTCACAGAGAAGCTGATTGATCAAATTGATTGAAATGAAGAGATATCAGGAGACAATAGTAGGCAGAGATTAACTTGCACTTATGATTCAAAATGTATATGATTATGAATATATGATACGAGGGAGATGAAATAGACTTATACATATTTGAGCTAAGTGTAAGCACAACCTTGATGCTCAATGAATCATCTTTCTCTATCATTCCCCCTGACTAATAATCACCTGTATTTATACTCACAAATGAATTTGAAATTCTTCCACCTAAAAGTGTTCCTACTTTTTGGGTGATGATTGATTTGATTCTAACCACTAGGTGGTTGTGATGCATGACTCTTAATGTCATGAGATTCCCTCAATCCTTTTCCTTTTACTTTTATCTCAAGAGTTAAAGTCTATGAATTTTAGAAGGGGTGTTCAGTGTGCTTTACTCGTGATCAAAAAATGGATATGTGGCAAGTCCTTGTTATTTGGTCAAGCATCAAGGCTTGCGAAATGTACCAACAGCTCCCCCTCAAGCCTAAGATTCTTGAGTCTTCAATCCTTTGGTATGTCATGCAATCCAATCATGGATTTAAACATGTTTAGCTTGCTTCTATCCAATGATTTGGTCATCATATCTGCACATTGCATATGAGTAGATACATAGGAGAGTTGTATCTCCTTACTCACAATCATTTCGCTAAGAAAATGATAATGGACTTCTATATGCTTAGTCCTGGCATGAAAGATAGGATTAGCAGCTAAATGAAGTGAGCTCATGTTATCTTCAAATATAAATGGAGTGCCAAAATCCAACCCTAGATCTGTGTATAAGGTCTTGATCCACATAGCTTTCTGTGTTGCATTTACGAACTCCCTATATTCAACTTCGATTAAGGAAAGAGCAACTATCGGTGGCTCCTTTGAAGACCAAGATATGAGCTTTGTACGTGCAAATGATAAGTATCCTAATGTGCTTCTTCTGTCATCTTTTGAACATGCCCAATCTACATCAGTGAATAGGTTCACATTTAAATGAGATGTGTAAGGGTAGTATAGACCTTCATTAAGTGTTCCTTTCAAGTACTTCAATATCCTCTTGGCTGCATCCATGTGAGGTTTCCATAGCAAATATCCACCCACTCACTCCATAGCAAATATCCACCCTAGTTAGGTAGCATAGTTCAAGCTTCCAACTAGACTTTGGTAGCTTGTGATGTCTTGAATATGTTCTCCTTCATGAGCAGTTAACTTGTGGTTGACCTCCATGGGAGTACCTGCAACCTTAGTGTCTTGCATTTTGAACTTTACAAGCATATCTTTAATATATTTCCTTTGTGTAAGGAACATTCCTTGATCTGTGTAGACTACTTCCAAGCCAAAGTAAGTGAGAAATCCAAGATCACTTATCTTGAATTTTTCCTTCATTTGGGCTTTGATCTTTTTAATTCCATCAACATCATCACCTGTAAGAATGATGTCATCTACATACACAAGTATATTACTTGAAACTTACTTTGCTTAATGAAAAGTGATGAATCAGCCTTGCTCAATTGAAATCCTTTGTCTTGCAAGAATGTAAAAAATCTATGGTTCTAAGCTCTAGGAGCTTGCTTCACTCCATATAGAGCCTTCCAAAGTTTACACACATACTCAGGATGTGATTCATCTACAAATCTAGGAGGTTGTGCCATGTATACTGAGTACTCTGATTGTAGGCATTTTTGCCATAGGAGACAAAGTCTCCTCATAATCTATGCCTTGGGTTTGAGAAAAACCTTCCTTGGTGTCTTTTGATCATCATCAAAATCACTTGAATCTTCATGTAGATAATCACTTACCTTTTGTAATATTGGGAAATACTCCTCTAGGTCATAAGGTAGATTGACTTTCTTGCAATCATCTTCAAACCAAGATTTTTTCTTATGAAAGACAACATCTCTGCTCACAATAAAATCTTTAGTACTTGGATTATATGACATGTACCCTTTTTGATTCAATTCATATCCAATGAATACACATTTCTATGCTTTGGGATCCATCTTACCTGTTATTAGTGATGGAATATGTGCATAGGCTATGCACCCAAATATCATGAAATGATCAAGGCTAGGTCTTCTACCATTCCATGCTTCATAGGCTGTCATCCCATCCAATGCCTTTGATGGGACTCTATTAATGAGATAGGTGGTTGTAGACACAACCTCTACCCACAAATAATTTGGTATTTTTTTCTCATTAAGCATGGACCTTGCTACTTCAACTATGGTCCTATTTCTTCTCTCTGTGTAATAAAGTAAGTCTATGATCCAAGGGTCTCGCCGGTTTAGACAGATCTGAAATCGGATACCGTTTGGTCATCCGTGTGTATGACCAAAGAGCTCGAGTTTAGACTTACTAGGAGGTCTTGTGCTCTTGTGAACAAGTGATCCACTTAGCTTCGTGGTAAAGTCTCAAGGATGTGAAGGAAGAGGTCTTGGGTTCAATCCCCATAGGGGACATGGGGAGAGTATTTTGCCCAATGAGATCTAAAGCCTTCTAGAAGCATCCACTTGAGTGAACTCGAGTTAACTGGGACACTTGGCGCACATGCAGTTACATGATCGACACATGGATGGTTAGTATCCACCTGCCCAAGAAGGCAGTCCCTTGGAGAGAGATATATATAGAGGCATTTGGTTGGGAGGAGAGTCATCTCTCTAGCATGTGGTGGTCGTAATTCTCATTCTCTTGCATTGGTATTAGATCAAGCTTTCATGGTGACCTTAATGGCTTATCATCTTTCTTAAGCACTCATAGAACTCTTCTAAGATTCATCATGATCATCTTCTTCATTACTATCTCATGAAGATCTTGATGAGGATTGAGACACTCACAATTGGATTAGCACAGCATGCATTCGAATTTCTCTCGAAGGCGCAAAAAGAAGCCCCGTTTATAGAAAATTGCATGCAAATGGTGTTTTGCTCAGCTCTAGATTCGGAGATCGAACTTGCATCCATGATTTAGCTACACTTTCTCATAGCCAAGAGAGCGCACGTCGTGCGTGACCTTATTCTCAAGGAAACACTTGAAGACCTATTATCTGCGTGCTGTAGGAGGCTACAAAAAGAAGCGCTATGTTCAGCCAATCATGCCTAAGTTTTGAACCCGTCACCTCGTGAGTGAGAGAGGATGTCTTAACCAAGAGAACAATCGCGTGACATTGATGATTCATCTCAGATCCTAGTTAGATTGTGTGCTATGCTGCAACAGATCTTCAAAACGGAAGCTAAAAGATCATTACGTGGTCTACACCTGTTCACAGGGCGGGATTCGAACCTGTGATGTATAGGAATTGGGCACTCCGTCTGTCCACCTCACCTGTGCATGCTTGTGATCAAGCTACACGAGCTTTTAATGTCATTTTGATAACTGTTTGGGCTGCAGAAGCTATAGCAACAGAGAAAAAGTTATGTTCAACTATGAAGTCGATGGGATTCGATCTGCTAACCTCATCGGAGACACACGATCCTCTAAACCAACAATTCAAAGCAGATTTGGTGCTAAGATCTCATGGTTGCAGACTATGGTTTTATTGATTAGCTACAATAAGCCACAACATCTCATGGCTGCAGACTGAGGTGCTGAAAGTTGAATATATAACAAGCCACAAGATTTGATCTTGGATCTGTTTACAATCGGAGCATCATCGGAGAATGATAGATATAAAAGTATCATACATACTTTGGTATTGCTTTAAAAGAAGCAAAAATATAAGTCCGGTATCGTTGCACTTCCAAATTTGGCGAGGAGGTGTGCAAATGCTCACTAAGGCCTTAAAGGATGGTGAATAGCTCCTCGCAAGGATAAGAGGATGGATGAAGCTATGATCAAAGCTAAGTAATTTCTAGTTTCTACTTGGCCTTAATGCTTGATTTATCTTGTTTTCATTATTCTACACTTAATCCTAGATGCATATTGAAATAGCCTAGATTTCAATTGATTAAGTCTAGATTAGAAGAATGAAACACACTTCTCATTCCCAGCATTAGTTTGCATTAAGGAAAGACTTGGTTTAAAAAAGGATCCTTGTGCAAAGAATGTATTTTGGTAATTTAATTCCAGATTTCCTTTCCATTGAAAAAGCTTTTTATTGCACCTCAAGGATATGTTTTTATATCATAGTGCATTTGGACAAAGGAAAGAATATACATGCATCAAGATTGCATGATATACATTCTTAGTACAAGGAAAATTCATGCGTCAAGCTTATGCATGATTGTTGCATTATTTTTTGGGCATGCAAAGAACATGCATGCATATGCATGGGAGCATAATATGCATTTGCATGTAGGCACATGCACTTGATAGAACGGGAAGTTGTTTGCAAGTAGATATGATAATGTACTCTTTTAGTATTTAGCTTACTTTATAAAGCTTGCGGTTTGACATTAGGGAAGATAGAGGACTAGTTAGTTGCAAAAAACATGCTAGTTCTATTTTGCAGCTCAAGTAATTAGTCGATTACTTCCCAAGTTGATACTTCGCTATCAAAAACAAATACTTAATGATAATTAAGTATGTTTGATGTCTTACCAACATGAAAACTTTGGAAGCACTCTTCTATTTAGAAGATTTTGAAAGTACTAAGAAGTTTCTTTGAAACCTCGATAAGTGACTTTTAGGAATTGAGATCATTCTATTCCACACGTAAGATCATTCTCCTACCATGCTCGAGATGAATTTATTTTAGGGAAGGTAGACGTTCCAAGTAGAGGATCTTAGTTGATTCATGAACTCTTCCCAAAATACACATAAATTCATAATATATGATAGGACCAAGGAATGATAAAAGGTGTATAAAGAGATAAGAGCAAAACATCTACTGGTTATGGATGATGAAAGATGAAGAAACCAAAACCTCTTTAGGATATAGATGTTTTGCCAAAAAATAAAGTATGCTTAGTTTTATTTAAGCTAATTAGGGTTTAAATAAGAAACCCAAGTAATCTTTAAGAATCAAGATATTTTCCTAAAAGATATATCAAAGTAATCTTTAGAAATTAAGCTACTTCCTAAAGATAATCCAATAAAGAAAATAGTCTGGTTAACTATATCCCTAGATTAAAAAGAAATATCTTTTGGACAAGCAACAAAGCCTTAAGTCTTGTTCTCGTTCAATAGTCAATATTTCTTTTAGAGAGAAGATTCCAGTAAAACTAAGGATTCCAAGATGAATCATTGGCTTAGTGTTACTGATTCTTTGACAAGAATCTAAAGTTCTTGAAAGAAAAATCTCCCTAGATGTGAGACTAGAATCTTTCAAGTCAGTTTAATAACAAGTAGTTCCCAGTAGTTTCCAAACCTTTGGTATGGTTACTTAAGTCCAAATATCAGGGATGTGTCTAGATCCACCCTTATTATTCTTTCACTAGTTTGTACTTTGTCCAGTTCATCAAAGTGCAAAATGAGACAATGTTTTTGAAGTATTTGGGTAGGGACGCCACCACAGAGATGAGACATGTTCTTCCAGTTCTAGAACATGACCATGTTCTTCCAGTTTTAGAACATGATGCTCGGGGGTTGCCTATAGTAGATATATAGCTCTATTTTCAAGGACAAAAATATTTTTCCAAGGGGGGAAGAATGTAATAAAGTAAGTCTATGATCCAAGGTTCTGGCTGGTTCAGAGAGATCTGAAATCGGACACCATTTGGTCATCCGTGTGTATGACCAAAGATCGCAAGTTTAGACTTACTAGGAGGTCTTGTGATCTTGTGAACAAGTGATCCACTTAGCTTAGTGGTTAAGTCTCAAGGATGTGAAGGAAGAGGTCTTGGGTTCAATGCCCATAGGGGACATGGGGAGAGTATTTTACCCAAAGAGATCTAGAGCTTTCTAGAAGCATCCACTTGAGTTAACTCTAGTTAACTGGGACACTTGGTGCACATGCAGTTACGTGACCGACACATGGATGGTTAGTATCCACCTTCCTAAGAAGGCAGTCCCTTGGAGAGAGCTATATATAGAGGCATTTGGTTGGGAGGAGAGTCATCTCTCTAGCATGTGGTGGTCGTAATTCTCATTCTCTTGCACTCTGCCATTCCATTCTGCTATGGAGTGTACCTAGTTGTGATCTCTCTTTTGATACCCCTATCTTGAAGATAGGCATCAAATTCATGGGAGAAATATTATCCCCCTCCATTTAACCTTAGCCTCTTTAATGTTTTTCCTATTTGATTTTCAACAAGAGAAAGATACTTCTTGAAACAATTGGATACTTCATCCTTGTGCTTCGTAAAGTGTAAGATGGTCCATCTCAATCATCAATAAAAGATACGTAGTACCTTGATTCCAAGTTGACAAGCACTACACTTATATATCATGTGTTTCTTGGAAATGTTAGGTAGGCCAAGCACACTTTGATCCCTACATATTTGCTTTAGATTTCCTTCACCAATGTGAGCCAATTTTTTATGCCACATCTCTAACTTTGATAAGGTTTGTCCACCATGATTGAATATAGCTATATTTTTAGTGTCTTGGAGTTCAAATGTAAAGATTCTACCTGTGTTTTCTCCCTTTTCAATTCTCTTGGATCCTTGTTGAGGATCTTCAACAAATGCTCCATTCCTTGTGAACCTTACCTGCAAACCTTTCTATGCCCAATACTTATGAGATTCTTTGTTATGGTAGGTACATACAATACCTTGCTGAGTAGATTCATATTTCTATCTGTAGTCTTTACATCACCAATATTTTCCACTGAGTGCCTAGTGTCATCTCCTGTTTGAACCTCATGTCTATTTCTTGGATTTTCCAAGTCTAATAGCAGAGCCGCATTCCTTGCTACATGATTTGAACAACCAAAATCTATATAAAATACATGCGCATGTTCTTTAACTTGCTTCATGGTCATGTTCATCAATACAATTGAGTCCTATTGTGTCTGTTCTTTAGTGTAATTGTAAGATTGGCATCATCTCATCTCTAGAGATGTAACCATTTCATCTCATCTCTAGAGATGTAACCATAGACATTTCTACCTTCAAGATATGCTTCCATTCTAAGTGACCATGCTGAGTAATTACCAAAATCTAATTTGTAAATGGATGATGGAAATCCATCCCCCATGTTGAGTTGATGTAGCTCTGATACCACTGTGAGGAGATGGTTGGATACACTCCAAAGATGAGGTGGTGTTGTAGTAATCCTGCTCTACAACTGCCAATGTGAATTCAAATTACCTTAGTAGACAATTTTAGCTTCCAAAATATCCATTTAAACCCACTATGTACCATGGAGCATCATTGCCAAATAGTTGTGCCAAAACTGATAACTTTCAATATTGAAGTGCTTATGAGAACTTGATATTTTTGGACTTGAACCTCTCAGAGAAATGCTCAATTCTCACTCTCTGGTAGCAATGGACCCAAGACTTCTAGAAACATCTAACTGATGACCATAGCTAGCTATTACAAGTTATTTCACTAATTTAGAGTGAGCATATGATGAGAAATGATATTAAGAAGTTAGGGGTGTAATTCTGACTTTTTAGGAGGATGACAGTGTGCAAACATACATTGTTTGCAGAGGACATATCTCAAGACAGAATGATCCAAATGAGGTGAAAATTGATATTTAGTATCTAGTTTGAGGAAGCTACTTATCCCAAGTTAAATCAAGTCAAAAGACTGAGTACTCATAGAGAACTCGATTGATCAAATTCACTGAAATGATGAGATAGCAACAAACAATAGTAGACATGCCCTAATGCATATGCCAAACAACCAAAAATGTGCAAGTGAGCAAGAGGCTGCTTGCGACCATGCCAAGCCTCATATGGAATGATAGACTACTTTAGTGGGACACAAGTACATATGCTACACACATGATAGCCTCAAGCCAAAAACTATGTGGTAAATCTTGACTCTTGACCATACACCTCGCCATCGCCATGAGTGACCTATTCTTTTGTTTTGAAATTCCATTTTGTTGAGGTGTATATAACATTGTAGACTGATGTTTTATCCCACGTTCAAACAAAAATGCATTGAAGTCAGAAGATATATATTCCCTCCCTCCATCAGAATGAAGGGTGCCCATTTTACATGCTCATAGATGTTCAACCAAAACCAGAAACTATTTGAAGCACATAAACACTTTGGACTTTGCTTTCAATGGATATACCCATGTATGCCTAGAAAAATCATCAATGAAATTCATGAAGTAAAGATAATTCCCAAAAGAGGGTGTCTGCATAGGACCATAGACATCACTGTGAAAGCTGCAATTTTTGAGTAGCTTGAACTCAACCATCTTTTGGGAATAAGGATTGCTGAATTTTTCCCAAAATATAGCCTTCACATACATGTTTACAAGGTGCATCAAGTTTGGGAAGAGAGGACACCATTTCAGATATCTGTAGGTGTAGAAAACTAGCAAAATTCAGATGACCAAAGTGTGCATGCCAAAGCTTTGCATCTGACATAGCTTGAGAATCATGTGCCGCGCATGCCAAATCATTCACTAATTTTTTATAGTCTATGAGCTTATACAATTCAGGACATAAAATGCCAAAAGCAATAATCACATCACCATTTGGCAGATCATGAACTGTACATCTATCATCCAAAAATTTCACAACCAAGCCAATCCTGACTAAAGGTGAAACGAATAACAAATTCTTCTTGATCCCTAGCACAATTAAAGCATGCGACCATGTAAAAGAACTACCATTCACAATAGTCAGAATGATCTTACCGACTTCCATGATAGGATAAAAGGAGTTGTTGGTGCATCTGACATTATTCCCTATAGGGGCAGGCTCGAGTGAAGTGAAGAAATTGCGCGACAAGGTAATATGTTTGGTTTCCCCACTATCAAAGTACCAAACATCTAAGTCTACTGCAGACATACACTGTTCAAAAGAAGATGGGTCAAAACTGCAAACAATAGTTAATGCCCATTCTTCATTCTGCACTAGATTAGCAAACTCTATTTTTTGTGTAGAGGCCTATGCAACAACCATTCCAAGCTCTTTTTTCTTTGCCTCTTTAGCAGCCAGTTTTGGACAACTCTTTATGACATGATCATTTGCTTTACAATATTTGCAAAACGATTCCTGCTTTTTTGTTTTCTTCTCATCTCTGTCATCCTTCTTTGATTGTGTAGAATTAGTAGATTTCTGCTTACTAGTAGAAGAGCCCCATTTACCTTTGCCCTTCTGACTAGCTAAGAAAGCTTCATCTGCAATACACATAATGGACCTGTTGCGCCTAGACTTATCTTCCTGCAACAGAATAGAGACTAAATCCTCAAATGTTTAGCATTTGGATTGCCTTTCATCATCAAAAAAAGAGTGTAAGCAACACTCTAATATGAATCAGGAAGACCATTCAGAACCGTCTACACAAGTGAAGTGTCAAGTAAGACTTCATCAACAGAAATCAACTGTTCCTTCAAATCTTTGATCTTTGTCAGAAATTTTTCAGAGGTAAGTAACACGAGCCTCATGTGTTCCTGGTACAAAGTGGTAAGTGTATCCCAAGCATTCTTAGCTATTCTACAAGAGCGAATGTGAGGAATAATGGCACATTTGACAGACAAGACTATCAATGCATGTGCGTAAGCATCTCTATCATCCCAATGAATTTTTTGTGGAGTAGGTGCAACACGAATCACAACACAAATAGGAACATGGAGAATATCTTCATCTTCAATGCCATACATCACCTTCAACTACTGTGTCTATAGGTGTAATAGGATATTTTCATAACCGTGCACAATATTCCATAGTCCTTTTGCAACCAATACGTGACGCATCATATAAGCCCACAATGGGTAACTGGCACCGTCCAACTTATCCTCAACAACCAACATATGGAGTATGTCATTGCTTTCAGTCGTGGCCACTAACTAAAATACCATGATGCAAAAAATTGACTATATCTCAAAAAGTTGAACAAAACTACCTTGTCAAGTTCTGCTAAACCTGCAACAGACTTCGAGATGCTTATACTAGTGAATCAAAACCTATATATATCTTTGGCACAAAAAGACAAAATAGCTAGCACTAGGATAGTGCATTCGAATTGTAATACTGTGATTCGAGGGGTGTCGACGATGCCCTAGATGAAGTAGCAACCTGTTCTAATACCAATTGTTAGAGTTTGAGGTCTATGGAAGCATGCAAAAATAGCATAAGGGAGAAGAAGAAGCTTGGAGCACAACACACAATGCTAAATGTATTACCACTAGAATGTACAAAGATAAGTAACCTATTAGGGCAATAGGAATATATACAAGGTGGGGGGAACCTCCTAAAGAGGAAAAAAGTGCCCCAACGGTCCTAGTGTGTTCACACACATCACTACCTAAATATATCAACAAATCCCCCCGAGAGTGTTGTGGTGAACAAGGATTTGGCACTCATGTATAAGGAAGTTCCAAGCTCTGTGGACTCAATCCACAAAAGGAAGTAAGCCCAAATCTTTGCGGAAGCTTCAAACTTCTCCCTAGGTAGAGCCTTTGTGAAAAGGTCTACAATGTTCTCTTGCCTGGGCACATATGCCAAGCTGATCTCTCCAGTAAAGAACCCCTCCTTGGCATAATGATAATGCACCTCAATGTGCTTAGTGTGAGCATGGAACATAGGGTTCTTTGCAACTTCCAATGCATTTTGACTGTCAGTGAAGATGGTGGTGACGGAAGACTGACATACACCCAAATCAGCCATAAGGCATCTAAGCCACACACACTCATTAGTCGTTGTTAAAGCTGCCCTATACTGAGCCTCACAACTAGAAGTGGTCACAATAGGGTACTTCTTGCTCAACCAAGATATGCATGAGCTACCAAGCATGAAGCAAAAACCACTGGTGGACACACGAGTGTCATAGCAACCATCCCAATCAAAAAAGGCATGTAAATCTAGCAGTAGTGATCCCCCGTTGGGATAAAACAATTCAAGTAGGTGGGTACCACTCAAGGAGCAAAAGATGCGCTTAACTACGTACCAATGCTTGACACCTGGGCAATGCATAAACCTACTAATCTATGAGATAGGAAATTGAATATCTAGTCGAGTAATGCATAAGTAAATCAAGCATCCAATAGAGTGCTGATAGAGAACAACATCAAATGCATCTCCAACATCATGAAGACTCAATCATAAGCCTATCTCCATAGGAGTGGCAATAGGTTTGCAGTCTTCAAGGCCAAAACACTGCAATAATATGTCAATATATTTCGTTTGACACAAAGCTATTTTGCCATCAACTTGCATAAACTAGATGCCCAAATAATGATGAAAATGCCCTAAATCTGACATCTCAAATGAGGCATGTAGGTCAGCCTTAAAATCAGCAATATGCTTCTCATGGGGACCAGTGAGAAACATGTCATCAACATACACAACAATGATCAGAAGCACATCATTAACATGCCTAACATATAAGGTGTTTTCAGTTGGACTGTTCTAAAAATTATGTGCAATCAAATAGGCATGTATCTTTTCATACCAAGCACATAGTGCTTGCTTTAAACCATATAATGCCTTCTTTAACCTGCACACCTAGTTTTCATGCCCTTTTTGCACAAAGCCACGGGGCTAAAAAAATACGCTTCTTCATGCAAATCACCATTCAGAAATGTATTTTTAATGTCCAACTAATGTACATTCCAACCACGATGAGCTGCAAGTGCATAGATGCTATGAACAGTAGTTATTAGGGTAAGTAGGAGCAAAGGTCTCATCAAAATCAATGCCTCTTTCCTGAGCATAACCCTTTGCAACAAGCCTAGCCTTATACCTATCAAAATGTTCCATCAGGCTTATGCTTAGGCTTATATATCCTTAGTGCCAATGGCCTTCTTGCTAGGAGGCAAGTCACATAAAGACTAGGTACCATTTTTCATTATAGCATCATATTCCAATTGCATAGCAACCATCAAATTTTCTAAATTTTGTGCTTCATCAAACAAAACAGGCTCATTATCATCAGAGGGACTAGAGGTAGCCATAGCAACAATCTGATGCAAAAGAGGCACTATGAGAGCCTGAACGAGTACAATATGACAAAGATGCATCTAAATTGTTGTCACACAAAGTCTGCTTTAGCCATTTGGGCATAGTTTTTGCCTCCTCAATATCAGCTCTCTCATCAAAAAGTGTATCATGAAAATCTACATAAGAAATGGAATGATCTGCATCATCACATGAAACTTGTAAAGGTTGCAAAGTTACCTCATTAGGACCAGCACTAGACTATCCACTTGTAAAAAGAGGCAACAAAGTATCATACATGTCTTTGGAGCTAATAGATGTCTCCTTAGTACATAAATTTAATGGCTGAATAGCAATTTCTAGAAAAGAAACATCACGGCTAACCAAAATGCGTTTAATCAGTGGATGATATAGGTGATAGCCTCTGCTTTCAGAACTGTACCCAACAAAAATACATTTTACTGCTTTATCATCCAATTTCCTGCATTGTTGTTTAGGCACTAATGCATATGCCAGACAACCAAAAATGCGCAAGAGAGCAACAGATGGCTTGCGACCATGCCAAGCCTCATATGGAATGATAGAATACTTTAATGGTACACCTATTAAGTACATATGCTGCACACATGATAGCCTCAAGCCAAAAACTACGTGGTAAAGCCTAACTCTTGACCATACGTCTCGCCATCTCCATGAGTGACTTGTTCTTCCGTTTTGCAACTCCATCCTGTTGAGGTGTATACGACATTGTACACTGATGTTTTATCCCACATTCAACCAAAAATGCATTAAAGTTAGAAGATATATATTCCCTCCCTCCATCAGAATTAAGGGTGCCCATTTTACATGCTTATAGATTTTCAACCAAAACCAGAAACTATTTGAAGCGCATAAACACTTCAGACGCTGCTTTCAATGGATATACCCATGCATGCTTGGAAAAATCATCAATGAAAGTCATGAAGTAAAGATAGTTCCCAAAAGAGGGTGTCTGCATAGGACCACAAACCTCACTCTGAACAAGCTGCAATTTTTGAGTACCTCAAACTGAACCATCTTTTGGGAATAAGGAATGCTAAATTTTGCCCAAAATACAGCCTTCACATACATGGTTACAAGGTGCCTCAAGTTTGGGAATAGAGGACACCATTTCAGATATCTGTAGGTGTAGCAAACAAGCAAAATTCAGATGACCAAAGTGTGCATGCCAAAGCTTTGCATCTGACATAGCCTGAGAATCATGTACTACACATGCCAAATTATTCACAGATTTTTTATAGTCTATGAGCTTATCAACCCACGACATAAAATGCCAGAAGCAATAATCACATTGCCATTGGACAGATCATGAGCTGTACATCTGTAATCAACAAATTTCACAACCAAGCCAATCCTTGCTAAAGCTAAAATTGATAATAGATTCTTCTTGATCCTTGGCACAATTAAAGCATGTGACCATGTAAAAGAACTACCATCATTAGTAGTCAGAATGTTCTTACCAACTCCCATGATAGGACAAGAGGAGTTCTTGGTGCATCTAACATTATTCCCTATAGGGGAAGGCTCGAGTGAAGTGAAGAAACTGTGCTACAAGGATCTAATAAGCAAGCATATATCTATGCCCTGCATATACCATTGTATACAACAGAGGGGAAGGGGGTTTTGTTGAAAGTCCGCATAACTTCATCATTAACATCCCTTTTTGTTCCATGATGAGACCTTGAGGAAGGAGCCATATGAGTGAGATGGAGAGGAGGAATTTCCTTAGGGGTTGCTTTGGGTAAAAGGACATGTGTTTCTCAAGGTGAACTATATCATGAAGGGAGAAGGAGATCCCATATACGACATGAAGGAAGGCATTCTACTAAGAGGAAGGATATTGTCAATTTTGGTGGGAGTGTAGACTCAGATGAAATGTCATATCATCTGGTTCTCCAAAAATTCTTGGTGAGGGGACCATTTTAACCGACATATAAAGACATGGTGGAGCTTCTACAACCAAATAGGGAGAGCATCTTTCAATAGAAAAACCCTTGGGAGAGTTTCTAAAACTGATTGAAAATATCTTAACTCATATATTCCACAACACCTCTCCATTGATGGCATTCCAAAAACTTCTTACTTCATCACCCAAGGTATTTGTTACCAATAGATCTTCAAATGCAACTTGAGACTCTTTTGCTTATAGTAACATAACCTTTTACTCTTAAGATATGTGTAAGAAAAGATGTTTGATATGCTTCTTTTGTCTATGGCATCCTTTACATCAAGGAGGGATGTTAAGGAGTTTCTTAGGTCTTTCTTTCTTTTCCAAACCCTTTATGGAGGATTTGCAAGAGTAGAACCACTTCCTTCATCTCAATCAATAAGTGCCAAAGATGTTGGAATTTAAACTCCCACCTTATCCAAGACCATTGCATGTACAACTTATAGTTTGTAGTTTCATCAAAGTGTCTTTTTGTTGAAATTAGGCATGTCTTTAATGATGGAGACCTTTGAATATCCAATGTCAAGTCTACCTTGGATTAAGAACACCTCTATGTCAAGTATAGACAAGGAATTTACATCAATACTTCAAAGCATTCAAAGTTCAAGGATGAAATGTACTTCCTTCTTCAATTCTGAATTTTAGTTCTTCTTCAAATAGTCTGCCTCAAGATTCAACTTCATTACCTGCAAATAACATGGATTTCAATGCTTCAAATTACATGAAAATCTTTGTATGATCCTTTCAATCTTGAGTAAAATAGATCCTTGATTAGACTAATTAAAAACTTTGATTAATCACTAAGATCAAAGTCTATCTAAAATTGTTATCCAAAAATGGCAACTTTGACATAGGTAACTTTAACCTTTGATTTCTCTCAGACTATAACTGATTTTGGACATGTCTTCCTTATCTCTCAACTTAGATTTCTAGTGCTCAAACATAGAAACCTTTACATGTGTCATTGAGAACTGAGCAAAACATTAATCCATGAGATGTACCATTTCTGAGTCTTTACTTCAGAAAGTTGACATATGAATGTTCCTATGAGTCATAAACATTCTATGAAGGAATTAGGACATGAAACTTTAATCATAGCTTGGTTTGCAATTGAATTTAGTCTGTGTACACAGATTTCTGATCCACATGATCATCTTGAGAGAAATGCAGATTAGATTGAACTCTAATCTTATAAATTTCACTTGACATGTCTATCTCATCTATGATAATGAATTCACTACATTTCTAAAGTCATAATTGACTTATCTAGCCATAAATTCATAAGTGGAACATGAATAATACATTGTTATTCACTTCCTTTATTAATTGCCTAACTATAGTACACTAATTAGGATCCTCTGAAGTGAATATATGCACAATCATGTCTCATGCTTTTTATCCATTGCTCTCTTCATTCTTCTTGGTCTTTATTTGTACCGAAATTCTCTTTATCTTTGTCTATACTCTTGCTTGACTTCATTAATCTTCATAAACCTGTGATTGGCTTTCTCCAACAAATCCTCCTCAATCACTAATTTGATTATGCTCTTCTTCTTTATTCCTGCTATCTCTTTGAATCTCTGTAGCTTAGGTCCATCTATACTCTTGGTTAACATATCTACTACTTGTTATTTTGTTGGAGTATATGTGACTTCAATTTCTTTATCAAACACCTTTTCCCTCAAGAAATGATATTGAATCTCAATATGTTTATTCCTAACATGGAAAATAGGATTAGTTGCCAAGTAAAGTGAAGTCATGTTGTCACCATGTATAATTGGAAGACCTTGCTCAAATCCAAGACTCTTCATACAATTCTTCATCCATATTACTTCTTTTGCTGCTTCTACCATTCCTTTATACTCATCTTCTATGGATGACAAAGCAATTGTGTGTTTCTTCTTTGAACACCATGATACTATTTTATCTCCAATGTAGCATAAGTATCCATGAGTAGATCTTCTATCATCTGTACTACCTGCCCAATCTGCATCACTAAACACTTTGGTTCTAGTGTCACAAGTGAAACCATAGTACAAACCTTCATTAGAAGTTCCTTTCATGTATCATAGCACTCTTTGTGCTCCAATCCAATGAGTTTTCTTTGGGAAATGCATAAATTGTGATTAAACGCCAATTGCATATGAAAGATCTGGTCTTATCAAGGTAGCATAAATCAAAATTCCTACCAAAATTTAATACGTCTTCATATCTTTGAACTCTTCACCTCCATACCTGCTTAACTTATGATTTACCTCCAATGGGTTTATTAAGGTTCTACAACTTTCCATGTTAAACTTTAACAGAAGATTCTTCAAATACCTTTCTTGTGTAACATACAATCGATGTTGAGTATAAATGATTTTCATGCCTAGGAAATAGGATAAATTTCCAGTCACTTATCTTAAACTCCTTCTCCATTAGCTTCTTGAGCTTTTGGATTCCTTTAGTATCTGTACTTGTAAGTATAATATCATCAACATAGATACAAATGTATATGTAACCATCTTCACTTGCTTTCACTAGTAAGCTACTATCTACCTTTGAAACTTGATATCCAAGTTCATTTGAGAACTTGACAAGTAGTCCAAGCCTTTTAGGCATGCTTCAAACCATACAAAGCCCTTTTTAGCTTACACACACAATCTCGTCCATTTGGATCTCTAAAACCCTTTGGTTGCTCCATGTATACTTCATTTGCAACCTATCCTTTTAGAAAGGCATTTTTAACATCCAATTGTGATAACTTCCATCCTTTGCAAGCTGCAATACCTATCAGTGTTCTAATGGTAGACATTTTGGTCGTTGGGCGATAAGTTTCATCATAGTCCACACCTTGTGTTTGAGCATATCCTTTGACCACTAGTCTAGATTTATATCTAGAAACCTTTCCATCTGCAAATCTTTTTGTTTTATATACCCATCTACATCCAATTACCTTTTGATTCCTTGGTCTGGATACCAAGTCCCATGTATCATTCTCAAATAAAGCATCATACTCTTCCTTCATTGCTTTTTCCCAATTCTCTTTACCTTTAGCTTCTAAATACGTTTGATGGATATATTTCTTCTAAATATATATTTCATTCTCAAGTAAAGCATCATACTCTTCCTTCATTGCTTTTTCCTAATTCTCTTTACCTTTAGCTTCTAAATATGTTTGATGTATATATTTCCAATTACCTTCATGTGATTGTTACACCCTAAGTCAATGTAGAATACTCTTTGGTCTTCATTTTTTGCTTCATGTGTAGCATTCATGATTAGAGTTGAATCCTACTTTTGATCCGATGCATAGTTGTAGCAAGTGTTATTGTACGATTGGTTTTGGAAGTTTATTTCACCTCCTCTATCATATGTATTTCTACCACCTTTACCTGTGAAATTATCTCTTTGGTTTCTTCCTCCTCTACATCTTTGATTATAGTTTTGATTGTAATTGCCATTGTTCTGATTATTGTGCCAACATTCATTTGCCAAGTGATTTGTTTTACCACAAATCCAACAAGCTCTCCCATTGTCTTTATTCTTTCCACCTCTTCCTCTACCTCTGCTATTTCTTTACTTTTAGTAAAGTTAGCTTGATTTGAAGTGCCTTCTTCTTCATTTGATTGCTGCTTGCCCTTAGCATTCTCCTTATTGTCCTTTGAATACATAACTTTACTTGCACTTTTCTGATTCTCTCCTTTAACATCCTATTCAAATGTTAGCATGTGTCCCAACAATTGATTTAGATCTGGAGTGAAATGATCTAATGATACTTTAGTTGATAATATGAACAACGTCTACCTTTCATCTCCTCTTAATCTTGTAAGGATTTGTCTTACCAATTATATTCTTCAATGTCCTCATCCAACTCTTCAAATGTGCAAGTTCTTCCCTAGTTGGAAGACTAGGATCTTTAAATTTTGGCTTTTCTTCTTCTTTTGTGATATATCCCATGAAATCTTTGCCTGTAAGAGGAGCTTCGATTCTCATAGACCATGCTGGATAGTTTTCTCTATCAGGCTTCTCTATCTAGATGCTTTCTCCCATCCTTCTATTGACTATGTTAAGAAATAAGTCTTCACTAGTTAGAAACTATACCTTTAGAGTTAATCCTTAGCTTCTTCTGATCCTTTTGATTATCCTTTATATCTTCTTAAAGTTCATTTGCAAAATTTTAGCCTTCTAATCCTTTATTTAACTCCTATTTGAAAATCTATAGTAGTCGAGACTTTCTTCTTCAGTCGCTTGCCTTGATCTGCTTCTCTAGCTCTGATACCACTGATGGAGACATTCAAATCTCCAATGTCAATTCTACCTTGACTTAGAACACCTCTATGTCAAGTATAGTCTGCCTCAAGATTCAACTTCATTACCTGCAAACAACATGGATTACAATGCTTCACATTATATAAGAATCTTTGTATGATCCTTGGGCAATCTTGAGGTACAATATATCTTTGATTAGAGTGATTAAAGACTTTGATTAATTCACTAAGATCAAAGTATGTCTAAAACTCTTATCTAGAAATGGCAACTTTGACATAGGTAACTTCAACCTTTGATTTCTCTCAGACTATAACCCATTTTACAAAATCCTTTTGGACATATCTTCCTTGTCTTGCAACTTAGATTTCCAGTGCTTAAACATAGAAAAATTTACATGCCTCACTAAGAACTGAGCAAAACATTAATTGACGAGATGCACCATTTTTGAGTCTTTACTTTAGAAAGTTGACATATGAATTTCCTATGAGTCATTCACAATCTATGGAAGGAATTAGGACATGAAACTTTAGCCATAGCTTGGTTTACTATTGAATTAATTCTCTACACAAGGATTTCTGATCCACATGATCATCTTGAGAGAAACGTAGGTTAGACTGAACTCTAATCTTATAGATTTCACTTGACACTTCTATCTCATATATGATAATGAATTCACTACATTTCTAAAGTCATAATTGACTTATATAGCCACTAATGCATAAGTGGAACATGAAATTGCAATAAAGTATGTTTATGATCTAAGGGTCTAGCCGATTCAAACGGATCTAAAATCGTACACTGTTTGGTCATCCGTTTGTATGACCAACTCAAGTCTAGACTTACTAGAAGGTCATTTACTCTCATAACCAAGTAATCCACTTAGCCTAGTGGTTATTAGAAGGTCATTTACTCTCGTAACCAAGTAATCCACTTAGCCTAGTGGTTAAGTCAATCCCCATGGGGTTCATGGGGAGAGTATTTTGCCCAAAGAGATCTAGAGCCTTCTAGAAGCATCCACGTGAGTTAACTCTAGTTAATTGGGGCACTTGGCGCACATGCAGTTACATGGCTGATGCTTGGATGGTTAATATCCACCTACCCAAGCAGGCAGTCCCCTCGAGAGAGCTATATATAAAGGCATTTGGTTGGGAGGAGAGTCATCTCTCTAGCACATGGTCGTCGTAATCCTCATTCTCATACCCAAAAAGAATGTTGGTGCATTTGTCCTTTTTAAAGAATGTTATCATGCACAAAACATGTCTTCTTTTTGCTTGAAAAAGTAGTTAATGATAAAGTTTATGCATATGAATAGTTATATATTTTTTAAAAAGGCTAGCAAGTAGAATGTTTGTGCACGGATGATTGGAAAGATGCATTATCAAGCTCAAGAATCACTTGATTTAAGTTTGATGCATGAAAGGCGATTGCCAACGCATGCATGCACTCACATGCATTTGCATATGCATGCTTGTTTGTTAAGTAGTTGAATACTTATACTTTCGTTACCTCTTTTTGTCTAAATCGACTTAGATAAAAGGAAAAATAGCAAACTAAGTAGTCACAAGGCTCCTGACTACCATGCAACTCAAGTAACTAGTTTGTTTTTCCCAAACATGATATTTAGGTATCACAAATAAGGAGTCTTGATTAGGAAAAGTAGGTTCTTCGAAAGTCAAGTGTTCAATTTTCTTGCTCATTGAACTAGCAAGAAAATAGGGTTGCTTGAATATTTCCATGGTGACTCTAAGTTTAGGCGACAAGTAAGGTGTTCCAAGTTTGAATAGAGTGAAGAAATTCCAAGAATGTTGTCTGCAACCATGAAGATGGTACTTAAGTCTGTGGAAGGTTTAAGGGATTTTGGTATAAATCTAGAAAGCATGAGCGGATGCGTAGACTTATGCAGCAGAGAAATTCCTATGAAGTCCCAACTGGGGTAAGTACCTAAAGCATTAGTAAGAAAGGAATCTAAAGATAGGAAGTGAAAAGCTGTTGTCGCTACAAAATCGGTCAAGAATAACCAATTAGACTTAAATTTGAGAAATTCAAGAACTTGGAATTATAACTGGTTTTCATTTGAAAATCCGAGCAAAGAGAAATAGAGGTTCCATCAAACAGTTTTCAAGTTCCCAAAGGAAAGCACAAGATCATGAAATGATCATGCGAAGGGATCAAAACCTAAAAAATCTAGTTATAAGTAATACATAAAACTTCAAAATTCTCATAAAGAATTGTAGAAAGAAGGTACTCTATCTAGAGATGTTTAGACTTTAGGATAAGTATCACCCACACATTAATGTGAATATAAAAGAGGGTGGTATGGGACAATAGATTTTATACTCGCATTGATGTAGGAAAGATGGTATGGGACATCGGATCATGGATGATAATTATCTTTTAGTCCTAGATTGGATGTTGAAGTTAGGTTTGATCCTCAAGGGAATTAAAACTTCAAAGAAGGAGTTTAAATTTGTTGATACATTTAGGTAGTGATGTGTGTGAACACACTAGGAATGTCGGGGCACTTTTTTCCCTCTTTAGGAGGTTTCTTTCCCCCGGCTTGTATATACGCCTATTGCACTGATGGGCTACTTATCTTTGTACATTCTCAAGTAATACATTCAGTATTATGTGTTGTGCTCCAAGCTTCTTCTTCTTCCTTGTGCTGTTCACGTGCTTCCGCAGACGTCTAACTCCAACATTTGGTATTAGAGCAGGTCGTCACTTCATCTAGGATGCCATCGACACTCCTCTGGTTGCAGTCTCAGAATCGCTGAGCATACTCAGCGTGTTTTTGAGATCAAAACGGCTACACTTTGTGGTACCGAAATCGCGATCTGAGCTCGTTTCGGCCTCCGAATGCACTATCACAGTGCTTGTGTAGGCTATTTCGTCTTTTTGTGCCAAAGGTATATACCAGTTTCTGTTCGCCAATATAAGCGTCTCAAAGTTTGCTACAGGTCTAGCAGAATTTGTCTGGCAGTGCTGTTCAACTTTTTGAGATACAATCAATTTTCTGCATCAAGGTATTTTAGTCACCGGCCATGGCTGAAAGTAGTGATGTATTCCGTATGTTGGATATTGAGGATAAGTTGGATGGTACCAACTACCGGTTATGGGCTTATATGATGTGACATGTGGTGGTTGCAAAAGGACTGTGGAACATTGTGCAGGGTGTCGAAAAACATCCTATTACACCTGCAACTGTTACAACTACAGAAGGTGTCGAAGATGATGATATTCTGCATATTCTTGTTCATGCTGCGGTTTCTATTGCACCTACTGTAGAGCAGATTCGTTGGGATGGCAGAAATGCCTAGGCACATGCATTGATAGCTTTGTCTGTCAAACATGCCATTATTCCTCACATTTGCTCTTACAGAATAGCTAAGGATGCTTGGGATACACTTACCACATTGTACCAAGCTAGGAATGAGGCTCGCGTTCCTTACCTCCAAAAACAGTTGGACAATGAGCACATGAATGAAGGTGATTCTATGGATAGTTTCCTAACGAAGATCAAACACTTGAAGGAACAATTGATTTCTAATGATGAGGTTATACCAGATAGCTCACTTGTGCAGACCGTTTTGAATGGTCTTCCTGATTCATATCAGAGTTTTGCTTCTACTCTTGAGTTGATGATGAAAGGCAATCCAAATGCCTTATCATTTGAGGAGTTAGTCTCTGTTCTGTTGTAGGAAGATCAGTCCAGGCAAAAAAGGTCCATTATGCAAGTTGCAGATCAAGCTTTCTTGGCTAGTCAGAAGGGCAAAGGAAAATGGAGCTCTTCAACTAGTAAGCAGAAATCTGCTAATTCTGCATATTCGAAGAAGGAAGATAAAGATGAGAAGAAATCAAAAAAGCAGAAATTATTTTGTAAGTACTGTAAACGGAATGATCATATCATAAAGAACTATCGAAAACTGGCTGCTAAAGAGGCAAAGAAGAAAGAGGTTGGAATGGTTGTTGCAGAGGCCTCTACACCAAAAACAGAGTCTGCTAATCTTGTGCGGGAAGAAGAATGGCCGTTTACTACTGTCTGCAATTTTGACCCATCTTCTCATGAGCATTGCATGTCTGTAGTAGACTCAGATGTTTGGTATTTTGACAGTAGGGCAACCAAACATATTACCTCACAGCGCAGTTCCTTCTCTTCACTCGAGCCTACCCCTGAACAGGTCACTCATGGAGATTGGCGAGGTGTATGGTCAAGAGTCAGGCTTTACCACATAGTTTCTGGCTTGAGGCTGTCATGTGTGCAGCATATGTACTGAACAGGTGTCCCAATAAAGTTTTGCAGTCTATCACTACATATGAGGCTTCGCATGACCACAAGCCATCTATTGATCATCTGCATGTTTTTGGTTGTTTGGCATATGCATTAGTGCCTGAACAACATCGCAGAAAATTGGATGATAAAGCAGTAAAATGTATTTTTGCTGGGTACAGTTCTGAAAGTAAAGGCTATCGTCTGTATCATCCACAGACTAAATGCATTCTGGTTAGCCGTGATTTTGTTTTTGTGGAAGATGCTATTCAGCCATTGCTTTCATGTACTAAGGAGACACCTGTTAGCTCCAAAGACATGTATGATACTTTGCTGCCTCTTTTTACAAGTGGACAGTCTAGTGCTGGTCCTAATGAGGCAACTTCTTAGCCTTTACAGGTTTCATGTGATGATGCAGATAATTCCATTTCTGATGCAGATGTACATGATGCACTTATTGATGAGAGAGCTGATATTGAGCAAGCAAGAACTATGCCAAAATGGCTGGTGCAGACCTTGCACGATAGCAAATTAAATGCACCTCTGTCATATCGTACCCGTTCAGGCTCTCATAGTGCCTCTTTCGCATCAAGTTGCTATGCTATGGCTGCATCTAGTCTCTGTGATGAGAATCAGCCTGTTTCATTTGATGAATCATAAAATTCAGAAAATTGGATGGCTGTTATGCAATCTGAATATGATGATATAATGAAGAATGGTACTTGGTCTTTATGTGACTTGCCTCCTGGCAAGAAGACCATTAGCACTAATTGGGTATACAAGCTGAAGTGTAAGCCGGATGGTACAGTTGACAGGTATAAGGCTAGGCTTGTTGCAAAGGGTTATGCACAGGAAAGAGGCATTGATTTTGATGAGACCTTTGCACCTACATGCCGTATGACTACTGTTAGGAGCATCTGTGCACTTGCAGCTCATCATGGTTGGAATGTACATCAGTTGGACATTTAAACAACATTTCTGAATGGTGACTTGCATGAAGAAGTGTATGTTTTTTGGCCCCGTGGCTTTGTGCAGAAAGGGCATGAAAACCAGGTGTGCAGGTTAAAGAAGGCATTATATGGTTTAAAGCAAGCACCACATGCTTGGTATGAGAAGATACATGCCTATCTGATTGCACATGGTTTTGAGAACAGTCCAATTAAAAGCACCTTATATGTTAAGCATGCTAATGATGTGCTTCTGATCATTGTTGTCTATGTTGATGACATGCTGCTCACTAGTCCTATTGAGAAGCATATTGCTGATTTTAAGGCTGATTTGCATGCCTCATTTGAGATGTTTGATTTGGGACATTTGCATCACTATTTGGGCATTCAATTTATGCAAGTTGATGGTGGAATGGTGTTGCTCTAGCACAATGGTGAGAACCACGTTAAGAAGCTCCACCTCCTTAATGTCAATCCGCGGAAGAGATAGGAGTGATATGAAGATCGTGAACGTGAGATGATGTGAGAGTGAAGGTGAGAAGCACCAAGATGCACACACACATACACACACACAATGAAGAGACAAGCAAGACACAATGGAAGGTGGGAAATTAGCTCTATTACTCAAGAACACTATTACAAGCTCAAAAGAACTCTAAGCTCACACTAGCCAACCTCAAAAATGAGCTCTCTAGCTCTTTTTATAGTTTCTAGACTAGTTTTGACCGGTTTCACATCTAGTGACCGGCATAGTTAAAAATTAGGTCCTAGATGCTATTTGGAGGGGTAAACGATGTCTAAAAATAACAAAAATTGATACGCTTGTTCTACCTAAGCTCCTCAAGCTCGAGGACTCCTCGGCTTGCACAAAATGGAGCTATGGATTACAAAATGGGGTTTTCTATGTTACATATGTTACAATAGTGATAAAAATCACTGTTGGATGTTTTTGGAAAGTATTTGAAAACATAATTCTTTGAAAAACGATTCGACTGGCTCCGTGCTCCGTCGTTACATGCTTCCGTGTCGTCTGTGCCTCTGGCTGCTTCCAACACCCCCCTCCCTCTCGCTTCTGTCGTCCCTGACAGAACCTTGTTGTGAGGTCTGCCGGATATAGTTCTGTAGGAGGTCTTGAGCGAGGGTGTGCTCGGAGATACGAATGCCTCGGGCCAGGTCTGCCTCGAGTTTCTCCCAATCGATTGGTTGCAGTTCTTCCGGTGGCGGGAGCTGATAGTGTGTGGAATAGACCATTCGTTCACAGGCAAATAATTGTAATAAATGTGTAGGCCTGCTTATGAATACCTCTGAATGGTATTCCCAGAAGCCGGTTGTGAACATCTCTTCGAACGTCTGCTTGTAGCACGCCGGTAGGTACTTTATTCTGCAGTGCCAGGCATAACATACCCTTAGCGATGGCGTTGTACTCATATCATATACCAGGTCGAAATTGCCATGCTCAAAGCCCGGGGTGTTGACATGGGGTGCCTTGACGCGTCGGAAGACTTTAAAAATCATTTGCATCATGTCAAAGATTTTGACAGTCATATGCGCCGCTATATCATCCATATGCTTTAATCTAGGGAGCCAGTGGCGAATTGTAGCCATCATGTAGCCAACAGTTGGTAACTCAATGGGTGGCTTAAAATAGGGGTAATTCAACTAGTCTTGGCACTGCTTATTGTTTTGTACCTTAATAGCAAAGGTAGTCCAGGAGCGGCGTCGTGGCACTGGTCCCCAACACGGATTGTACTTCAAATGCAAAGGTGCCTTTACCCATGTACTCATCATTTCTGGATACTACTGTAGTAATTCTTTTCGCCACTCTGGTTGATAGATCCTTCCTTTCTGTGCATCTAGTGGCAAATCAGCCACCTCGAACTGAGTTGCATGCGATGGCTTCTTACCTGTCTCTTTCTCAATGGCTAACTGGTATTCGGCCATTAACATGAAATACGGTAATGGCTAATTGGTATTCGGCCATTAACATGAAATACTGTAGCTCATGCCCAGATATGTATCGTCGCGGGGCCAAATGAGCAAAGAATGGAGACTGTAATATTCTTTCTTCTATCATCGCCATGGCATGTAATTGTGCCTCTACTCTTGCTGAGTGCGTTGTTCCAAGTTCCTCAATAGTTTTCATCCACGCGGGGGTCGGAAGTTCGTACGTCATCTGACCTTCGGCCGTGACGCGTCCGCCTGGGATGGGTTGTGGCTCGTACGCTTCTTCAAACGTTTCCTCCACCGGGATGGTGACCGTTTCTTCCTCAGCTGGAAGCTCAGGTGGGGAATCTGGCCTTGGTGGCGCTTCATATACTGCAATCCTTGATTCAAGGGTCGATACCTGGGCCCGTAATGAGTTGAGTTCCTCTAGGAGGTCAGGAGAGGGGTCCACAGGTGCTGGTATGTCTTGGTGTGCCGGTTCTCGTAACTGGAGTAATTTGTGATCTTCTTTGAGTTTCTGTAACTCCTCGTTCATGCGGTCGTATTCATCTAGTAATCTTACATGATCGTCTAGCAGCATCCTCATCGAGTCTGAAGGAATGGCTTTGAACCTGCTAGGACTGAGCGGTTGGTTTGGGTGGTCGAGCGCTGCTTCTAAGTTTTCTCGGTTCTGATCCTGTAAGCGCTGGTTTTCTTCCTTGGCGGCTGCTAGGTGTCTTCGTAGTAAGCCCATGTTTCGTGTTAGCGTTGCATTGCGGACTGTCTGGGCTCTTAATAAGTTATCCAGGTCAGCAGTGGCTTCCTTGGTCTTTTCTTCGCTTTCTAGTTCCAATTTGTGATAAGCCTCACGTAATTCCTGGTAGCGGGTGTTCAGAGAGGCATTCTCAATAGACAATAAATTAAGCTGCGACTGTAAGTCATTGGTTGTCCTCTGCAGCTGCTGATAATTATCACCAAGAGATGTGAACTCATCTCTTACTTGCGTCATACACATGAACATCTGTCGGAATGCATTATCTACAGTGGGTGATAGTATTAATGGGGTGCTAAATGAAGATGCAGTTGGTGTAGATGCAACGGGAATGGGGAATGGGGGTGGGAAGGTGGATGATGTAGTGATTGTTGAAAATTGTGATGTGCCTAAAAATGTTTGTGCCGTGAGTGAAGTGAGTGATGGTGCGGTGGGTGGTGAGATGTCCATGTCAGTGGACGTGTCTAGTGCGGTGACCGTGAATATGGGTGTGATCGTGGGTACTCGTGCTGGTGTAAATACGGGATTTACAAAGGCTGAGGGGTAATTTACAGGGGGGCTGGCTGGAGCAGCTTGGTGGAAAGGGGAAAGAGGGGTTACAGTGGGTCGGGGAGGTGAGACGGGGGAGAAGGTTAATGGCGGTGGGAATGGAAAAAGGGGTCTTGGAGTTGTGGGGAAAGATGGAAAAGATTGATGAAGGAATGGGTTGGATAGAAAGGTGGGTGTGGGAGGGGGTAGACTAGGGCTAATGGGTGCAGGAATTGTGGGGTGCGTGGTCGTAAAGACGATTTCTGCAACGCCACCGGTGAATGAAGATGTTGGTCTGGGGGAAGGAGGGTGAAGAGGGGAGGCTGGAGGGACGGGCGATGAGAGAGGAGCGGTTGGGGTGGTCGGTACGTCAGTGACTTCTGAGGTCTGTACAGTTGTAGCGCGGGGTGGGGAATCTACAAAGATGGTTTCTACTGCCAACGAACTTTCGGGGACGAGGCGTGCCTCCCTGGCTTGTTCTGAAGACTGTGCTCCTGTGGGTACACCAATGTATTTGCCAGGCTTTGAAAGTAGTCATACTCTGCGGGGGTCAAACTGTGGTAGTGGCTTTCGTTGCAAGTACTTGAGTGCTTCGTTGGAGCCTACTGATTTGACTAACTCTTTGAATCCTTTGATGTATGCGTCTTCGAATCCGCCTGTGACAAGTTCTTGTTCTATTATTGTTTGACTCTCTTCCTCTGTCAGCTTTTTGCGTGCCCAAACTTTTTCCATAGTTCTATACAACATCTTGATAGCTAGTGTTCCTGTGTTCCCTGGCTAGCTTCATCGTCTCCTTCGTCATCATCGGTTGCTGTTCTTTCGTCATCAGAGCTGGACACGACCTGTCCTTGTGGCTGATCCCTGGGTGTGGTAGGGTAGCTAGGCCTTTCAAATTCTTGAGAAAACAATTGTCCTTCTGAAAACTGGAACTCATTGGAGAATGCATCAGGCATCTCAAAATCAAAAGTTTGGTCCAGTGGCTCTGCTTGTCCTGGTTCTAAATGCGGTATTGGAAAAGAGAAAGCTTCTGCACCAATAGTGGTGGGAAGTTCAGCTGTTGTGGTGATAGGTTCTGTGGTTGTGGCTTCTTGGGGTGCAACAGTACTGGTGGTGCCCTCTGGCGTAACTGGTCGTGATAACCGTATACGAATTGGTGGTACCGTGGGAGTGGCTGCTGTTGGTGACTGCTCTGGAGATGTTGTGGCGAGGGTGATTCTGGGACTTGTAGGCATGGGATAGTACCTCTCATCCGCTTTCCGGCTCTGCCTTTGCTAGACTTTCTAGCCTTCCTAGTGGTGCCTTTAAATGCTTTCAGTTCCTCACTGGTCATGGCACGCTCAATTGGTAAGTCATACGCCAAGCACATATATATGATCCTGGTGAGGGCGCAGCATCCATTGATTACCTTCTTTCGCTCCCACCTATGTTGTGCCAAATAGAGCTGATCAATTATCCAGCTGGCTAGATCAACCGTTTGAGGTCCAGTACATGCTAAGTACAATCCAAACCAGATTCTCTTGTGAGGCATGGTAAAACGATCCTGAGCTGGGAAAGCAAAGTGCTGCATGCATATCCGTAATGGCTTGGAAAGCTTAGGGGTTATAGCTGAAATATCCTCCCACTTAGTTACGTCACCACGCTTCATCTGCTCTGGGACTAGCCGTTCTTTCTCTGTTGAAGTGTGTGTTCCATGTATTTTTAGAGCTGCGCGAATTAAATCTTTAGACAAATAAAACCTTCTGAATGGAGGATCATTTACCAAGGATGGTAACATGAATGTGCCGGGTAGATCCTTGTTCTCTGAAGCCGTTAAGGTGGTTACCAAGTAAAAACATCTGTAAAAATCGGGTTTAGGCAGAGGGTCGCTAAAATACTCTGTAAATCCCGCTCGTGCCCAAACGTGCGTTAGATCTTGTCTATTCTGCAGTCCTTCAAATTCTCTTGGAAAGAACTGGTACTTGGTCCATGTGTGAAGATCAAATGCCAAATTGACCTCAAATATGAATTCAGCGTCTGCTAATGGTCTTGCTAGGCCTTGAAAACAATGAGAATTACGATGAATCCTCTCAGTATATCCTCTAGGAGGATCGTCGATTGGCATGGGTCCTGGAAAACCTTGAAACTCTGGTGGTTGCATCGTCGGATAAGATTCCGCTAGTAATTCTCCAATAGTGGCCACCGGTGCACTGGGGCCAGCTTTTGATGGTCCTGCTTCGGTTTGCATGATGACTGATGAGCTAATGGAAGAGATCTGCTACAAAAGATTAACACATTAGTATGGAAATTAATTATGATCCCATTAAGGTGAGACCGCAATCCCTTTCCATAACCGATGTGTAACCCGTGTAGCCAAGTGTCGTGAAGTGATTGATGCAATGATCTTTTTGCAGAGCTAATGCAGGTCTCTAGACACCTACATGGTCAAGTTATGCATACATTTCTTGATGAGCTTTTATTATGCATGATGTGGGGTTTGGGTGTATGAATTTATACAAGGTTTGGTTGAGGGTGAATTATTACAAGGGTGGAGTTTAAACGGGGTGGGAGAATTGTTAGATAAGGGGGTACAAGAAGACGTCTAGATACGTTTCGGTATCCATTTCCTAAGAGTCTTGGAGTGGGTGGTATGTTTCTGCTGAGGGACAAAAAGTGGTATCGGGTTTGGTGGTATTGAAGGGTGGAAAGATTTCTGAGGGGTATATATTACTTGGCTTGAGGGTTGGGCTATAATACATTGTTTGGGTACCCAAATCTGCATGGGTGTGGGTCTATGGATAAGGTATTTCTTGGCGATCCAAATCTGTCGAGTATTGGTACTTGTAGAAGAAGATCGAGGGGACTTTGGATACTGACTCTGCTTCTTTTGAAACTTTGTCCTGTTCTTGTCTGCAGTGTTGCCAATAGCCTGTGGTTGCTATCCTTTGGGCACCCATATTTGTCTTGTGCCACTTGTTCTGTGATGTTGATACTGTTGCTTTCCTTGCCTTGTCTGGTGGTGTCGTCGGTCTGGGTTCCTCTGTTGTGGTTGACTCCTTCGAGGTTGGGTTTGAGAGGTCCATTGGACGCTCTGCTTTGGAAAAGAAGGGAGATCCAACACTTGCGTGACCTGCCCATTAGGAAGTGATTCGTTATTTATCTTTAATCTAGGCCAGTCCGCAGCAAGTCTGGAAGGATGAGCACCGCAGGGTGTTGTGCTCATTTGGCCGCTGATGCGACCGACCTGACCGCTGATTGTGTTCATCTACCCTAGCGGTTGGGTAGCTGCCCCTTCTAGTTTGCAGGAAGCCCCAGGGAAGATCTCCTGTCGTCCTTCTTATTGACAATTGTCCCTAGCCAAGCCCGAGTGGGTTGGTGTAGACGTAACGTGACTGGTCTGACCCAAGATCTTCCGGTCTTCCGTCGCATGCGTTTCATAGGGTCTAGGGTTACAAACCTCAATCGGAATGCCGTTAGGGAAGTCAAGCGGTATCACTCGCTTCTGTTCTAAGGTTCCAATTTGTATGGAGCCTTGTCTAAGATTTAGATCCACTGAGTGATCGTATAACCAATCTTGGCCAAGGATTAGGGGTTCTATCAGGTCGTCATCATGGCACACTAGTAGCTTCGCTATCATGGTCACATCCTTAATGAGGATAGGAAGGTCCACCTCACCCATGCAAGGGGTTTCCATGCCTCCTAGCCCTATGAGGTATGCCTCAATTGGCCGCATTTCTATTCCTGAATCCTTATAGTGGGACCATCTAATCGCACTAGTCGCAGCACCTGAGTCAATTAAAGCACTCAGCTCTTGGCAAGGGTTGCCGTGCTCTAGCCTAACTGTAATGAATGGTCTCCTGTCCACTATGCTAGGATGAGTGGTTGACTTTACTTGACACATGGCCATGGGGTATCTGGGTGTAGTTTCCAGATGGTTATAATGTTCTCTCCCTAGTCCTTGTCTTCTTAACTTCATGCGTTTAATGCGTTCTATTTCTTCTGCCTGAGCTTCCGCTCGTATTCTATTTTCTTCCTCCTTACGCTTCTTTGCCAACGTGAGTCGTCTAAGCATATCCTCAGTAAGAGGTTCCTGATATAGCTTGACTCTACAACCACTAATATAATTAGGCATTATATCTCCTTCTAAAGTGGCTAATTGTACTGCTCCACTTGTTGAGAGTCTGTTAATGATCATAGGTCCATAACCTCGCTTTTCTAACTTACGTGCGTGTTGTTTCAGCGTATATACTAGAACTAAATCTCCTTCTTTTAGGCCTTTATCTTTCACATGTGCATCAAAATATGCTTTCTGTCGCTTCTTCGCTGCATATATTCCTGCTGCTGCCTTTAGCCTGGTTTCTCCTAATCGTTCCAAGTCCATTATTCTCGCTGATAATTCATGGCCGGTCCACTGATGTTCTTGTGCAACCTTAAGGGTCGGTATCAAGAAGTCCAAAGGAAGCACAGCATTCTGACCAAAAACCATCTGAAAGGGAGTTGCATTGAGTACGGTCTTGTAGGCCACTCGATATGCCCAAACAGCGTGGTGTAACTGTTTGTCCCAATCTGAACGTTTGTTGTTCACGAGTTTCGTCAGTACGTTACAAAGGATCTTATTAGTGCTTTCAGCCTGACCATTGGCCTGAGGATGATATGGTGCAGATTTCTTGTGAATCACCATAAAATCCTGTAACAAATATTCAATGACTTGGTTTAGAAAGTGAGTGCCTCGATCGCTCACTAACTCTATAGGCAATCCATATCTTGTAAAGACATTCTCAAATAAGAATTTTGCAGTTGTGTGTGCATCATTCTTTTTCGTGGCTTTTGCCTCTACCCATTTCGTAAGATAATCTGTGGCAACAATAATGTATTCAGCATGTGTACCTTTTGCAGGGGGGTTAATGGGTCCTACAAAGTCTATACCCCACTTTGAAAATGCACGTCCGCCCATCATGGGTTTCAATGGCATTTCATCTCTGCGAGTAGGAAACTGAGTTCTTTGGCACACATCACATCTCTTTACATAGGTATGAGCATCCATGTGAAGAGTGGGCCACCATAATCCTGCAAAGAGGATGGCTTTGATTATCCTATCGGGTCCAAAATGACCTCCTGCAACACCTTGGTGTGCAGTCTCTAGTATGCTCAGATAATCGCTCTCATGAACACATTGTCTTAGATATCCATCTCGTCCTCTTTTGTATAGGTTATCGCCAATAAGTGAATAATCTTGAGCTTCCTGCTCTAGACTGCGTTGTCGAGCTAAGGTCATTCCTTGAGGGAATGTCTTCGTCCTCAAGTATGTCACTAATTGTTCACTCCAGTCTGGTGTGAGAGACACGTGATATAGTGTAGCATGCTCTACTGGCGGTCTTTCACAACAAACATTGCATTCCTTACACAACCTGTAGACATCTGCTTCCATCGTAGGCCAATATACTCCTAGTCTATGCAGAGTCTGTAATGTTCGATGTTTTGAATGATGTTGCTTTAGTGCACCTATGTGTGCTAATTGCAACCAATTCGCATGTTCTGATTCATCTACACAACAAGCAAGAATCTTTTGATTATCCTGTTTATATATGCTTCCTGCCATTATTTGGTATCTCTGAGACTTGGTAATCTCTCCCTCTTTGATCTTTATCCTAGGATTCTTGGGTCCATATGTCAGAATAGGGACTATAGGTTTAGCCCATTCTGGTGCTATCTCAAGGTTAAACAAATATGCGTCTGGTAACTCATCCACTACTCCTTGAGGAGCTTCTCCTGAGGTTAATCTTGAAAGGTGGTCAGCTCTAAGATGTGTCTTTCCTTTCCTGACTACTACTTCAAAATCGTACTCCATGAGTAATAGAAACCAACGTATCAATCGTCCTGTGTTACATGGTTTGTTGACTAAGTACAATAGGGCTTGATGATCTGTGAAGAACTTGAACTTGTTGGCCAACAAGTAGTGCCTAAACTTCTTTACCGCGTAGATCATCCCTAATCCTTCTCGTTCCGTCGTGGTGTAATTTCTTTCTGCTGCGTTCAATTGTCTGCTCGCGTAAGCTATGGGGAGATCTATGTTACCTTCATTCGTGGGTTGTGCTAACACGCATCCTATGGCGTAATTGGATGCATCCACATGTACATGGAATGGCTTACTCCAATCTGGGGTTGTCAATATAGGTGCTGAGCACAAGCGTCGTTTAAGTTCATTGAATGAATTTTCACATTCATCTGTCCATTCAAAATTGGTTAAAAGAGAGTACAAAGGCTTGGCTATGATTGCATACATGTGTATGAATCTCCTATAATAACCGCAATGGCCCATAAATGCTTGTACCTCTTTCACATTAGTTGGTCTAGGTAAAACTGCAATTACCTTCACCTTTTCTTCATCCGTAGAGATTCCATTTTTTGACACAATGTGTCCTAGAATTTTGCCTTCTCTGACCATGAAAACGCATTTTTGTGGGTTCAAACAAACCTGATATTCCCGACATTTGTCAAATATTTGCCTTAACTCTGGGATATGTGTCTGTCTTACATTTGAATGTGCACATAAGTCATCGACATAAACTTCCAAACTCTTGCGTAGGAATTCCTTAAAAACATGACACATGAGTCGCTGGAAAGTGGCGGGTGCATTTGTTAAGCCAAATGGCATCACATGAAATGCAAATATGCCCCATTCAGTGGCAAATGCCGTCTTGTGTTGATCTTCAGGAGCAATGGCTACTTGATTATAGCCTGAGAATCCATCAAGAAAGCTGTAAACTTCCTTGCCCGTAACTCTTTCCAATAGATGTTCTTTGATAGGAAGAGGATAACTGTCTCTAATCGTGGCGGCATTAACTTTTTTAAGGTTAATACACACACGCAATTTTCCATTCTTCTTGGGTACAACCACAATGGGGGATACCCATTCGGTATGCTCAATTTCGTAAATGAATCCTCCTTCTATCAATCGATCTATCTCCTCTTTAATCTTCGCAGCGTAGTTATCATTATACGTGTACGGTTTCTGTTTTGTCGGTTTTGCATCTGGAGTCATAGGGATTCTATGAGAACATATATCTGGATCTACTCCTTTCAAATCTTTATAACTCCAAGCGAAAACATCTCTATATTCGTGCAATAGGGCAACTAATTCTTCTTCTTCAGTTGTCAAATCATGCCCTATGTATGTACATTTTTCTTCTTCTCCTTCAATAGCATCTATTATTTTCTTGGTTTTCTCTCGGTTATCATATACTTGTCCGTCATTCGCCTTTCTATTAGGCATTCGTACCATGATTCTTCTATCTTCGATTTCATATTTCTTGAAATTCTTGGGTACCTCAAATAAAGATTCTTCTTTTTCTGACATGGTTTCTTTCTTCTTTCTTTTCTTGCCTTCACTCTTGTTAGTCACTTCCGTGGCTAACCTCACCTCATTTGTAATTTCCTCGTGTCTCTGAGTGTGAGTCTCTACCTCGAAAAAATATTCTTCCTCTGATGCAAAGGGTGAGTCCATGATAATTGATTCTAAATCAAAATCACTTGCATCCTCAAATGCATCAGTGTTAGGTTCACACTCTTCTAAAATCGCATCGCACATGATTGGCTCTATCGTGAAAACTGAGATATCATAGCCATCCTCGTCACAGTGGGGTGTCCATTGTTCTTCATTGATGGCTACATCCATGGTTGCTAGGATTTCTGCCCAACCATGGGGTTCAAACTCTTCGTCAGGGAATACTACAGGTGCGTAGGCTGGATCTTGAAGTGTTCGTGGGTGTTGTTCTGCACCTAAGGTCCTGGCTTCTAACCTTTCTTCCTCTTGTTTGGCTACTTTACACATCCATAAGTGAGTATCCTCATGCAACCAAGAAGGATCTGATTCTAATGAGTGCACGGATTCTGTTTCTACTGGTGTCTTATGGATGGTACTCCATTGTATTGGGGGTACATCTCGATGTGAATAGTCTTTAAGATTGACTTTGGTAGTCACTCCTAAATGTTGCAAGTACAAAGAATTAGTTCCCCAATCTTGTACAATTTGCAACTGACGCATGAATGGTCGTCCCAATATCATCTCATAAGCATGGTTTTTTGCAAAGTCACAAATGGCGAAAGTATGCTCAAATTCTACACCACAAGTGGTGAGAGATATGCCTTCTAGTAAGCCCAATGGTTTTTCTATGTGCCCATCAGCCATTTGTAGCTTCATCCTGGTGGGTCTCAATGCTGGCTTACCCCAACGTTTCCATAAAGCGGTGGTAGCGATGGCTACTCCGGCTCCTGAATCTAGGATGGCTTTCGTGGTGTAGCCCTGATGGGTTATCGGAAGATAAGTGTTACCTTCCTCTCCTTCGCTTACATCTCCAATCTTTTCTACGGGTATTTCTGGTACCTTCTTATGTGATCCTATTTGTGAGGGAGTAGTAGCAAGCTCGGGGAATTGATTTGCTACATGTTTCCACAATTCTGGTTTTACCTTTAACAACTCCTCTAGAGTGAGATTACACTGTACTTTGGTATTCTTGATCACTTCCGTGTTTCTAGGGATTACTGATTCTTCATTCCTCACTATTATCATGGGTGCTCTCATACTAATAGACTTTGCTTCCCAAGGTCCTGTGAACTGAGGTAATTCTTGTAAAGAATTAGATTCAAATCTTGTGTGTTCACTCAGTTGTTCTTCCTCTACATCATCGTAAATAGAGGGAATGTCTTGGGGAAATTGTTCCTGCAAGTCGTCTATTTCTTGAATAGGAGGATGGGTTCCTTGTTCCTTTCTCCATTTCTCTTCTTGTATTTCTCTCAAAAATTCATGTGAATATTTATGTATGGAAGACAGGTTGTCTTGACTTTCTGAGTTGGGTACTTGAGACAGGGATGGCGCATTCCTTTCCTGTGTCTCTGGGACAATAGGGTTCCTAGGCTGATCCTTTTTCTCTTTGCTATCAATCAAGTATTCTAGCCTCTCCAATAATCCTTGAAAGTGTAGTTCCGGTTTTGCCACGTTATTCCAATTAAGATATCTAGAGGCTTCGAACAAAGCTTGTGCTAGTTCTACCATTTTCATGCAAAGTTTAGTTCTCTCAATTTCTAGATCAGCTCGAGGGTAGTTTTTGCTCATTTCAGCTACCTGAGGTCCCTCTTTTAATCTAGCCTGATATGCACGAAACATCATGTCTAGATTTTCTGGTATGGGTTCCGCTAAAACTGATCCTGATTTTTGAGCTGGATTCTCTGGATTCAAGTCCTGTGAAGTCAATTCTAGGATTTTGGCTCTACATTCCTTCAAACTTCCTTCCAACTCAGTTATCTTTTTACTCCATTTTCTCTTAATTCTTTCTCTAGAATCTTTCCAAGATTTTGTCTTTTTACTGCTAGATTCTGCAACTTCACTACTTTCGACTACTTTCTCCTGATTAAGCTTTTGGTTCTGTAAGAGCGCCTGGGCTCTTGTTATAGCTTGGATAGGCACGTATGTAGGGTTGGATCCATCTGCGTTATTTACAATACCTATCACGTTGATCGGTGTCACATTCAAAGCATTAATTGGATTCTTAGGACAATCTTTGATTATGTGCTCTTTGCCACAATCAGCACAAAAGCCTTGGATGTTATAGTACTGTGATTGTCCTGCTATCGAGGGATGTGGACAATCCTTTATGAAATGATCTCCTTGGCACCTAAAGCATGGTCCTCTAGGGCCCTGTGGTCTCTGCTGTCTTACTTGGGGCCGTGGATTTGGGTTTGTGTACATCACATTAGCATAGTCTGGCTCCCAACTAGGTTCCACTGGTGGACTATCGTAATGATATGTTTCTACGTGTTCTGGTGACTCTGTGTAATATGCGGGTGTACTATCTACATGCGTAGAGTCAAAACTGTTTGAGTTCGGGTCACTTTCTGTCATATTAGGGATGCACCCCTCCTTGAGTGAGGTGGCATAGATGCCACATGGCATCATATGGGTATTATATACCATTTGGTAGAAAAGTCATAAAGAGATCTCATATGAAGGTGTGTCGAAATGAGACATCGATCTCTGAAGGAAGTGTGGTCGGGCGTGGCTGGGCGGCGAACCTTACGACCTCTGTGTGTTGGAAAAAACTCCCGTTGAGTAGCAACAGAGAAGGCATGTTATACTGATATCAGAGCATAAGGTTTTGGGTCGTTTTCGCATGCGCAATCGAAGGGATTTGAACCCTCGTGGCTGAGATTGGAAGCGGAATACCTAACTAAGTCACCATGGCCTATTGATGTACACATATGGAGCGAACAGAATATAAATTAATGCTTTAAAGGAACTCGTCAGAAGGCTGGGCTGCCACTTCCCCGTCGCTCACTCACGGATATGTGACGAGGGAAGAAGAATCATCAAAGCAAGGCAATGATGGGCTGCCATCCTTGCTATCTATGTACAAGGTGACAATATAAGTATGATCATCAAGGCTATGAGCGGACACCTTCGAGCAACCAACAACTATACCTCCTCCCCCAAGTTGAAGGGGCATAGGATGGAGTTTCGAATTTCTTAACTTGGAATGAAACGAAGAGAAACGTTCGAGGTATGAATTAAGGAAGGACACCAACAACTTCATTCCAGGTACATGTAAATTAGAATTTCCATTTGAATATTTAAGAGTCAATTATAGGAAGACTTCAATATTTTGCAAAAGAAATCATGGGCTTTAGGCCAAGATCCGGGAGGGAAATCACATGTACGGAGAGTATGAGGTATATAATCTCATCTAGGATCAAGAATTCCCTCCAAATACAAGAAGGCCAAGTTTAGGGTATCTTTAAAGTAGCCCTATTCATGATTTTTACATAAATTTCAGGAGCTATTTTGGATAAATAGCCATTTTGGGAAGGGGAAAAGAAGAGGGATTTATCATAGATTTATGGAAATAATCATGCACACTTATAGTCTAGTGTATTGACTTCCATATACAATCAAGAAATCCATGAGATACCTCAGTTTGATGGGAGTTTGAAGCTCCACAAAACCCCCTTCCATCACAGTTTGACAAAAAATTTCAGCACCTAAATCTAAGAAATTTCCATTTTGGAAGAGGGAAAAATAGGTGCGATAGCTATGGATGGATAGGGAAAGGTATGTATACTGAGAGTATGGTGTGTGGAATTCTTAGGCGAATCATTAGATTCATCAAAATGATAAGTGAAGGAGGAATTTTACTTCCTCAAAGACCCCCTTCCCGTACTTTTTGGAAAATTTCAGAAATTAATCTTTTGCCAAACTCCACTTCTCGGAGTAAGAAAAAGATCATTTAGAGGCTTCCCATGGATTATTGTGCATAATCCAAGAGAAATCCACACTTAGAGTGGATTAAAAGCTTGCTAAGAGCTCATATTCAAATTTTTGTATAAAAGCACAAATCTTGATTTAGGCCTATTTTGGGGAGCGAATTAGCATGCACGAAGGGAGGATTTGGAAAGGTAAAAATAGGCCCAAGCATCTTCATATATCACTCTCTGAGATTATGGAGAGAGTTTTAGCATTTGCTTGATGGAAGAATACTTTTGGGCACCCCAAAAATCACATTTTTACACTTTTTCCAGCCCCTCCAACAGTCCACTAGTTTTACATGTCCCACTTGGAATGGCCATATCTTGGGCTAGGAAACTCCAAATTGGACGTGCTACGGCTCGTTTCGAAGAGCACAAGGTCTACTTTTAGTTTATGAGAAAAAATTTTGGAAAGTAAAAATTTTTGCAGGTCTGAACAGGTCTGCAAAGTCTGAAAAGTTTTTGGCGACTACCTTCCGGGAGCCATATTTTTCAAACCGGGAAGGCGATTTGAGTAATTTCACTTAGAACTATTTGCACATGATTTATATTTTAGTTTATGAAAATTTGCAGGTCCTAAAGTGGTTTTTGCAGGTCTAAAGAAGGATTACTAATGCATTTTTGAGCTAAATTTGCATTATTTTTGTAATCACCTGACCATACTTTATGTTTTGAGGAGTGCTCCGATATTTTCGGACACTTCAAAGTGTATTTTAGGACCTGAGGAGGAAGGTGCAGAGGTCTCGAAGCTTATCGAGAGCGATTGGATGCATGCAATTCCAAAATCAGACTACTCAGGGACGTATATTTTATGCTTTCTAGCATTTTATCTATGTTATGGCATGTTCTGTATCTACATGCATGAATGGGATTGCATACATCAAGTGTTGATCATTGTTTAAGCTCTTAAAGTATGGATCAACATGCAGGAAGTATACTTTTTGATTGTTTACAGGAAAGAAGATTACAGAAACCATATGGCTATGCAACACCGGGAATGGTTGCTAGCAAATACTTTTGTGTTTTTGCAGGTCATGGAATCCATATATAAGTTTATGGCGTGCATGCCATGGGCCTGTCAAGCCCTATGTTTTTGGGTGGCCTGAGTGCCACTGAGTTATGGTTTAAATTTTTTTGGAATTCCATTTCCTGGGGAAATGCTGTCGAATTTTTTCCTACCGCAAGGCGTTATATACGCACTTGCCTTTAGGCAAGAAGGTTATGGCATGGTAACATGCCTTTCTGCAAACATCAATAAGTTTTAGGCATGCTTATAAGCATGTATTTGATGGACTTAGGACCATCATAGTAGTATATATAAGGCAACTTTAGTAGTAACAGGATCCCTACACAAAATCCTTATGGATTTAGACCATAGGATTGTTAACGGAAGGAGCTACACCTTCACCATTAGTAGTGTGCACAATCAATCCTATAAGTTTAGGAAGTTGCATACAGGCACGGGAGATACATTTATGATAATCTCCAAGTTAGTGAAGATTTAGTTATCTTCACAACAGTCTCACATGATGATTAGGAGACTATGGGGTATCATGATGCACACCCAAAGAGTGACTAGTTTCACTCATATACATCACTTGAGCAAGTAGTGAAGCATTTTTGCTACACTACTAAGGAAACCAAATAGATGGGATCACAAATATGGGTTTCATGAGATAGCATCGACGGGTGCTTATGTGATTCGAGTGATAATTAGGAAGGCCACAGGTATGGCACTAGCTCTATGGTATAGAGCATAGATCCCTTAGTTAGGAATAGTTGGGGTACCCAATACATATATATGTATATCGGGATCTACAGAGAGGTACTTAGACTCAGTCTTGGTACCTAGGAACAAGTTGGTTTGGAACAGAAGGGGATATCCATTGTCACATTGTTGACTAGAACCAAACTGACTAGTTCGAGGACATGGGACTCATTTGAGTCCACTGATATGATTCTAGGATATGGGATTCATTAGAGTCCACCTTCATATTCCATTACATATGTATGGAATATATATTCGGTTTAGTGTAGGTATGACAACATGAATTGGAAGAAGGTTCCACTGGTATGGGACGGTGGAAACGACTTCCCTTTGAGCACTCTTCTTCTATGGCCAGGGAGAAAAGGACTCATCATTCATGGCATCATGTCTCACTAGATCAGAGGAGAGCTCTTAGTAGACGTCTCCTACTAGGATTGGGAGTTATCCTTCACAGTATGGGGAAGATTTATTCTTCCAGTAGAGAATGTGATAGGTGATTTTATCACCATTGGTATCACATACTCATTTTTCAGTTTTTCACGAAGGATAATTCCATCAGTTTGATTGGATCGTATAGATCCATGCATAGAGTATGGTTGGAAGAGATAGTACTTTATTATGGATACACGTGTTTACGGTATCATGTCACATCATTGCTGACCATTTTAGTAGAGGGCTTTGACCCTTATTAGGAATTTATTTTCTCCACTCTTCACTACATACACCTTCATTAGTTAGGGGAGATATGTTCTCCATCTTCATAGGAATATGTGTAATAAGGGATTATGCATTAGTTATGGAAGAGAGGACTAAATAAATTCATGAGTTTCTCTTTTAAGGAAAGGAGAAAGTGGGAATTAGCTTAGAGATCAAAGAGAGATCTCACTTTAGTTCAGTGGTCTCACTTTAGCTCCTACTCTTTGAGAGAGAAAGAAGGAAAGGAAAACATAATTTCTTCATAGGAGAAGAATAGAGTATGTTTTCCTTTAGTTGGAAGAGGTGTTTGGGAAACATCTTTATTTCATAAGGAATTCATTTACTGTACTTTTCAGTGTATTTTTCTTTCACATGGGAGTATGATTCTCCACTACTTTGGAAGGAAAAATATGAGCAGAGTAAATGGATTCAACAGAGTCTCTTTCAAAGGGAAAGGGAAAGTGGAATAGATTCCACTACCGGAGCTCTTTTCCTTGGAGGAGATTACAGAGATAGACATGGAGAGAGTTTCACTTTCTCATTTAGATTGTCTAGATAGGAGTGGCACTCTTCTATTAAAGACAAGAGGGAGATCAGTTAATCATGATGGTTAGATTGAGTCTCACATGGAGACTCTAGAGAGAAGTAGTTATGTTTATTTCCAGTGATGGTCCTTGACTAGATGAGATGATCTAGTTATTGACATTAGTGAGACTGGAAGTAGAGATATGACTCTTCTCTTTATGCTTTCTAGGAGATAGAGATATATCTAACCTATTATGGTACCAAACTCTTAGTTGGTGTTACATCATGAGTATGATGAGTAAACATCAGTTAGGAGGATGGGTACTTAGGTATTATCTGAATCTCAAAGGGAATGCTTTTTGCATTCATATGGCAAACTACAGGGAAGAGAAATATTAGAGTTTGCACTAGTGCCAATAAATGCTCTTCCAATAGAACTTTGTCCAATGGTAAAGGATGACAAACCACAGATTTCTTGGTTGGTCGAATATAGAGATTTCATTTTACTACCAAGAAATTCTTATGTATGAGCTAGATGATGGATTTGCATAGTTCACAAGGTAGTTTAGAGGAAACTATTACTTGTGAGCACACTCAAGGTTAGGAAGACCTGGAGTGTTATGAGGGAAATCTATCATTTAGTTTTAGATGGGTTTGGAGTCACTTGTTATGGGACTTTGTTCTATATTTCATAGGATTCTATGGTTTATTATCTCCACTATGATACGGTCAAGCTTATAAGCTTGGCACCTTATACTTTCTTTTCTTACTATTACTCCATAGAGTAAACATCATATGGACTTAGGTCATTCTGAGGATGTTATATGTTATGGGAGTGATAGTCTGGAACTTGAGTGCATATGGGAGATAGTAGGAACCGGTTTCCCACCTTTGAGATGAGCTCATATGAGACTTCTTAAGGGGAAGGATATGGGGAAACAACACACACAGAGATGACCATGTACGTAGAGTACATGGGGTTTAGGGGAGTCCGAGCACTTTCTTCTACCATTGCGGACATTTCACTTACATTTTCGAGGACGAAAATGCTTTCAAGGGGAAGGAAATGTCATATTAGGGATGCACCCCTCCTTGAGTGAGGTGGCATAGATGCCACATGGCATCATATGGGTATTATATACCATTTGGTAGAAAAGTCATAAAGAGATCTCATATGAAGGTGTGTCGAATTGAGACATCGATCTCTGAAGGAAGTGTGGTCGGGCGTGGCTGGGCGGCGAACCTTACGACCTCTGTGTGTTGGAAAAAACTCCCGTTGAGTAGCAACAGAGAAGGCATGTTATACTTTCCGTGATCAAAGGTGAAGAAGGCACTAAGGCCCTACTTAGGTTCTCTTCTGCAGTAGCGTATTTGACTGAGATGACATTCGCTGGTGGGGGTGGCTGCTGAGCTAAGACAGGTTGAGGTCTCTGTTGAGCCTGGTATGGGTAGTTCTGAGGAGGCCTATAGTAATAAGGCTGAGTATTGTATTGGCCTTGATACCTACCTGGCTGCGGGTATGCTTGCGGGTAGTTCTGTCTCACGGTCTGCTTGTTGTATGGGCAGTCCTGAGCCGTATGATTCGTGTATCTTCTCTCAATTGTACAGTATTGGCCATTAGGGTTGGCTTGTGGTTGTGGTGCATTGGGACACACATTTGCCATATGGTTACCACCACAGGTGTAACAACGCTTGTTCATTAGTACCCTAGGTTTACTAGAAACTCCTAGTTTCTGAGCCACTTTTTCTGCCAGGTCTTCTATTGAGCTAGACAATTTTGTGGATGCTAGAGATGAACAGTCTGAGTCCTTATAGACCTTTGAGAGTTCCAACTCGTCTCCTAAGTTGTCCTCAATGTCTATACAAATTCTTACACATTGCTCTAGCGTTCTGGGTTCTTTTAGGTACCCGTAGGAGCGTAGTTTAGAGCTCAACAAGCCATCTAGAAACAATGACACTTGCTTGGCTTGTGAGGGTAGCTCTTGCATTGGACATCGTTCAACATATTGTCTAAACCTACGTCCTGCCAGTCTTACTGTTTCCTGAGGGGTCTGTTTAAAGCTATGAATCAACGAAGACGTGTCATGTCTAATCCCACTTTTAGAGAATTCAGTGATGAATGACTCTAAAAAGTGATGGATGTCTCTAGATTGCCTTTGTTGCAGAGGTTGGAACCAAGTTAAAGCTGTATTCTTTAACGTTAGTCCAAATGCGTTGTATTGCGTGAACATGTCTTCAACTTGTTCGGCTCTTAGTACTTGCTTGAATTCTGCGACATGGTCATAGGGATCTCTTGTCCCATCAAAATAATTCTTCATTGATTTTACTAACTGTGTGGGTCTCAGTATTCTTGCGTGTTCACGTGGTCTAGGTAGAGGAAAATCATCTCTACCACCTGGTATTCCATGATCTCTTTGTCTATCCGCTCTATTAGTGTCCGTGGTTGTTCTATCTCTCCCTATGGGATGATTGAAGCTTACTTCGGGTCTTTCTTTATTTTTCTCTCTTTGATTTCCATGGGCTGATGATGTTCCTGCCCCTTGTTGACTTGTATTCATGTTTGTTCTAGATGGAGGGAATACCAATTCACCTCTCCACGTGTATGTGTTTTTAGCGCGGTCAGGCACCACAAAGACTCTTTCTGAAGTCTCATCCAGGTATACGACCTTTCCAGGTGTATTCGGGTCCTTGAACTCGTATATCGTGATGATTCCTACTTCGCTAAGTATTTTGGTCTTGTATCTCCAAAAGGCTTCATCAGTTTCTTTATTTACAAACAACTCTATGCTTCTGTTGTCCTGAGGGATCCAATCCGGGATTAGTACTCGTGTCAGTACAGATTTCCCTCTAGGTGTTCTAGGCTCTTCTAATGGTTCTTTTCCTTGAGATTTTGCTTCCGTCTCTCGTTGAATCACGCCAAACTCGTTGGTATTGTTTGGCTGCGTACTTAAGATGTACATCATTCCTTCCTTGTCTATGTACGTGTCTCTCTCGAATTTCACCACTGGATGTTCCAATCCCATGGGTTGATCGGGGTTGTGCATTTGCACCACTTTCCTTCGCAAACCATCCTCATAGATGCGAGCACCTAATTGGTTGGTTCGGAGAAACTCTAGTTGTGTTCTATAGGGTCCTTCAGGTTTTTCTAAATAGGCTACATTTGACCCTTCTTCTGGTCTTTCTGTGCTAAATGCCATTTCTGATTCACTAGTATCTGAGCTCTCGTAGGGATAATTAGTGTTCAATTGCTGAGCCCACGATCGAGCAGTAGTTCTTACACTTGCCTCTGATGATCTAAGGCTTCGCCGGTCTGACTTACCTATATGTTTGCCCGATCTCAGGTTCATGAATTTTCTTCCTTGCACACTCAGTACACGCTCAGATCGTCAATGATTCTTTGTTATTATTGTCTTGATTCTTTTTAAATTTCTTTAGATTCTTGTCTTAATGTATGCGTCAGGAATTCGACTTTTCGTGGTACTTTGAGTTCTCGTTCCGTCAGACTTATGTTCTTTCCTTTAGGTTTTCGTGTCACACACCTTTACTTCAGTCTTGAACTTGATAAATTTAACTCTCTTGAACTTGAGGCGTTCCTATCGTCTTAATCCACAATACTACCGTTTATCCTAAGCTAAGAATTGTATGAGGGGGTTGAGTAATCTTCCAACCTCGAGTCAGCTTTTCTGGTTGCTGTGATGCCCAAGAAGCCGCGCTTCCCAAGCTTTATGCCCCTTCTGCCTTGCCTTTGTTGCCTTTGATTGCCCTTGCTAGACCTGGAAAAATCCAATATTAGACCAATTCACAGTTGGATGATCAAGTGCTTGAGTATATACACCTTTTAAGTCCCTTCCCTTTTGCCCAAATTTCAATGCTTGCCCCCTGGCTTTCTAGTCCCAACCTAGGTCAAAAAACGGACTTCGGATGAAAAAGTTATGACCGTTCAGGCCCTGGGGGGTAAAAACTGACAAACAGGTTTTTCTCCAAATATGAGCTAAGGGGTCTCCTATGAGTCTAATCACCCAAAAATTTCCCAAAAATAGCCCCAAAATTGGCCAAAAAATGAAACCCTAAAATTTGCGATGGGGGTGCACAATCGCGATGGTCTGAGATGATCGCGATGGTCTGGGACCGTCGCGATGGCGTGAGGGTGAACCGTCGTGAGTGAAAATGGACAATCGCGATGGCGTGAAAATGGACAATCGCGATGGCGTGATAGTGGACAATCGCGATGGCGTGAAAGTGGACAATCGCGATGGCGTGAAAGTGGACAATCGCGATGGCGTGAAAGTGGACAATTGCGATGGCGTGAAAGTGGACAATCGCGATGGCGTCAGTCAACGGTCAACGTGGACAATCGCGATGGTCCAAAATGAACCGTCGCGATGGTCACATATGCGATGGCTTGAGCCAATCGCGATGGTCCGGGCGCGATGGCGTGAGCCTATCGTGATGGTCCGAATTTTTGAAGTGTCGCGATGGTCCAAAAAATGAACCGTCGCGATGGTCTAGCTTGCCACGTGGCACCGTCGGCATGATGGCGTGAGCCAATCGCGATGGTGTGGGGTCAACCGAACAGTCGCGATGGTCCGCGAACCGTCGCGATGGTCCAAATGAACCGTCGCGATGGCGTGAGCCAATCGCAATGGTGTGACACAATCGCGATGGTCCACCAAACTATGAATTTTTGAGATGCGCCTGTGGATTCGTGCAAGCGCAAGGGTCGCCTACCTCGTGGTGTGGTCGCCTACCAAAAATACCGAAGGTTGCAGACCATCGCGATGGTCTGACACACTCGGCAGAATTCTGACAGAAGGTGATTTTCTTACCTTTTTGCAGCCTTCCTGATGCACTGGAGTACTGTACCTGCAAGAAAACTCAAGAAAGCAAAAGCACACACAAGCACAAAAGCTCTCTCTCACTCTCTGGCATGCACAAATGAGGGGAAATGAGGAGAATGGGTGGATATGGTGAATTTTCTGATTTTTTTGGAGATGAAGATGATGATGCGGTGATGAAGATGGAGTGTGGGGGAGGTAAAAAACACTAAAAACTAAGTAAAAACAACAACAAAAACTGAAATTTTTGATGGAGAGTGTTAATCTCCAAAAGAACAAGTTGACCTTGAATTTAGATCACCTCTATATCAAGATCAACTTTAGACTCCACCTAATTTAGAGAATCTTCACCAAATTATCAGGAAATTGATTATTCTGAAAAATTCAGTTTCTTCAGAAAAATCTGCTGCAGATTAGTCACTCATTGACTAATCAATCCTGTAAAGTTTTTGATAAAACTTTGCACAACACTTCGCCTTAAGGTTGCGCAACTTTGCCAAGTTAAATCTCTCAAAAAGATTAAGTACACACTGAGAAATGTGTGAAACACTTTACCTATGTCTGAAAGTGCTTCTCTGCAATGGCGACTTTGACACCTGCAACTTCTTAGCACTGGTTCTCCCAACTCTGAACCTGTTTGATCAAGATCTTCTAGCCATAGATAGCTTACCTTCCAACTTAGATTTTGAGCCCTCACTTGTGTAAAACTTTACACTGTAGACTGAGCACTGACCATTTCTTTAAAGATGAAATGTGCGCCAGATTTTTCGACTCTCAGAACATCTTCACATATGAATGTTCCTAAACAAAATTCTCACAGCCTGATTGAAATTAATCTCTCAAATTCTAGCCATAGATAGATTAGCTATGGACTTAGATACGTGCAAAAGGATTCTTCAAAAGATTAAGCACAGAAGGAGAATGGGAAAGAAGATCGACGCGCAGAATTCTACAACATTTTCTTCTTCATTACTTTTCATACATATGGTTGATGATACATACAATGTTCATCACCTCTTCACCTATTCTTCTCTATCTGATCTATATCACTCTCTCTTACTATGAATACGTATCTGTAGATATATATACGAGTCTAACTCGTCATCTTTTTCAAAATACATTGAATTATTTACACGAGTAATATACAAAAGAAACATTTCTGATTCTATTTTCTTCCTCTGAAAGTAATCTTCATTCTTCCACATATCTTCTCACTTTGATCTTCATATAATCACTATTGATGATTGCTCTGCTCCAACAGCTCCCCCTCAATCTTCAATTGTGATTACCTGCATTTTCTTTATTCCTGCCATATCTTTAAACCTCTGCAACTTAGGTCCATCCAAACTTTTAGTCATCATATCTGCAAGTTGATCTTTTGTAGGGGTGTGTATGACTTCAATTTCCTTCTCAATGACCTTCTCTCTCAGAAAATGATACTGTATTTCAATATGCTTAGTTCTAGCATGAAATACAGGATTAGCTGCCAAGTATAATGAACTCATATTGTCTCCACAAATAATAGGAGTACTCTGAATCACATCAAAAACTTTCAAAAGTGTCTTTAGCCATATTACCTCTTTTGCAGCTTCCACCATACCTTTATATTCTGCCTCTGTGGATGACAAAGCAACTGTATGTTGCTTCTTGAAACACCATGAAATCAATTTGTCTCCTACATAGCACAAGTATCCATGTGTTGATCTTCTATCATCCACATTACCTGCCCAATCTGCATCACTATATATCTTGATTCTTGTATCTGAAGTAAACCCATAGTACAACCCTTCTTTGAGTGTACCCTTGATGTACCTAAGTACTCTTTGTCCTGCAATCCAATGTTCCTTTCTAGGACAATGCATGAATTGTGAAAGCACACCAACTGCATATGACAAGTCAGGCCTTGTCAATGTAGCATAAATCAAGCTACCAACCAAACTTTGATAGAGTTTCATATCTCTGAACTCTTCTCCTCCAAACCTAGACAATTTATGGTTCACTTCCAAAGGTGTAGGTGCAACCCTGCAATCTTCCATTTTAAATTTGGTTAGCAAATTTTTAAGATACCTTTCTTGGGTCACATATACTCCATGTTGAGTATAAGAGATCTCCATTCCCAAGAAGAATGATAGGTTCCCTAAATCACTGATTTTGAACTCTTTCTCCATCTGCTTCTTGATCATTTGTATTCCCTTATCATCTGTTCCTGTAAGTATTATGTCATCAACATAAATACACACATAAATGAATCCATTTTCACTTGCTTTGACTAGCAAGCTACTATCTGCCTTTGATGCTTGAAATCCAAGATCATTCAAGAATTTTACAAGCCTATAATTCCAAGCCCTTGGGGCTTGCTTCAACCCATACAAAGCTCTCTTGAGCTTACATACATAATTTGGACTCACTTGATCTTTGAACCCATCTGGTTGCTCCATGTAGACTTCATCTGAAATGTAACCATTCAAGAAGGCATTTTTAACATCTAATTGAGACAACTTCCAACCTTTACAAGTAGCAATTGCTATGAGTGTCCTGATGGTTGTCATCTTTGCCACATGACTATAAGTCTCATCATAGTCCACTCCATATGTCTGTGCATACCCTTTCACAACAAGTCTAGCTTTGTACCTAGACACACTTCCATCTGCAAATCTTTTAGTCTTGTAAACCCACTTACATCCAATGATCTTCTGACTATTAGGTTTAGGAACCAAATCCCAAGTCTGATTCTCTATTAATGCATCATACTCCTCTTGCATAGCATCTTCCCAATTCTTCTTCCCTTTGGCCTCTTCATATGTAGAAGGGTCTTCATCTGTTTTTACCAAATAAGCATAATCTTTAGTAGTTAAGAATGAAGTGTCATAGCTATACCTTGTAGGTTGCCATTTGTGCCTAGATGACCTCCTAACTTCTGCACTTCTTGAGGTCTCTGGTTCATCACATTCTGGATCAAACCTTGGCCTCTCTTCAACTTCAATTTGCACTTCATTACTCTCACTTTCATCAAGTAATTGAATCTTTGCTTTACCTTTCCTTTGATCCACAACTTCTTCATCATCTGCATGTACATTATATTTACCTGCATACCAAGTACCTTGCTCATCAAATGTAACATCCTTGGATACAATAAATTGCTTTGTGGATGGACTCCACAACCTGTACCCCATTTGCTTATCATCATAACCAATGAATACATACTTCTCTGCCTTAGGCTCCAACTTATGCCTCAATTGAGATGGCACATATGCATATGCCAAGCATCCAAATATTCTGCAATGATCCAAGGTAGGTTTCTTACCCCACCAAGCTTCATATGGTGTCATACCCTGCAAAGCTTTACAAGGCAATCTATTAACCAAATATGTAGCTGTATTAACAGCCTCAGCCCACAAATAATTTGGGCAATTCTTCTCTTTCATCATGGACCTTGCAAACTCAACAAGAGTCCTATTTCTTCTTTCTGCTACCCCATTTTGTTGAGGAGAGTACCTGCAAGTAACTTCTCTCTTTATACCTGCATTCCACAAATAATCATTGAACTCATTCGAAAAATACTCTCCCCCTCCATCTGACCTTAGTCTCTTCAATTTTTGACCTGTAATCCTTTCTGCATATGCATGATAGTGTTTAAATGTATTAAACACTTCTGACTTTTCCTTAATCACATAAATTGTGATCCACCTGGTAGCATCATCAACATATATGACATAATATCTTGAACCATTTATACTAAAGTCCTTTGAAGGACCCCACACATCTGTATGCACCAATTCAAGTCTTTCTGAATACATAAACCCATGCTTGGAGTAGGATTGCTTATGAGCCTTACCTAATTGACATGCCTCACATCTGTATGTCATGTGTTGACCTGCAATGTTAGGCAATCCAAGCACTGAATCATTGTTAATCTTTTCTTTGATACCTCTTTCATTAAAGTGTCCAAGTCTTTTGTGCCAAAGATCCAATTCTGACACCTTCTGCTCTCCATATGTGAACATAGCATGTCCAACATTTCCTTGTACCTTCAATGTGAAGAGCCTTCCTTCTTTCTTTCCTGCAATAACTTGTTTATACCCTTGACTAGGGTCTTCCACATAAACTCCATCATTGGTAAACCTTACCTCATAACCTTTTTCCACAATTTGACCTACACTGATCAAATTCTTTGGAATTGTGGGAACATAAAGTACCTTACTCAGAAGAGTGCTCCCATCCTTAGCTTTAACTGAACCAATTGACTTTACCTTATGCTTTGTATTATCACCTGTCTGAACTGTATGATTAATTGCATTATGATCTAGGTCAGTCATCAAAGCAATATTTCCACTTAAATGATTACTACATCCTGAATCAATGTAGAACACTCTCATGTCCTCATGTGAGGTTTCACATGTATTCATAATGAGAGTCGAGTCCTCCTTCTGATCTGATGCATAGTTGTAGTAGGTATTATTATAGGATTGATTTTGGAAGTTTCTTCCACCACCTCTTCCAAAAGAATTCCTACCACCTCTACCTCTGAAATTTCCTCTCTGAAATCTACCACCTCTTGCTCTTTGATTAAAGTTCTGATAATTACCATTGTTTTGATTATTGTGCCAACAATCATGAGATAGATGATTGGTCTTACCACATATCCAACAAGCTCTTGCATTATCTTTGTTGTTTCTGCCTCTTCCTCTACTTCTGCCATTTCCTCTTCCTCTTATGAAGTTTGCTTGGTTTGATGTACCTTCTTCTTCACCTGATTGTTGCTTCCCTTTGTTGGCTTTCTTCTTGTCTTTAGAATACATTGCATGACCTGCACTCTTATCAACATCTCCTTTGACATCATTCTCAAAAGTTAGCATATGTCCTAACAATTGATTCAAATCAGGAGTAAAGTGATCTAATGAAAGTTCTGTAGATAAAATGAAAGGCTTCCACTTCTCATCTCCTCTTAGCCCTGTAAGTATTTGTCTTACCAATTTGTCTTCTTCAATATCTTCATCAACTGCACCTAAAGAATCTGCAATGTCCTTCATCTTTGTCACATAATCAGAGATTGATTGTGAGGCCTTCTTCTTGAAGGTAGTAAATTCTGCCCATAGTGAAGCCTTCCTTGATTTGGTTGTATTTTGGAAATGCTCTTCCAAATCATTCCAAATGTCACAAGCACTCTCAAGTCCTCTAATGTGAGGAAGCAAATAGTCATTGACTGCCATGTAGATGATGCTTCTTGCTTGAGCATCCTTCTTCATCCAATTCTTCAAATCTGCAAGCTCCTCCCTAGTTGGAACACTAGGATCTCTGAATTCTGGCTTTTCTTCATCTCCTGTGATGTATCCTATCAGATCTTTGCTCATAAGGTGAGCTTCCATCCTCATAGACCATGCAGGATAGTTCTCTCTATCCAACTTTTCAATTTGGAGACTATCTCCCATCTTTACTTCACCTGTAGCTTCAAATCTTTAACCTTTACAGATAATAAATGTACCTTTACTTCGAATGTTGCTCCTTCTGATCCTTTTGATGCTCTTTGTATGTCTTCCTTCAATCTTTCTTCAACCTTTACCCTTCTGCACCTTCAAAATGTAAAGATTTGTACTTCTACAATAGTCGGAGTCTTCTTCTTCTCAATTTTGACACAACCTGCTCTGATACCACTGATGGAGAGTGTTAATCTCCAAAAGAACAAGTTGACCTTGAATTTAGATCACCTCTATATCAAGATCAACTTTAGACTCCACCTAATTTAGAGAATCTTCACCAAATTATCAGGAAATTGATTATTCTGAAAAATTCAGTTTCTTCAGAAAAATCTGCTGCAGATTAGTCACTCATTGACTAATCAATCCTGTAAAGTTTTTGATAAAACTTTGCACAACACTTCGCCTTAAGGTTGCGCAACTTTGCCAAGTTAAATCTCTCAAAAAGATTAAGTACACACTGAGAAATGTGTGAAACACTTTACCTATGTCTGAAAGTGCTTCTCTGCAATGGCGACTTTGACACCTGCAACTTCTTAGCACTGGTTCTCCCAACTCTGAACCCGTTTGATCAAGATCTTCTAGCCATAGATAGCTTACCTTCCAACTTAGATTTTGAGCCCTCACTTGTGTAAAACTTTACACTGTAGACTGAGCACTGACCATTTCTTTAAAGATGAAATGTGCGCCAGATTTTTCGACTCTCAGAACATCTTCACATATGAATGTTCCTAAACAAAATTCTCACAGCCTGATTGAAATTAATCTCTCAAATTCTAGCCATAGATAGATTAGCTATGGACTTAGATACGTGCAAAAGGATTCTTCAAAAGATTAAGCACAGAAGGAGAATGGGAAAGAAGATCGACGCGCAGAATTCTACAACATTTTCTTCTTCATTACTTTTCATACATATGGTTGATGATACATACAATGTTCATCACCTCTTCACCTATTCTTCTCTATCTGATCTATATCACTCTCTCTTACTATGAATACGTATCTGTAGATATATATACGAGTCTAACTTGTCATCTTTTTCAAAATACATTGAATTATTTACACGAGTAATATACAAAAGAAACATTTCTGATTCTATTTTCTTCCTCTGAAAGTAATCTTCATTCTTCCACATATCTTCTCACTTTGATCTTCATATAATCACTATTGATGATTGCTCTGCTCCAACAATTTTTACCTTCCAATGCCACTTCTTGCTATACTCTTACCATCACACATTCGTCCTAGACTCGATCCCCGGCAACGGCGCCAAATTTTGTGTTGCTCTAGCACAATGGTGAGAACCACGTTAAGAAGCTCCACCTCCTTAATGTCAATCCGCGGAAGAGATAGGAGTGATATGAAGATCGTGAACGTGAGATGATGTGAGAGTGAAGGTGAGAAGCACCAAGATGCACACACACATACACACACACAATGAAGAGACAAGCAAGACACAATGGAAGGTGGGAAATTAGCTCTATTACTCAAGAACACTATTACAAGCTCAAAAGAACTCTAAGCTCACACTAGCCAACCTCAAAAATGAGCTCTCTAGCTCTTTTTATAGTTTCTAGACTAGTTTTGACCGGTTTCACATCTAGTGACCGGCATAGTTAAAAATTAGGTCCTAGATCCTATTTGGAGGGGTAAACGATGTCTAAAAATAACGAAAATTGATACGCTTGTTCTACCTAAGCTCCTCAAGCTCAAGGACTCCTCGGCTTGCACAAAATGGAGCTATGGATTACAAAATGGGGTTTTCTATGTTACATATGTTACAATAGTGATAAAAATCACTGTTGGATGTTTTTGGAAAGTATTTGAAAACATAATTCTTTGAAAAACGATTCGACTGGCTCCCTGCTCCGTCGTTACATGCTTCCGTGTCGTCTGTGCCTCTGGCTGCTTCCAACAAATGGCCTTGTGTCAAACAAAATATATTGATACATTACTGCAGCCTTTTGGCCTTGAAGACTGTAAGCCTATTGCCACTCCTATGGAGAAAAGTTTACGATTGAGTCTTCATGATGTTGGAGATGCATTTGATGATGTTCTCTATCAGTAGGTTGTTGGATGCTTGATTTACTTATGCATTATGCGGCAAGATATTCAGTTTGCTGTCTCAGAGATGAGCAGGTTTATGCATTGCCCAGGAGTCAAGCATTGGCAGGCAGTTAAGCGCATCTTTCGCTATTTGAGTGGTACTCGGCTACTTGGGTTGTTTTATCCCAAGGGGGGATCACTACCGCCAGATTTGCATGCTTTTTCTGACTCTGATTAGGCTGGTTGCTATGACACTCATGTGTCCACTAGTGGCTTTTGCTTCATGCTTGGTAGCTCATGTATATCTTGGTTGAGCAAGAAGCAGCCTACTGTGGCCACTTCCAGTTGTGAGGCTGAGTATAGGGCAGCTTTCACAGTGACTGTTGAGTGTGTGTGGCTCATACGCCTTATGGCTGATTTGGGTGTTGGTCAGACTTTTGCCACCACCATCTTCACTGACAGTCAGAGTGCATTGGTAGTTGTGAGGAACCTTATGTTCCATGCTCGCACTAAGCACATTGAGGTGCATTATCACTATGTCAAGGAGAGGTTCTCTACTGGGAGATCAGCTTGGCATATGTGCCCACGCAGGAGAACATTGTAGACCTCTTCACAAAGGCTCTGCCTAGGGAGAAGTTTGAAGCTTTACGCAAAGCTTTGGGCTTACTTCCTTTTGTGGAGTGATTTCCACATAGCTTGGCACTTCCTTATACATGAGTGCCACCTCCTTGTTCACCGCATCACTCCTAGGGGGGATTTGTTGATATATTTAGGTAGTGATGTGTGTGAACACACTAGGACCGCCGAGGCACTTTTTTCCCTCTTTAGGAGGTTTTTGCCCCCGGCTTGTATATACGCCTATTGCCCTAATGGGCTATTTATCTTTGTACATTCTCAAGTAATACATTCAGTATTATGTGTTGTGCTCCAAGCTTCTTCTTCTTCCTTGTGCTGTTCGTGTGCTTCTGTAGACCTCTAACTCCAACAAAATTCAAGGAGATAAGTAGCTTCCAAGATCTTCTTGAAACACTTCAAGCTTAAGTGTTGTTGATTTAGAAATATTTAATAAATTTCTGAACAAGTAGGACTTTGACATTGAAATGATTCTTTCAATAGGCTAACTAAGTCAAGCACTAAGTTCCTAGTGTAACTTGGAAAATTCAATCCTTTGGCTCAAAGAAATGCACATAAATTGCATTCCCAGTAAGGAGTCATAAAGATTGAATATAGGCATGAAATTAGTCTCAAGTGAAGCATTACTTGAGTAAAAACGCATCAATAGAACCTCAGTGGATCGACACACTGGTGTTGGTGACCACACTAGTATCTTGTGGTTGGATTATGTTTTAGATTTACTCTATTAATCTTTTTGAGAATCTAGCTTATTTCTCGTAAAGATAGAAACAATGCGTCAATACCCTGTTGATATAGATCTTTGAGAAGTTAAATTCCTGAGTCATCTAGACTTTGACTCATAGCAAGTTTATGTATCTTTGAAGTTTGAATTGGTTTAATAGAGTTTTAGTTCTTTCTTTCTGCTTTTCGAATCTTTTTGGATTTGACTCAGATATGGTATCTGATTCTTTTCATATTAAAAATTGAGAGTTAGTCGGTTAGAACCAAGTAACTAAATTAAACATCCTAGATAGATGTTCTGTACAAGAACCTTTTCAATCTTCAAAAGATATTAAGTCTAAGTAGACTTATTTATTTGACCAGTTTATCAAAGTGCAAAGCGAGACAGTGTTTTGAATCATTTGGGCAGGGATGCCACCATAGAGATGAGACATGTTCTTCCAGTTCTAGAACATGACCATGTTCTTCCAGTTTTAGAACATGAGGCTCGGGGGTTGCCTATAGTAGATATATAGCTCTATTTTTGAGGAGCAAAATATTTTCTAAGGGGGAAAGAATGTAATAAAGTACGTTTATGATCTAAGGGTCTAGCCGGTTCAGAAGGATCTGAAATAGTACACCGTTTGGTCATCCATTTGTATGACCAACTCGAGTCTAGACTTACTAGAGGGTCATTTAGTCTTGTAACGAAGTAATCCACTAAGCCTAGTGGTTAAGTCTCATGGGTGTGAAGGAGGAGGTCTTGGGTTCAATCCCCATGGGGTACATGGGGAGAGTATTTTGCCCAAAGAGATCTAGAGCCTTCTAGAAGCATCCACATGAGTTAACTCTAGTTAACTGGGATACTTGGCACACATGCAGTTACATGGCTGACACTTGGATGGTTAGTATCCACCTGACCAAGCAGGCAGTCCCTTGGAGAGAGCTATATAGAGGCATTTGGTTGGGAGGAGAGTCATCTCTCTAGCACGTGGTGGTCATAATCCTCGTTCTCTTGCACCAATACATTTTTATTCACTTGCTTTATTAATTTCATAACTATAATACACTAATTAGGATCCTCTGAAGTGAATATATGCACAATCATGTCTCATGCTTTTTATCCATTGCTCTCTTCATTCTTCTTGGTCTTTATCTATACCAAACTTCTCTTTATCTTTGTCTATACTCTTGCTTGACTTCATTAATCTTCATAAACACTAATTTGTGATTGCTTTTCTCCAACATTTAATGATATTTATGTTTCCTCACAAAAGACCTTTCGGATGAGGAGCACACCTATAATATGTGAGTCTTGGGTTACCAATTCCCCATTCTCCACCTCTTCTTTTGAGAAGACATCGGTGAACTTAGTCCAATATGAGGCATTTTTTAATTTCCTCTTGTCAAATCAATTGGTTTATTTCATAGTTCTAAAGTTGGTTCCAATAAAAAGTCAAGGGCATCAAAGTCTCTTTAATCAAGGAATATCTTCTTTTTTGATGAATTACATCTTAGTAATAGAAAAGCAAATAGAATCCTTCCATCTTATATTGGAAATCCACTTGTATGCATAATTAAGGTGATTGTGAGGCTTCAAATGTTCCAAGCTTTTTAAAAGGACCAAAATAGGATAGAACCATTGGGAGATACCCTGATGGGAAGAAAAGAGAAATGTAATTATGTCATGGCTTTTTTGATGAGGGAAATGGGGGAGAGACAGAGAGAGAGAGACAGAGAGAGAGAGAGAAATCAGTGAGAGAAAGGCATTGCATGTTCTTGAATATAATTTCGTTCCATGAATCTTGTTGGTTGGAATATATCTTAATCATAAATTTCTCCATCATCTTATTTTCTATTTCAATCATCTTGAGGATCTATAGACTATCATGATCCTTATGGAGGTTACAAATCCCCCATTTTATCTTGGGAATCCCCCTCTTATTGGGGTCCATATTCAAAAGGAAAAGCCAACATATTGCCTCCAACATGTGGAGCTATTTATCTATGAATATCCAATAAGATATGTGGTAAATGGTGGAGGAGATAAGGAATGTAATAACCAACATGGTCTTACTTGTCACATTGAGTTGAAGACCTTATAGTACTACAATTTAGTGTCCAACCATTTGAGCACCTAATCTCAACATCTAGTCATCAAAATCTAGAATCACATCAAGATACAAAGAAACCTAAAAAATTTTATTGACATCATCTCTTTGCATCAATGATAGAATAAATTATGGAGGTGGTTGATTGAGGGTCTTAGTGAAGTCTTATTATGGTTAATATTGGACTTGGATGTAGTGCAAAATGACTATAGGCACTCACAAAATATCTATAGGTGATTTTGCAAGTGCAAATAGATATTTTGGCTACATCAATGATAGAATAATATATGGAGCTGGTTGATTGAGGGTCTTAAGAGAAATCTTCCTATCATCAATCTTGGACTTGGATGTAGTGCAAAATGTCTATAGGCTATTGATTATGACAATTGTAGAGGATGATACCCCTTATAGATCCCACAAGGACCTAATCCTCTAGTAGGCATCAACAATAATAATGAAGAGGAATGGCACAAGGGGTATCTCTTTCTAATCAATCATTTGCAAAAAAGGGGGGAAGACAACTTACCACTCACTTTGATCCTAATAGTGGTTTTTCCACAAAGGGTAGAGACCATCCTATTGATATATTTTGGTAGTGATGTGTTGAACACACCAGGACCGTCAAGGCACCTTTTTCCCTCTTTAGGAGGTTTTTTTCCTCCGGTTTGTATATATGCCTATAACCCTAACGTGTAACTTATCTTTGTACATTCTAACGGTAATACATTCAATATTGTGTGTTGTGCTCCAAGCTTCTTCTTCTTTGTTGTGTTTTCTTCATGCTTCCATAGACCTCAATTTCCAACAATTGGTATCACAGTAGGTCATCACTTCATCTAGGGCATCATCGACACCCCTCTGGTCAAAGTCTTAGAATTGCATGTAAATTGGTGAGCATACTCAAGCTGTCAAAACCATGATCTGAGAAATACATTATCATAGTGCCTGTGCAGACAATTTTATCTTTTTCTACCAAAGATATATACAGGTTTCAGTTTGCTAGTATAAGCAGCTGGAAGTTTGCTACAGTTCTAGTAGAACTTGACAGGGTAGTTCTATTCAACTTTTTGAGATATAGTCATTTTTCCACATGATGGTATTTTAGTTAGTGGCCATGGCTAAAAGTAGTGATGTATTCTGTATGTTGGCCGTTGAGGATAAGTTGGACGACGCCGGTTACCCATTGTGGGCTTATATGGTACATCATGTATTGGTTGCAAAATGACTGTGTAATATTGTGTAGGGTGTTGGAAAATGTCCTATTACGCCTACGAATATAGTTATTGAAGGTGATGCAGATGGCATCAAAGATGGTGATATTCTTCAGGTTCCTATTCGTGTTCGATTCCTATATAGAGCAACTTTGTTGGGATGGTAGAGATGCTCAGGCACATGTATTGATAACCTTGTCTATCAAACGTGCCATTATTCCTCACATTTGCTCTTGCAAAACAGTTAAGGATGCTTGGGAGAGTGAGCACATGAATGCAGAAGATTCCATGGATAATTTTTTGACAAAGATCAAAGATTTGAAGGAGTAGTTGATTTCTGCTGATAAAGTCTTGCCTAAGAGTTCACTAGTGCAGACTATTCTGAATGGTCTTCCACATTCATATTAGAGTTTTGCTTCTACTCTTTGATTGATGATGAAAGACAATCCAAATGCCTTAACATTTGAGGAGTTAGTCTCTGTTCTATTGCAAGAAGTCCAGTCTAGGCAGAACAGGTCCATTATGTGTGTTGCAGTTCAAGCTTTCCTGGCTAGTTAGAAGTGAAAAGATAAATGAAGTTGTTCTAATAGTAACCAAAATTCTCCTAATTCTGCACAATCAAAGAAGGATGACAAAGATGAGAAGAAAATATCAAAGTAGAAATTGTTTTGCAAATAATATAAAGGAAATGATCAAAATTGGCTGCTAAAGAGTTGTTCAAAATTGGTTGCAAAAGAGTTGTTCAAAATTGGCTGCTAAAGAGGCAAGGAAGAAAGAGGCTAGAATGGTTGATGCAGAGGCCTCTACACCCAAAACAGAGTCTTCTAATCTTGTGTAGAATGAAGAATGGCATTTACTATTTTTTGTAGTTTTCACCCATCTTCTCATGAATAGTGTATGTCTACAGTAGACTCAAATGTTTGGTACTTTGATAGTGGGGCAACCAAAGACATAACCTCGTAATGGAGTTTCTTCACTTCACTCAAGCCTACCCCTACATGGAATACTATCACATGTGCCAACAACTAATCTTATCCTGTCATGGGAGTTGGTAAGATCATTTTGACTATTGATGATGGTGGTTCTTTTACATTGTTAGATGCTTTATTTGTGCCAGGGATCAAGAAAAATTTGTTATCAATTTTTGCATTTGCCAAGATTGGCTTGGTTGTGAAATATGTTGATGACAGATGTACAATTCATGATCTGTCAAATGGTGATGTCATTATTGCTTCTGGCATTTTATGTGGTGGGTTGTATAAGCTCATAGACAATGAAAAATCTGTAAATGATTTAGCATTTGGAGTACATGATTCTTAGGCTATGTTAGATTCAAACCTTTGACATGCACACTTTGTTCATCTAAATTTTGCTAGTTTGCAAATGCTTGCAGAAATCTGAAATGGTGTCTTGTTTGCCTAAACTTGAGGCACTTGGTAAAAATGTCTGTAAAGGCTATATTTTGGGCAAAATATAGCATTCTTTGTTCCCAAAAGATGGTTCAATTCGAGCTACTTAGACATTGTAGCTTGTTCATAGTGATGTTTGTGGCCCTATGTAGATACCCTCTTTTGGAAGCTATCCTTACTTCCTAGCTTTCAATTATGATTTTTCCAGGCATGCATGGGTATATCCATTAAAAGAAAAGTCTGATGTGTTTATGTGCTTCAAAGAGTTTTTTGTTTTGGCTAAAAATATGTCAACATGTAAATTGGGTAATCTTCATTCTAATCGAGGGGGGTAATATATGTTTTCTAACTTTAATGCATTTCTGGATGAACGTGGGATAAAACACCAATGTACAGTGCCATATACACCTCAATAGAATGGATTTGCTGAAAGGAAGAACAAGTCACTCATGGAGATGGTGAGGTGTATGGTCAAGAGTTAGGCTTTACCACATAGTTTCTAGCTTGAGGTTGTTATGTGTGCAACATATGTACTTAATAGGTTTCCCACTAAAGCATTGTAGTCTTCACTCCATATGATGCTTGGCATGGTTGCAAGCCATCTATTGCTCACCTCCATGTCATAGGTTTCTTGGCATATGCATCGGTGCCTAAACAACAATGCAAGAAACTATATGATAAAGTCGTATAAATGTATTTCTGTTGGGTATAATTGTAAAAGGAAAGATTATTGTCTGTATCATCAATAGATTGAATGCATTTTGGTTAGCCATGATGTTGTTTTTGTGGAAGATGATATTCAGGCATTACTTTCATGTACTAAGGAGACATATGTTAGCTCCAAAGATATGTATGGTACTTTGCTGCCTCTTTTTACAAGTGGATAGTCTAGTGCTCGTCCAAATGAGGCAACTTCTCAACCTTTAAAGGTTTCACATGATGATGCAGATCATTCCATTTTTTATGTAGATTCACATGGTGCACTTATTGATGAGAGAACTGATATATAGGAGGCAAAAACTATGCCTTAATGACTGGCACAGACTTTGTGAGATAGCAAATTAGATGCATTTCTATCATATCGTACTCCTTCAAGCTCTCATAGTGCTTCTTTTGCATTAGATTATTATGCTATGGCTACCTCTAGTCTCTATGATGAGAATGAGCCTATTTCATTTGATGAAGCACAAAATTGAGAAAATTGGATGGTTGCTATGCAATCAAAATATGATGCTATTATGAAAAATGGTATGTGGTCTTTATGTGACCTACCTCTTGGCAAGAAGACCATTGGCACTAAGGCTAGGCTTGTTGCAAAGGGTTGTGCTCAACAAAGGATTTTGATAAAACCTTTGCTCCTACATGCCAAATGACTGTTGTTCCTAGCATCTGTGCACTTGCACCTCATCATGGCTGGAATGTACATCAGTTGGACATTAAAACTACATATCTCAATGGTGACTTGCATGAAGAAGTGTATGTTTTTCAGACCCATAGCTTTGTGCAAAAACGGCATGAAAACAAAGTTTGTAGGTTAAAAAAGTCATTATATGATTTGAAGCAAGCACCATGTGCTTAGTATGAAAAGATACATGCCTATCTGATTGCACATGGTTTTGAGAATAGTCCAACTGAAAGCATCTTATATGTTAAGCATGCAAATGATGTGCTTATGATCATTGTTGTCTATGTTGATGACATGCTTCTCACTAGTCCTCATGAGAAGCATATTACTGATTTTAAGGCTGATTTGCATGCCTCATTTGATATGTTAGATTTGGGGCATTTGCATCATTATTTGGGCATTCAGTTTATGCAAACTGATGGGGGAATAGATTTGTGTCAAGGAGAATATATTGACACATTATTGCAGCATTTTGGCCTTGAAGACTGCAAACCTAATGCCACTCCTATGGAGACAGGTTTACAATTGGGTCTTCATGATGCTGGAGATGCATTTGATGTTGTTCTCTATCAGCAGGTTGTTGGATGCTTGATTTACTTATGCATTACTTAGCCATATATTTAGTTTGTTGTCTCACAGATTAGCAAGTTTATGCATTGCCCAAGAGTCAAGCATTGGTAGGTGGTTAAGTGCATCTTTCACCACTTGGGTGGTACCCAGTTACTTGGATTGTTTTATCCCAAGGTGGATCACTACTACCAAACTTACATGCTTTTTCTGACTCTCACTAGGCTGGTTGTTATGACACTTGTGTGTCCACTAGTGGTTTTTACTTCATGCTTGGTAGCTCATGCATATCTTGGTTGAGCAAGAAGCAGCATACTATGGCCACTTCTAGTTGTGAGGTTGAGTATAGGTTAGCTTTCTCAGTGACTATTGAGTGTGTGTGGCTCAGTTGCCTTATGGCTGATTTGGGTGTTGGTCAGTCTTCTGTCACCACCATCTTCATGTTGGAAGTCAATTTCTTTATTGGTCCAACAAATAACTTCAACAAGAAATCAACGTGGGCAATAAGGTTACTTCTCAAACCTCTCAAAATACCAACCAGAGTTCGATTCGCCTATCCGACAACGTGATGCAAAAATATTTTGAAAAACATCTTTAAAAAAAAACTCACAGACGGCTGCGCTGTTTCTGATGGAGCTTTTTAAGAGTTTTTCGTTAACAATCAATTTGATCGTAGTTTTTTGTTGATCGTAGCTTTTTTATTTGCTTTTGATTGGAGTACTCAAACCTATATAATAAGAGCCAAGCTCATTGTGATAACTCACTCACTCAAGCTCTCAAGGAGGTCAAGGAGGAAGAGTCTCACACTCTTGAGGAGGTGGAGATTTGGTGAAGGAGAGGCTACTCTCATTGGAGCAAGAAGTCTTCTACAAGGTGGTGGTAACTATCTTTTGTGAGTTAACCTTGTGGTTGATTTACAATTTTGTTACACTATTTTGTGAGAATAAGGTTAGCTTCGTTGCTTCGTTCACCTCACACACACTTGGATTATTTTGACATAATCTAAATTTTGTATCATCATCCTCTTGTATATTCTTCCATTAGTGAGTGCATCACTTTATATGGTTGAGTAGTACTCCCATGTTGTAATTTGGACATCTATTTTTTAGTGAGTAAGCATCCAGCTTACGTTCCCTAATCTTGTCTCAAGATCTCTTTCTTTCTATCTCTCACTTATCATCTTGTCAATTAAGTTGTGTATGCTCAAAAGGTTTTAGTTTGGAACGATCCCGGGGCCCCAAATTCCAACACTTCACTAACATTCCGAGCACATTGGCAGTTGTGAGGAACCTTGTGTTCCATGCTTGCACTAAGCACATTGAGGTGCACTATCATTATGTGAGGGAGAGGTTCTCTACTGGAGAGATCATTTTGGCATATGTGCCCACACAGGAGAACATTGCTAACCTTTTCACAAAGGCTCTACCTAGGGAGACGTTTGAAGCCTTCCGCAAAGCTTTGGGCTTACTTTCTTTTGTGGATTGATTCCACATAGCTTGGCACTTCGTTATACATGAATGCTAGCTCCTTGTTCATTGCATCACTCCTAGGAGGGATTTCTCGATATATTTAGGTAGTGATGTGTATGAACACACTAGGACCATTGGGGCACTTTTTTCCCTCTTTAGGGCTCCCCCCTAGCTTGTATATATGCCTATAGCCCTAACGGGTCATTTATCTTTGTACATTTTGTTGGTAATACATTCAGTATTGTATGTTGTGCTCCAAGCTTCTTTTTCTTCCTTGTGTTGTTCACGTGCTTCCATAGACCTCAAACTCTAACACATCCTAGAATATTTGTGGTCTACACAAAAGTACTCAAGAAATTGCATAACAAAGTCTGTCTCTAATATCTTGTGCACTTGATTTAAATCAATCTTTAGAAAAAAAGAAAATCTTGGCGTGATCCATTGGAAATCTTCAAGCCTTCCAAAATATCAACAATAACTTCAAAAATAAATGTTCCATCGATAAAATGTTTTTGGTCTTTGGGGATTCATTTTTTGAGACTTCTTGATCTTGATGGCCAAGGGTTTGGCAATGATCTTGTAGCCCATCTCAAGCACAGTTGAGAGACTTCTATTTTTTTTAATATTTTTGTTGTGAACTTTCTTATCAATTATCTTAATAACTTTCTTGTTGTGAACTTTCTTCTATTTTTGTTGAGTCACTTTCTAAAGGCACTAATTCTTAGTGATTTGTTTCAAACCTTGGAAAAGGAATCAAACAAGGCATCTTCGAAAGCAATAAAAAACTTGTTACTAAGCCACGTTTCTAAAGCTTTTTCCCTTTCTAAAAACATTAAAAAAAATGATCCGTAGATGGGTCTTTTTTATTAGAGAGTGATAAGGGATGGACCATTGAGAAGAGGGTGGTGAACATATTCTAGCCCTTGCTTGACACCTAACTCTAGCCAAGGTCCCTATCTTAAGTGATATCATAAGGGGTAGTGGGGATGAGTGTTGCATGATGGGCACATGTTGACACTAGATCCCTACAAATCATTATCTATTTTCGATATAAGTGGATAGAAAAGATGGAGATGACTTGCATACACAAACTTTTACTCGTTATTTTGAGAGTTTTAGAGAAAGATCTTTCAATTTTATTTAGGGGGGCCTTCAAGCTTTCTTTTTGCTCTTTTCTACTCTCTGCAACTTCCACTAGATGCAAACTTTGAAGAAGATGATGCAAAAGATGAATGTGGTGATGTCCACTTTCTCCATGCAAAATCTCACACAAGTCTTGCTTTAGATACCAGAAGTGAAAGAGTTTCCTCTAAAAATTGTAAAATGAAAGACTAAAAGTTTGTGTGTTCAACTTTCCTCCTATCCTTTATGTACACTTGTATTAAAAACAGAAAATGATTTGAAATGATTTAGTGTTAACATGTGGCCATCATGCAACACGCATCCCAACTACCCCTTATGTACCTTAGGATATCCCCGATGCTAGGGTCCTTGGCTAGACTTATCTTTTACACCACACACACATGGGATGGTATATGTAGATTGATGTCTAACATCCCTTAATCATATAGGCTACACATAGGCTTCCATGGTTTTTGTGTGGTCAAAGAGGACAAAACCAGCTTCTAAAACTCAAGATTTTAGTTATGTGAATGGTTTTAAAAATCTTAGAAATGAATTAGAACCCTTGGATTCTCTCAATGATCCAAAATTGAATGCCCAGTGGAAAAAGCCAGGCGTTTTTGAACATGGGCCATTGTATTCGAGGGGAAGGAAGGGCGTAAATGTAGCTCATCCTAGAAAATGCACTATTCCATATAAGCCCTTGGATTTCATCTCATATCAGATAACTTTGCTTGAATTCTCGGCCATTATGAGTGCTTGAATTTCATATGATTGGATCCAAAGATGATATAATGGCTGGGATTATGCTCCCAAAAACAAGTTTGGATCGAATTATTCTGTACTATGGTTTTTAAGACCACAAATGTTGTTTGAGGTTATGTCTTCATTGGGGGATTCTTTAGTTGAAAGGTGCTTGAGTATTTGTAGGTGAAGAATGGAGAAGAAGAAGACAGCCAATTGCACTGAAGCATCTATGTCTTGATTAATCATAAAGAATACAATGGATTTGTCTATAATGAAACAAATTTTTTCTCTATGTGATAGCACTTAAGCCCAAGAACACATACACAAGTATACAAAATACAACAATGACTAGTGTAGTAAACCTCCTCTATGCTGGTCCTTCACCTTGTCCAGTAGCTTGCCCATGTGCACACCTTGCACTCAAGCTTCCAATAAGGTGGAAGGAAGGATCACTCTCTATCGACGTATAGCACCTCCTTGATGTTCCTTTGTCCCACCTTAGTTGCTTTCCTAGTTCCTCTTTGTGCACTCTCTCTGCATACTTCTTAGCACATTTTGTCACTCTCCGCACACCTTGCTTCTCTGTACACATACTCTTACAGTGTGTCTTGCTCTCTCTTGATCCTTAGTCTAACTCCTTAGTCCAATAGTGATAGGTTCTCCTAGATAACTAGCCACGTTTGTTGAATCTTGGCTTGCATAACCCTAGAAATAGTGGCCATGCACTCCCTTAAATGATCATGGAGGTAATTCGAAGGATCACTTTGAAGTGTCTCGCAACAAGGTATGATTATCCCTCTTTGAGTTGAACATACTAGCATCCATCTTCTTCATCACCAAAATGTTCTCTCTGGTATGCTTCTTTTGGAAAGTATGTTTATTAGCAGTCCTTTCCCACCACATCTTGAAGAACAATTGAAGGTGAAATTCAATTCCTCTTCATATCTTTTAATTTTCAAAAGCTAGGTTAGAACTCACTCTTTCCAGTGTTCGCCTCTTTTTTTAAGCCTAATGAGTATAGTGAAAGTTTTTTCTCTCCTCTCTTTTTTGATTCTCCTAATTTTCTTGCTTAAATGATCCTTGAAGTTTTTTAATCCAACATTGGACGTGCCTCGTTAACTATGAAATAGGCTCATTCTCGTCACAGAGACTAGAGCTAGCTATAGCATAGCAATCTGATGCAAAAGAGGCACTATGAGAGCCTAAACGAGTATGCTATGATAGAGGTGCATCTAATTTGTTGTCACACAAATTTTGCACCAACCATTTTGGCATAGTTTTTGCCTCCTCAATATTAGGTCTCTCATGAACAAGTGCATCATGTAAATCTGCATTGAAAATGGACTGATCAGCATGATCACATGAAATCTGCAAAGGCTGAGAAGTTGCCTCATTAGGGCTAGCACTAGACTATCCACTTGTAAAAAGAGGCAACAAAGTATCATACATGTCTTTGGAGCTAACAGATGTCTCCTTCGTACATGAAAGTAAAGGCTGAATAGGATCTTCTAGAAAAAAATCACAACTAACCAAAATGCATTTAGTCTTTGGATGATGCAGATGATAGCCTTTGCGTTTAGAACTGTACCCAAGAAAAATAAATTTTACTGCTTTATCATGCAATTTCATGCAATGTTGTTTAGGCTCTAATGCATATGGCAGACAACCAAAAACATGGAGGTGAACAATAGATGGCTTACAATCATGCCAAGCCTCATATGGAGTGATAGGCTACAATGCTTTAGTAGGACATCTATTAAGTACATATGCTGCACACACAACGGCCTCAAGCCAGAAACTATGTGGTAAATCCTAACTCTTGACATACACCTTACCATCTCCATGAGTGACCTGTTCTTTCATTCAGAAACTCCATTCTATTGAGGTGTATATGGCATTGTACACTGATGTTTTATCCCACATTCAACCAAAAATGCATTAAAATCAGAAGACATATATTCCTCCCTCGATCAGAATGGAGGTGCCCATTTTACATGGTGACATATTTTCATCCAAAACCAAAACCTGTTTGAAGTTCATAAACACTTTGGACTTTGCTTTCAATGGATATACCCATGCATGCCTGGAAAAATCATCAATGAAAGTCATGAAGTAAAGATAGTTTCCAAAAGAAGGTCTCTGCATAGGACCACAGACATCACTTTGTACAAGCTACAATTTTTTAGTAGCTCGAATTGAACCATCTTTTGGGAAGGATGAACATTGCATTTTTTCCCAGAATATAGACTTCACAAACATGTTTACCGGGTGCCTCAAGTTTGGACAAAGAGGACACCATTTCAAATTTTTGCAGACATAGCAAACTAACAAAATTCAGATGTCCAAAGCATGCATGCAAAAGCTTTGTATCTGACATAGCCTGAGAATCATGTACTGCACATGTTGAATCATTTCAGATTTTTCATAGTCTATGACCTTATACAGCCCACGACATAGAATGCTAGAAGAAATTATCATGTCGCCATTTGACAGATCATGAACTATACATCTGTCATCAACAAATTTCACAACCAAGCCAATCTTGGCTAATGCAAAAACTGATAACATATTTTTCTCAATCCTAGCATAAATAAAGCATTCGACAATGTAAAAGAACTACCATCAGTAGTAGTCAGAATGATCTTACCAACTCCCATGATAGGATAAGAGGAGTTGTTGGCGGATGTGATAGTATTCCCTATAGAGGTAGGCTCGAGTGAAGTGAAGAAACTGCACTGTGATGTAATATGTTTGGTTGCCCCACTATCAAAGTACGAAACATCTAAGTCTACTGTAGACATACACTGCTCATGAGAAGATGGGTAAAACTACAAACAGTAGTAAAGACCCATTCTTCATTCTGCACAAGATTAGCAGACTCTGTTTTTGGTGTAAAGGCCTCTGCAACAACCATTCCAGCCTCTTTTTTCTTTGCCTCGCAGCCAGTTTTGGGCAATTCTTTATGACATGATCATTTCCTTTACAGTACTTACAAAAGAATTTCTACTTTTCTGATTTCTTCTCATCTTTGTCTTCCTTCTTCGAATGTGCAGCATTTGCAGATTTTTGCTTACTAGTAGATGAGCTCCATTTGCCTTTGCCCTTTTGACTAGCCAAGAAAGCTTGATCTGCAACATGCATAATGACATGTTCTGCCTAGATTGATCTTCCTCCAATAGAACTAGACTAACTCCTCAAATGTCAAGGCATTTGGATTGCCTTTTATCATCAAACAAAGAGTAGAAGCAAAACTCTCATATGAATCAAGAAGACCATTCAAAATGGTCTACACAAGTGAGCTATCTAGTATAACTTCATCAGCAGAAATCAATTGTTCCTTCGAGTCGTTGATCCTTGTTAGGAAATTGTCCATAGAATCACCTTCATTCATATAAACACTCTCTAACTATTTTTGGAGGTAAGCAACAGGAGCCTCATTCCTAGCCTGGTACAATGTGGTAAGTGTATACAAAGCATCCTTAGCTATTCTACAAGAGTGAATGTGAGGAATAATGGCATGTTTGATAGACAAGGATATCAATGCATGTGCTTGAGCATCTCTGCCATCCCAACAAATTTGCTCTACAGTAGGTGTAGCAAAAATCGGAGCACGAATATGAATCTATAGAATATCATCATCTTTGACGCCATCTGCATCAACTTCAGTACCTGTATTTGCAGGTGTAATAGGATGTTTTTCAAGACCTTGCACAATAATCCACATTCCTTTTGTGACCAATACATGATGCATCATATAAGACCACAATGGGTAATTTGTATCATCCAACTTATCCTCAATAGCCAACATACAAAATACATCATTGCTTTCAGCCATGACCACTGACTAAAATACCCTGATGCAAAAAATTGATTCTATCTCAAAAAGTTGAATAGAACTACCCTATGGAGTTCTGCTAAACCTGTAGTAGACTTTGAAACGATTATACTGACGGACCGAAACCTATATATATCTTTGGCACAAAAAGACAAAATAGCTTGTACAAGCACTGTGATAGTGCATTCGGAGGCCGAAACAAGCTTAGATCGAGATTTTGGTAGCAGAGATCGAAGTTATTTTAATCTGCTAATCAGCTTGAGTATGCTCACCAAATTTCATGCAATTATGAGACTGTGTCCAAAGAGATGTCGACAATGCCCTAGATGAAGCGGTGACTTGGTCTGATACCAATTGTTGGAGTTCAAGGTCTACAAAAGCACACGAACAGCACAAGGAAGAAGAACAAGCTTGGAGCACAACACACAATACTAAATGTATTACCACTAGAATGTACAAAAATAAGTAACTCCTTAGGGCCATAGATGTATATACAAGTTGGGGGAAGAAAACCTCCTAAAGAGGGAAAAAAGTGCCTCAACGATCCTATAGTGTTCATACACAACACTAGCTAAATATATCAACATCTTCCTTAGGGAAATATACCCTGTAACATGCATGTGTGTAAGAAAACAACTTGCAAGTGAAGAATAAAATGATGAGAAAATCACAAGATTAGACTTATGTCATAATTCCACGATCTTAACAACTTAGAATGGTTCCAACAGAGTCAAAAATAGCTTAATTAACATTACACAACATGCCAATAGACATTTAAGAAATAATATTGAGCACTCAAAAACAACAAAAATGTGCTTGCAACAACAAGATGTTATCTACTGTTGAAATCCAAATCGCTCCACAACTCAGACACCACTAGCCAAAGAATACCCAATTACATTGACAAGCTATCTACCACACATATGAGTAGCCAAGACTCTCTATAATCACCACAGAGTCACCCCAATACACAATGAGTAGAGTCCCCACAATGTACAATGAGCAGACAAAGAGATAGCTCAAAATGGGAGTATAATGGCATGAGATAGATAGCAAATGCATGCTTGAGCTAATGCTTTTATAGAATCCAGAGGGCCAAGTTGAGTGGCTTTGCTGATTCCAATCATTAACTATTGCATACTTCAAAATGACATGACTAGTGGCAGAGATGAGTTATTTTTGGCATTGGTCACCAACCCATTTTTAGGTCCTCTATTGAGAGCTTCTTGAATCCACATGTCCTTACGATAGCTTCTCTTGCAATTACTGACCCTTTTGCCTGCTACTCAAAAGTACTAGAAGAATTCACTTTTTATCCTATGTTGCATCAGACTTGGGTGGTCACACTCTCACCTTAGGATGGTCATGCCAAAATTAGGTAGAGGAGACTCCTTGATTCGGAAGTGCCAAAAATAGGTGGCAGTGATGCCCTATTTTGGAGTGTGCACTTTTGGGCTTCATAAAGCCTTAATCCTTGAGTTCTCATTCCTGCAATTACCATCATACAATTAGTCTTTCTTGTGATTGTATCATCCTGGACACTTAGGAGCCTTCTAAAGTTGTCTTGCGTTGACAAAGGTTTCTAATATAGATATGTGAAAGCTCAAGTATTTGGAGAATCTCATCCATTTCCTTTGATGCCCATGAGAGGAAGTGGAGGTGAGCTTTCCTTAGATGAGAGGTCGCCCAAGGAGACTAGGAGTCACCTTGGATGAGGAGTTGCCCATGGTGGAACATGATGGAGGAGTCGCCCATGGAGGAACATGGTGGGGGAGTCACCCATGTAGGAACATGGTGGATGAGTCACCCTTGATGTATGGAACATGGTGGAGGAGTTTCCCTTGATGCATGGAACATGGTGGAGGAGTCACCCGTGATGTATGGAACATGGTGGAGGAGTTGCCCTTGATGCATGGAGGAGTCCCTTGGGGTAGTGGAATCACCCTTCCTTGCTTCATAACCAATACAAGGCTAGTGAGTGCCAAGAAGAGACCCCAATTATACCCTAGCCCAAGTGAGTTTTGATCTATCTTTATCCTTCATTTGCTTCAAAGTTTCTCAGGTGGTGGTGTCACCCCCAAAGAGATGGAGGGCACCTAGGAACCTTGGGCAAGTGGGCACCCATATGAAGTCATTTGACCATGTTTATTACCTTATATACTCACAACCTATGCTCATGGTTGCACTTAGAATCGAGTAATATGTAATAGTATTGTATATTTCATCATCAGATAAACATACCCCATATTATGCAAGGGTTCACCAATTCTTAGTCCTTAAGAATGAGAGGGGCAAGTCTAGTACATGGGCAAGTGCTAGCCCATGAAGTGTTGGGGCAACCTGAAATCGTGGCACAAGCATCCACAATGTTACAACCAAAAAGTTACAATCTACATGCACTCATTGACTAGAGAAGATATGTCTTGAATATTCTAGTTCACTTTGGAAATTTGAACTTTTTTTAGGATTGGTATAAAGTGTATTCTTACATAACAAACTAAAAACTATTTCTAAATGCCTTTCATTCTCACTTTCATTCTTACTATAAACAAGTATATCATCAAGGAAAACAAGAACAAAAGTCAGATAATCAAGGAAAATATTATTTATCATATGTGCAAATGTAATAGGAGCATTTGTAATTCCAAAGGGCATTACCATAATCTCATAATGGCATATTTGGGTCCTAAAAGTAGTCTTGTAAATATCACTATGTTTCATATGTATCTAATGATAACCAGATTTAAGTTCAATCTTGCCAAAGATATGGGTCATAAAAGTTTATCTAGAAAGTTGTCTATCCGAGGAATAGGTCATTTTTTAATTGTGATTTTGTTGAGGGATATATTCCATACACATCCTATAGGTTTTATTCTTTTGGGATATATTCCATACACATCCTATAGGTTTTATTCTTTTTCTCAACTAGAAGTACAGGTGCTCTAAATGGCGAAGAACTAGGCCTTGTAAGTCCTTTTTGTATTAAATTCTTGACTTGTTTTTCTATATCTTTTTGGTGGAAAGGGCCATGCCTTAAGGTGCTTTAAGATGAGGAGAGCTACCAAGATTTATATATATACTATGTTCAAAGGATCCTCAAGATGGTGGTAGTTTCAAAGGATAATTAGACATAAAACAATCTTATAAGTCATAAAAGGTTTATGTGCATTAGAAAGTGTATGAGTATAATAAATTATGCCAATCACAAAAAACGATACATGAATTGTAACATTTTCTAAATGCACATTTTACTTGAGTATGACTAATTAATGGAAATGGTTGGAAGTCATGGATTGTAGACAAAGAAATAAGTTGACCTTTAAATTCATAATTGAATGTATGCATATGATAATCAATACTATTGGAGGTCAAGGTTTGTTGAAGCACACAAACAATAAAATGAAGAAGAAGAAGCTTGGAGCACAACACAATAGTAAATGTATTACCAAGTAAATGTACAAACAAAAGTGACCCATTAGGGTTATAGGTGTAAAAGACCTCCTAAAGACAGGGAAAACTACCACGATGGTCCTAAATGTGTTCATGCACATCACTACCAAAATATATCAACAAATCCCCCTAGGAGTGATGCGGTGAGCAAAGAGCTAGCACTCATGTATAAAGAAGTGTCAAGCTATGTGGAAAGAGATGAATCCACAAAAGGAAGTAAGCTAAAAGCTTTGCAAAAAGCTTCAAACTCCTCACTACGTAGAGCCTTTGTGAAAAGGTCGGCAACATTATCTTGTGTGGGCAAATAAGCCAAAGTAATACTTCCAGTAGAACCTCCTTGACATAATGATAGTGCACCTCAATGTGCTTTGTACGAGCATGGAACACAAGGTTCCTTGCAAGTGCCAATGAACTCTCTAAGTGTCAGTGGAGATGGTGGTGGTAGAAGATGGACCAACACCCAAGTCAAACAAAATGCATCTAAGCCACACACACTCAACAGTCATTGTGAGAGCTTCCCTATACTCAGCCTCACAAGTAGAAGTGGGCACAATAGGTCGCTTCTTGCTCAACCAATATATGCATGAGCTATCAAGCATGAAGAAAATAGTGGACATGTGAGTGTCATAACAACCAACCTATTCTAATTTAGAAAGAGTACTGGAATCTGGTGGTAATGATCCCACCTTGGGATAAAACAATCCAAGTAGTCGAGTACCGCTTAGGTAGCGAAAGATGAGCTCAATTGCCTACCAATGCATGACATTTGGGCAATGCATAAACCTTCTCATTTGAGAAACATCAAAATTGAATATCAAGCCACATTATGCACAAGTAAATCAAACATCCAACAACTTTTTGATACAGGAAAACATCAAATGCATCTCCATCATCATGAAGAATGAATCATAAAACTGTTTCCATAGGAGTGGCAATAGGTTTTCAATCTACAAGGCCAAAAACCTACAATTATGTGTCAGTATCTATTTTTGGACATAAAGCTATTCCTCCATCAACTTGCATAAATTAAATGCCCAAATAATGATGCAAATGCCCCAAATTTGACGTCTAAAAAGACATGCAAATCAGACTTAAATTCAGCAATATGCTTCTCATTAGGACTACCAAGAAACATGTCATCAACATATATAACAATGATTAGAAGTACATCATCTACATGCTTAACATATAAGGTGCTCTCAGTTGGGCCCTTCTTCAAACCATGTGCAAGCAAGTAGGCATGTATCTTTTCATAACAAGTGTGTGGTGCTTGCTCCAAACCATATAATGCCTTTTTCAACCTACACACTTTCTTTTCATGCCCTTTCTACACAAAATCATGGGGCTGAAATACATAGAGTTCTTCATGTAAGTCTCCATTGAGTAATGCAATTTTAATGTCCAATTCATGTACATTCCAACCATGATGCGTTGGTAGTGCACAAAATGCTATGAATGATCATCACTTGACATGTGGGAGCAAAGAACTCATAAAAAACAATGCCTCTCTATTGAGCATAACCTGTGCCAACAAGGCTATCCTAATACTTGTCGATTGTTCCATCAAGTTTAAGTTTCAACTTGTGTACCCATTTAGTGCCAATGTCTTTTTTGCATGGAGGCAAATCACATAAAGACCAAGTACCATTATTCATAATCAAATCAAATTCTAATTGCCTAGTAGCCATCTAATTTTATGAATTTTATGTTTCATCAAAAGAAAGAGGCTCATTCTCATCACAAAGACTAGAGGCAACCATTGCATAGAAATCTAATGCAAAGGAAGCACTATGAGAGCGTGAATGGGTATGATATGACGAAGGTGCATCTAATTTGCTATCTCTCAAAGTTTGTACTAGCCATTCAGGCATAGTTTTAGCCTCTTCTATGTCAGTCGTCTAATAAAGAAGTGCATCATGCAAATTTGCATAGAAAATGTAATGATCTGCATTATCATTTGCAAGTTTTAAAGGCTGAGAAATTTCCTCATTTAGACTAGCACTTGAATGTCCACCTGAAACAATTTATAGACATCCTTGAAGCTAACTTGTGTCTCCTTAGTACATGAAAGTAATGATTGAATTCCATCTTTCACAAAAACAACAACATGACAAACCAAAATGCATTTAATTTGTGGATGATACAGAGGATAGCCTTTTCTTTCAAAACTTCAACCAACAAAAATACATTTTAATGCTTTACCATCCAATTTTGTGTGTTTTTATTCAAACTCTAATGCATATGCTCGACCACCAATACACACAAATGAGAAACAAATGGCTTGCAACCATGCCAAGCCTCATATGGAGTTATTGATTGTAGATATTATTGGAGTTAGACGTCTGCGAAAGCACGCGAACATCACAAGGAAGAAGGAAAAGCTTGGAGCACAACACACAAGATTGAATGTATTACCACTAGAATGTACAAAGATTAGTGGCCGGTTAGGACAATAGGCGTATGTACAAGCCGGGGGAAGAAAAACTCCTAAAGAGGGAAAAAAGTGCCCCGGTGGTCCTAGAGTGTTCACACACATCACTACCTAGATATATCAACAAATCCCCCCTACAGTGAACAAGGAGCTGGCACTCATGTATAATGAAGTGCCAAGCTATGTGGAATCAATCAACAAAAGGAAGTAAGCCCAAAGCTTTGCAGAAAGCTTCAAACTTCTCCCTAGGCAGAGCCTTCGTGAAAAGGTCTGCAATGTTCTCCTATGTGGGCACATATGCAAAGCTGATCTCCCCACTAGAGAACCTCTCCCTGACATAATGATAATCCACCTCAATGTGCTTAGTGCAAGCATGGAACACAGGGTTCCTCGCAATTGCCAATGCGCTTTGACTACCAGTGAAGATGGTGGTGGAAAAAGACTGACCAACACCCAAATCAACCATAAGGTGTCTGAGCCACACACACTCAACAATTGTTGTGAAAGCTGCCCTATACTCAGCCTCACAACTAGAGGTGGCCACAATAGGCTGCTTCTTGCTCAACCAAGATATACATGAGCTACCAAGCATGAAGCAAAAGCCACTGGTGGACACATGAGTGTCATAGCAACCAACCCAATCATTGTCAGAAAAAGCATGCAAATCTAGTGGTAGTGATCCCCCCTTGGGATAAAACAATCCAAGTAGTTGGGTACCACTCAAGTAGCAAAAGATGCACTTAACCGTCTGCCAATGCTTGACACCTTGGCAATCCATCAGGTTTACACTTCATTTTGTATACCCACTTAGTGCCAATGGCCTTCTTGCCACAAGGCAAGTCACATAAATAATAGGTATCATTTTTCATGATAGCATCATATTCAAATTGCATTGCAACCATCCAATGTTTAGAATTTTGTGCGTCATCATACGAAACATGTTCAATCTCATCACAGAGACTAGATGCAGCCATAGCATAGCAATCTCATGCAAAAGAGGCACTATGAGAGCCTGATCGAGTATGATATGAAAAAGGTGTATCTAATTTACTATCACGCAAGGTCTGCACCAGCCATTTTGGCATAGTTTTTTCTTGCTCAATATCAGCTCTCTCATCAATAAGTGCACCATGTAAATCTGCATCAGAAACTAAATGATATGCATCATCACATGAAACCTGCAAAGGCTAAGAAGTTGCCTCATTAGGACGAGCACTAGACTATCCACCTATAAAAAGAGGCAGCAAAGTATCATTCATGTCTTTGGATCTAATGAATGTCTCCTTAGTACATGAAAGCAATGGTTGAATAACATCTTCCACAAAAACAACATCAGGGCTAACCAGAATGCGCTTAGTCTGTGGATGATACAGATGATAGCCTTTACTTTCAGAATTGTACCCAACAAAAATACATTTCACTACTTTATCATCCAATTTTCTATGATGTTGTTCAGGCACTAATGCATATGTCAGACAACCAAAAACATTCAGATGAGCAACAGATGGTCTACGACCATGCCAAGCCTCATATGGAGTGATAGATTGCAATGCTTTAGTGGGATACCTGTTCGGTACATATGCTGCACACATAACAACCTCAAGCTAGAAACTATGTGGTAAAGCCTGACTGTTGACCATACACCTCACCATCTCCATGAGTGATCTGTTCTTTCATTCAACAACTCCATTTTGTTGAGGTGTATACGGTCACTATACACTAATGTTTTATCCCACGTTCAGCCAGAAATGCATTAAAGTCAGAAGACATATATTCCCCCCCTTGATCAATACGAAGGGTGCCCATTTTACATGCTGACAGATTTTAGCCAAAACCAGAAATTGTTTGAAGCACATAAACACTTCAGACTTTGCCTTCAATGGATATACCCATGCATGCCTGGAAAAATCATCAATGAAAGTGACGAAGTAAAGATAGTTCCCAGAAGAAGGTGTATGCATAGGAGCACGGACATCACTATGTACAAGCTACAATTTCTGAGTAGCCCAAACTGAACCATCTTTTGGAAAGGAAGAACGTTGCATTTTGCCCAAAATACAATCTTCACATACATGTTTACCAGGTGCCTCAAGTTTGGGCAAAGAGGACACCATTTTAGATTTGTGCAAATGTAGCAAACTAGCAAAATTCAGATGACCAAAGTGTGCATGCCAAAGCTTTGCATCTAACATAGACTGAGAATCATGTACTGCACATGCCAAATCATTTATAGATCTTTTATAGTCTATGATCTCATACAGCCCATGACATAAAATGCTAGAAGCAATAATGACATCGCCATTCGACATATCATGGACTGTACATCTGTCATCAACAAATTTCACAACCAAGACAATCTTGGCTAATGCAAAAACTGATAACAGATTTTTCTTGATCCTTGGCACAAACAAAGCATCTGACAAAGTGAAAGAACTACCATTAGGAGTAGTCATAATAATCTTACCAACTCCCATAACAGGATAGGAGGAGTTGTTCGTGCATGTAATAGTATTCCCTATATGGGCAGACTCGAGTGAAGAGAAGAAATTGTGCTGCGAGGTAATATGTTTGGTCGCCCCACTATCAAAGTACCAAACACCTAAGTCTACTGCAGACATGCACTGCTCATGAGAAGACGGATCAAAACTGCAAACAGTAGTAAACGCCCATTCTCCTTCTTGCATAAGTTTAGCAAGCTCTGTTTTTGGTGTAGAGGCCTCTACAACAACCATTCCGACATCTTTCTTCTTTGCATCTTTAGTAACCAGTTTTGGACAACTCTTGATGACATGATCATTTGCTTTACAATATTTGCAAAACAATTTCTACTTTTCTGATTTCTTCTCATCTTTGTCTTCCTTCTTCGAATGTGCTGCATTTGCAGATTTCTGCTTACTAATAGAAGAGCTCCATTTACCTTTGCCCTTCTGATTAGCCAGAAAAGCTTGATCTGCAACACACATAATAGACCTATTCTGCCTAGACTGGTCTTCCTACAACAGAACAAAGACTAACTCCTCAAATGACAAGGCATTTGGATTGCCTTTCATCATCAAATGAAGAGTAGAAGCAAAACTCTGATATGAGTCAGGAAGACCATTCAAAACGGTCTGCACAAGTGAGCTATCTGGTATAAATTTATCAATAAAATCAATTGTTCTTTCAAATCCTTGATCTTTGTGAGAAAAATGTCCATAGAAGCACCTTCATTCATGTGCTCACTCTCCAAGTGTTTTCAGAGGTAAGCAACACAATCCTCACTCCTAGCCTAGTACAATGTGGTAAGTGTATCCCAAGCATCCTTAGTTGTTCTACAAGAGTGAATGTGAGGAATAATGACACGCTTGACAGACAAAGCTATGAATCTACAGAATATCATCATCTTCGACACCATCTCCATCAGCTCTAGCACCTAATATTTGCAATACATGTATTCGCAAGTGTAACATGACGTCTTTCAACACCCTGCACAATATTCCATAGTCCTTTTGTGACCAATACATGATGCATCATATAAGCTTATAATGGGTAGTTGGTACCATCCAACTTATCCTCAACAATCAACATATGGAATAGATCACTGCTTTCAGCCATGGCCGGTGACTAAAATACCTTGATGCAAAAAATTGAGTGTACCTCAAAAAGTTGAACAGAACTGCCCAAATGAATTCTGCTAAACCTATAATAGACTTTGAGATGCTTATACTGGCAAACCAAAATTGGTATATATCTTTGGCACAAAAAGACAAAATAGCCTACACAAGTGCTATGATAGTGCATTCGGAGGCTGAAACGAGCTCAGATCGTGATTCCGGCACCACATTGCAAAGCTGATTTGATCTTCGAAACACCTTGAGTATGCTTACCAAATTTCGTGTGATTTTGAGACTACAACCGAAGAGGTGTAGACAATGCCCTGAATGAAGCGACAACCTACTCTGATACCAATTGTTGGAGTTAGATGTCTGCGGAAGAACACGAATAGCATAAGGAAGAAGGAGAAGCTTGGAGCACAACACACAAGACTGAATGTATTATGACTAGAATGTACAAAGATTAGTAGCCCGTTAGGGCAATAGGTGTATATACAAGGTGGGGAAAAAAACCTCCTAAAGAGGGAAAAAAGTGCCCGTGCGCTCATAGAGTTTTCACACACATCACTACCTAGATATATCAACAGAGATTTGGTGGGACACCTATTAAGTACATATGTCGCACACATAATAGCCTCAAGCCAAAAGCTATGTGGTAAAGCCTGACTTTTTCCCATACACTTGGCCATTTCCATGAGAGAACTATTCTTCTTTTAGTAAATCCATGTTGTTAAGGTGTATACACCAATATACAATGATTCTTTAACCCACACTTAGCTAGAAATGCGTCAAAAATAGAAGACATGTATTCCCCCCTCCGATCATAATGGAGGAGACTCTAGCAAACATTTTCCTGATTTTTTTGGTTTTTCCAACTATATAGTGGTTGATTTAATCCTTGATACACTTATTGATGTGAGCACATACACTCTCACATAATCCTTTTGGTTAGTCATTACTGTTCATTAATCCGTTTTTTTGGGGAGACTATTGATTTTTTTCTCGAAATCTAACACTTGGTCATCCTTTCTTGAGCCTTCGTGGTGCTTAGAATATTATAGCTCCATTTTCATTCTAGAAAGTTCTCCATCATCATGGCATTAGAAATCCAAGGCACATCTCAAGGATCTGGGTCTAATGTTAGTACTCCCAAGAGGAACTATAGCTTGTAAGGCAAAGACTATTTTGAGATCCGAAAATTTGATGGCACAACATTTGCTCTATGGAAGAATCAGCTTAAAGATGTGTTGATTCAGAGTAGACAATGGAATCCAATAAATGGAATCTCAAAGAAGTCTATTGATATGGATGATGATGATTGGGATGAGTTGGATGAAATGGCCAGGTCTACCATTCGATTGCACCTAGCAAATAATGTTTACTTTATAGTATTAGACTATGAAAGTGCAGTGGAGCTTTGCAAGAAGTTATGGAATACATATGAAAAAGAAACTGCATCAAATAGATTGTATTTGATGCAAAAGCTATATGACCTTTGCATGAAAGATAGAGATAGTGTTGTTGCTCATTTAAATAAGTTTGAGGCTATATTCTCCCGGTTACAGGCTTAGAAAATGGATATGGATATTGAAATGAAAGAAAATCTTGTTATTATGCACCTTGCCATCATCATGGGATACGTTTTCTAGAGCTATTCGCAATAGTGTACCCAATGGTAAACTGGTCTATGATGGCATCATATATGGAGCAGTCATGATCGAGGAGATTCATAGAAAATATATGGTTGGCACTCAAAGTGGAGGTGCATATAATGTTTGTGGTTCTTACCATGGAAAGAATCAATAACGTGGCAGGAGCAAGAACAAGGAAAAAAATGGTCAATGGAATAAGAGTAGAAGTAAATCAAATGGTCAATGGAAGAGGGATATATGCCATTATTGTCATAAGAAAGGACACATCAAGAAATATTGCTATGCATTAAAGAATGCTAAAGGTAAAGGACAGAATGTCGATGGGCATGTTAAACAACCACCTACACCATCTTCTTCGACAGTGAAGATTGAAGAAATTAATCCTATTTGTAATGATGCTAATGTGTTGACACTTGAAAATATTGTGCCAACTGAGGCTCTTATGGCTAATTCTCTTTCCTACAGATGGTTGGTAGATTATGGTGCTTCTTTCCATGTGACATCACATAGATAATGGTTCTCTAATTATGCAAGAAAGTCTCTTGGTACTGTGAGACTTAATGACATTTTGAGGATTGGAGATGTGGTTGTGTAGTTCATTGGAGGTTCAAAATTTACTATGCATAATGTATGCCATGTACCTCACTTATCAGGTAGTTTGATGTTAGTTGGTCAACTTGATGACCTTGGTTATAAGGTGGATTTCTATGCTCAATCCTTTCGCATATCAAAGGGCAATATGGTTATTACAAAAGGATGCAAAGTTGGCTCGCTTTATCCCTTATTTGTATCATAGAAAGAACACTTGTTAGTTGTTACTGGATAGCCTATGTCTTGTATTTGGCATGGTCATTTGGGCCACATAAGTCATGGTGGAAAGAAAAGTATTTCTCTTTCTCGCTACTTACTTGTGTTTTCTCTCATTTTTCATTTTGTGATCATTGTAAATATGGAAAGAAAACTAGGAATGTGCATAAAACACACATTGACTATTCAATTCAGCATTTAGATCTTGTTCATACAGATGTGTGTGGTCCTATACCCACAAGGTCATTAGGTGGTTCTCTTTACTTTGTCGCTTTCATAGATGATGCTACTAGAAAATTCTAGGTATATTCTATCAAATCAAAGGATGAGCTATTCCCTATTTTCAAAAAATGGCTTGAGACTAAAAAAGGAACTAAGGTCAAAACTTTATGTTCAAATAATAGGGGTGAGTATACCTCACATGAATTGAGTTTTTTTAGTCAAACTAAAGGAATTGATAGTGATTTTACAGCTCCTTATACCCTAGTATAGAGGTGTAGCTAAAAGGATGAATAGAACTATTCAGGATATAATAGTTTCTATGTTGCATCATGCAAACCTTTCATAAGGCTTTTGGGTAGAAGCAATATTGAGTGTAGTTCACGTGATTAACCTTTCACCTAGTATTACCAAAGGTCTAAAAGTGGCACAAGAGCTATGGATAGGGAAGCCACCATATTATGATCATCTTGGAGTTTTTGGATGTGCTCTAGTAGCTACAAGACCAGACATGGCATTTGCAGTGGGAGTTGGTAGCAAATATATTTCTAATCCTAGCAGGAAGCATTGGGAAGCAATCAAGATGTTTTGAGATATCTCAGTACCTCTAAGGACAAGTGTATATGCTTAGCTAGAGGGAAAGCATCCATTATTGTTTACACATATTCTGACTATGCTGGTTGTGTAGACAATCGTAAGTCTACATCAAGGTATATTTTTCATTTTGCTGGAGGTGCTATCTCTTGGAGATCTTATCTTCGAGAATGTACAATTGTTTTCACCATAGAAGTAGAGTATGTTGTAGCACGTGAGGCCTGTAAAGAAGCACTGTGGCTTTCTCGTCTTGCTTGTGATATGGGTCTACCTCAGTGATGAGGTCCTAAGCCCCAGAAAAAGATGTTTAAACACACTTATGTTTTGCTCAAACTTCTCGTAATATGCCAACTTTTTCTCGTTCTAAGTCCATGGTTGCACTCGGATGTATGCGTGGAAGAGAGGAGCGTGAACACCCTTAGACCCAAAATTTTAATGGTTGTCTCTCATGATCTCTCTCTCTCTCTCTCTCTCTCTCTCTCTCTCTCTCTCTCTCTCTCTCTCTCTCTCTCTCTCCCCCCCCCCCCCCCGTGTTCACCTCCTTTTTCTCTTATCCTCCCCCCATTCTTTCCTTCGCTCACTCTTTCTCACTCCCTCCCTTACTCTCACTCTCCCACCTGCTCTGTCTCTCTCTCTCTCTCTCACACACACACACACACACATACTTTCTTTCTTGCACACTTCCTCACTCTCTTTTCTTCACTCTTTCTCTCTTTTTCTCTCTCATTCACTTTCTTCTCTCTCATTCACTTTCTTCTCTCTCTTTCACTCTCACACTCTCTTACACATTCATACACTCGCACATATAGACTCACACATGCATTCTCACCCACACTCACACACATATATTCACACACACACACTTACATACACACTTACTCTCTTTCTTTTTCACTCTTTCTTTCTCTTTCCTTCTTTCTTTCCCACTCTTTTTCTTTCTCACTCTTCTTCTTCCTTTCTTTCTCACTCACTCCCACACACTCTTCACACACACACTCTCACTCTCCTTCCCCACTCACTTTCTCTCTTTCTCACTCTCTTCCTCTTTCCCTGTTTCCACACTTGCACTCACCAATCTCTACTATCACTTACTCATGCACCGATGAGCACATGCAAACATATTCTCCCTCACAGACCTCGATGTCTCTTCTTCACTCACAATTAATCACCCCAACACATTCTCATTAATCTCCTAGAAAAGGAGATTAATGAGGTCGACTTCCCGGGGGATAAAAATGTTGATGAAGACCCCACTAATAATACACTTGGGAGTTCTACCAGCAAAGAAGACAATCAGGAAGGTTACACCACGAGTAAAGAGGAAGGCTTCACTACTAGCAATGAAGACAATCTAGACAGTGAGAGCTCCTTCCTTGGTCCTACTCTTCCGATTTGCATGCCAAGTTTAGTACCACAATAAAAGTCAAAGCTTAAAGGGAAACAACTGTCGGGCATGCCCTGGAAGAGCCCCCTCAAGAGTAGGATCCTAAGTCAAGAAGTTGGGAAGAAAAAAGAAGATCACAAGAAAAAAAAAGATCGGGTCCCTCCCCTCAAAGAGGGCAACCATCAATAATGAAACTCACATCGCTAAATGTTAGGGGCCTCTCTGACCCCTCTAGAGCGGCAATGATTGGCCAGTGGTTCAAAGACAATTGCCTGAACCCCGACTTTATCTGCTTACAAGAGATTAAAATCGACGCAGAAGATCTCCAGAAACGGCTCAAATGCATTTCTCCGAACCACCTTTGGTTATCCACTTCGCACCCTAGGGGGGCAGGGGGAGCTGCAATTGGTATTGGTCACTCTTGGTCCGGCAGAGACCTCGACTTGGGAAGATCGAAATCATTGTTGGATTGCTGCCTCTTTCGGGTTCCCTTGTCAGTTCACTGTGGTCTCTATTTATGCCCCTAATGGTGAAGCGGACCGAATCGATACGTGGGCTTCCCTCGACTCCCTCTCGCACAATGTTCTGATTTGTGGGGACTTCAACATGGTGAAGTCTCCTGAGGACCGATGGAAAAACAAGGGGAAAATTATTGACGGCCAGGAGAAAGAGATTTGGGATAAAATCAAGCTCCATCTTGACCTGGTCGAGGTGAAAGACATGAAGGGGTTCTCCTAGTCAAATCTCCAATTGGGGGACTCTCTGAGGAAAGCAAGACTTGATAGATGTTACATCGACCAAAATACCATCGTCCAATGGGGTATTCCTTCGATTTCCCAACACACGGATCTGACTATATCGGACCACTACCCGATTACTCTTTCTTTCAAACCGATTCCCATGCTCCGAAAAGCTCCTTGGTTTCATGCTTGCCAGACGCCGTTCTCCCTCCCCTCAGTCCACCAAGAAATTTCCACAGTGTGGGCGGAAGCCTTTGCCAACTGTAATGAATCGGCTAAGTGTTGGAGAAACGCAGTGGAAAGGACTCGACAAATTCTGATCAGGACTCAAAAGGCTATAAGAGATATCCGGAAAAAAAGAAGAGAAACGGTGTACCAAAGGCTCTCACGTCTTGAAGAAGAAGTGAACAAAGGTAACTTGCAATGCCAAAAAGGTCTTTTGAAAATCAGGGGAAGACTAAGATTCGAGCAAGAGGTTCAAAGGAAAAATCTTCAAACTTTCTTCAAAGATTGGTGGGCGGGGAAGGCCAACAAACCATCGAAAGAGATGTGTAACATCCTCAAAAGGAAGCAAGCCAGGGAATCTATCCCCTTCTTGGTCGATAACAATGGGGCCGAGTGTAGCACAGAAGTTGAGAACAGATCTATCATCGTTGAGCACTTTACCCATCTTCTCGGGGTCTCGACTCCTCTTTCCCCACACAGGTGTGACTGCATGGCAACCATCTCAAGGGTTGCTCAATCTAGAATCCCACAGAACATGAATTTTCTACTGGATGCTAACATTTCTAAGAACGAAATTATCGAGGCTATTGATGCTCTTCCCAATGGGAAAAGTCCCGGTCTTGATGGCCTCACCAATGAGTTTTTCAAGTCCTTCAAGCATGAGGTGGCCACCCCATTGTGTCTGGTGTGGCAAGAGGCTCTCTCCTTTGGTGCCCTCCCTGAGTGTCTTAATAATGGTGTCATCAATTTAATTCACAAAAGGGGAGATAAGAACAAAATTGAAAACTGGCGGCCGATTACTATGCTCCAAACTGGATACAAGATACTTGCCAAAGTTATCGCCAAGAGAATCTCTTGTCATTTAAAGTCATGGCTTTGTGAGGACCAGAAAGGTTTTATCAAAGGTAGATCTATACTTGAAGCAATTGTCGATATTTGGGAAGGCCTTGCATTTGCTGAGGAGTCGGCACAAGATCAGGTATTCATTAAGATCGACTTTGACAAAGCGTATGACAGATTGGAATGGGACTTTATTCTCCAATCACTGAAAGACCTTGGATGCAGCCAAAAGTTCACGAAAATGGTTTCCACTCTTCTCGAAAATGCTTCAACTAGAATAAATATCAACGATAAGCTCTCTAAGCCCATACATTTAAAAAGATCTATCAGGCAAGGCTGCCCTCTGGCTCCTCTACTCTTCGCTATTGCCTCGAACGGCCTCAGTTGCCTATTAAAGCACCACATGGACTCTGGTAATCTCAAGGGTCTTTCCCTACCTCTAAATCATGGCCAAATGATTGCTAGACTCTTTGCCGATGACATGAATGCCTTTGTGCATAACGATGTGAACAGCACTGAGGTGTTCTGGAGTTGCCTCGACACCTTTTGTGTGGCTTTAGGTTCAAAAATCAACCATGCTAAAACTGCTTTCAGAGCAATCCGTGGACCCCCACCCCAATTGTTGTTAGACCAGGGGTGTCAAGTTATCCCTAGTGGTCAAGTCTTCCGTCTCCTCGGCTTTCCGATGGGCTTCGACATCACAATGGACCAACGATGGAATTGGGTGCTGGCCAAGCTGGATAGCAAACTAAATCATTGGAAAGGTATGCAAGTCAATTTGGCAGGGCGTGCTATGGTTGTTAACACATTTATGCTTTCAACAACTATCTACTTTATCTAGTGTTGGAGACCGAAGGAGAAAGAGTTGGCCAAAGTGGAAAGAATCTACAGAAACTTCCTTTGGACCGAGGACCCCAACAGGATGGGGATTCCCAAAATCAAGTGGGAAACTTGCATTAGCTCGAAAGACTCAAGGGGCTTGGGTATTTTAGATATCGTGGGATTGGCTGACAAGTTGGCAGTTAAGTGGCTTATCAAGGCTTGGAGCAATAGTGATTCCTCTTGGGCTAAATTGTTATTCAGAAACTTGAAAGACCTTACCTTAGTTGGCCATCCTGGTTGGAAGGACATAGGGACTCTCACGCTTTTGTTCTCTCCCCACCCGGTGTCCCCTAAAGGCTCTAGCCTCGTGTGTTCTTTATGGAAGAGTTGGAACAAGGCCAAACAATTCATCAGAATCACTGACGAGTGGAAGTGGGGAGCTGTGATAAGACAAAATGACTCTATCTGGTTCCCAATCAGCGGCATTAGAGGAGTGGAGCCTTGGAACCTCCAAACTGCAAAGCGATTATGGAACAAGGGGTTCAAACAGTGGAAACAGCTCTGGAAACAAGGGACCAACCAGTGGATTAGGTTCGAAGACTTAGACCCAAGACATAGAGTTACCCTCGAGGAATGGACTCTTATTCAAGGCAGGTGTTTAGCGTGGGACCGCTCAACTATCCGCCTTCTCTGCGGACAGGATCTTCCTTGCCTGGAGGGCCTCAAATGGGCAATGGTAAGATAATTTCCAGAATCCCCAACTTCAAAGAGATCTTAGATGTTCATCACACCCTTAACAAGAGGTGGTGCCTTTCTTGGACCAAACTTCGATGGGAACTAAAGTTCATGTCTATTTGGCACCCCCTAATTGAGATCAAAAAGTCCGTTCTCGTGTGGCAAATCTTGCATAAGGGAATCTGGTCCAATGCAAGGGCTAACAAAATTTGTGGTGTGCCGCCATGGTGCAAGCGCTGCCACCGATGCATCGAAGATTTAGTTCACCTGCTCTTCGATTGCCCCAAGTCCCAGGTTATCTGGCGTCACATGACGCGGATATTGAGGCTCACGAACCAAATCAATTGGCAACAGGTGCTGTTGGGTGAGGCAGTCGGATGCTCTTCGAGGCTGTGGAATGCCATCATGGCTGAGACTCTTTGGAAGATTTGGCCGGAGCGTTGTGCTGTCAATTTTGGCCAGCCATCCGCCTAGAAGTACAAGGCACATAGATATTGAAGTTTGTCAGGTATGACCTTCCCAAAATCTAAAAATGAAGCTGATACTGTGCCCTTGATCTCAAAACACTTTCCAAGATTTTGTTTGAAAAGAACAAACTCTCCTCCTTCTCAAATCAGAAAAAAACAAAATGCTCTTTCTCTAAAGCTTCTCCAAGTTCAATCTGCTTTCTCCTCCCTAACTGAAAATCCAAGAGAGCTTATTCTCATGTGCAAGCCCTTCCCCCTTCGTCTGTGTACCTGCATAATCGAGGAAAAAAAAACAACAGCGAAAAGACAACCCTCCTTTGTTACATGAACCTGTGTGCATTGCCTTCCACAACATGAAGCATACAGAACTTCCGACCAGGGAACTCCTCCATTTTATCCCCTCGGATGTTGTCTCCAGGCTATGAAGGTCCTTTTGTTCAGCCCCTGTGTGCCGCACTCAAGCGGGTGACCACCGCCTTATTCACTAGTCCTAGATAACCACATCCCGATCAAGGAGCCTGGCATCACGTACATCTGCACAAGCTTTTAGGGCACAAATAAATGTAATAGCATCCAAATAAATTCCTTCCACATCCATTCGTTCAAGAAGTTGCAATTCATCTTGAGGATGTCCACTATTAACATAGTTTATAATGAGTGCGGCCCATGCTACAATATTTTTCTCAGGAAGCAAGTAAAACACCTCTTGTGCCTTGGGAATGTGCCCCCATTTGGCATACATGTCAACCAAGGCACTTCCAAGGACACAATCTTCACTAGGAAAACCATGTGCAATAATTTCAGCATTCACTTTCTTGCCCATTTCAGCTTCACCTACATTGCCACATGCTCGCAAGATGCATGAATGTGTTACCCCTTTTTCCCATATAGTCATAAAACTTTAGAACTTCCCACCATGCCTGTGCTGATAATATCCAGCAATCAGGGTCGTCAATGCAACAATATTCCATTGTGAAAGTTGCATCCTCTCCATACACTGTATAGCTTCTTCCTCATATCCATGTTCAACAAATCCTGAGATCAATGAAGCTTATCAAATATAGCTTGTGCTTTATCAAGTGACCATACTTCCTATGCAAATCTAGTATCCAACTATCCTTTTCAATATCCACGAGGATCTTATGATAGGTATCTTGGTCTTCCATGTTGATACAAGCTTTCTAGACACACACGATGGTAACTTGATTAGGCCTTACACCTAATCTTTGCATTTTCTCATAATACTCGATTGATTTTTCATTGTATCCATGGACAACATATCCTCCCATCAGAGCAGTCCATGGCACAACATCTTAGGCGTCTAAATTATTGAAGACAGTCTCTGTTTTGGCTAGTAAACCACACTTGTAGTGCATGTCAAGTAAAGCAACACCAACATGTGGATTATTTCATAACAAGCCCTGTTTATTGATCTCAACATGTATCTCTTGCCCCTTATCTATAGCTTGTATAGATCACAAGCTTTTTAGGCACAAACATAAGTTGCTGAATTTGAAGACATGCCCTCTGATTGCATTCGCTCAAAGTAATGAAGAGCAAGAACACCATATCCATTTTGGAAGTAACCTAACAATAACGCATCCCAAGAAATTGTATCTCTAGGAAGCATGTCAAATATTTCCTGTGCCAATGAGGGTGCCCCACACTTCATATGCATATCAACCAATACTGCACCTAGCATAACATTTTCTCCAATAGCTTCTTTTCCACAAGCTCAGTATGAATCTCTTGAACCCTTGCCATTGCCTTCATTCAGCTCAAAATTTTCAAGCCACACACATATGTGACAGGAGTTTGACACTCCTAAAAAGTTGTTTACCTTTGCAACACACCTAAATCAAACAGACATACTGTGAAATGACCACCTATTAGTACACCAAAAATCAACAACACCCGGAGCTAACACTCAGCATGTACCTTGTTTGCTCAGTGATAGTTAGAGTCCATTGCATTGGCTAAGAATCTAGTCTATCATGCAAAGAACAAGCACATTGAGGTGGGGTGTCACTTCATTAGAGACTGTGTAGCCACTAGCACATTATTCTTGAGAAGGTTCGTACTCGAGAATGTTGGCGATGCTTTGACTAAATCTCTACCATAGAACAGCTTTCGACATTGTTGTCACTTGATGGGGGCTACTTGACCATGATCTTACACAGTTACTTGTATACTATGTAACATGTCCATCAGGTGGGAGGTATAGTTTGTATACTTACACTCAGGTATTCTTTATCATTCCTCAGTCACTTTGGGCATATTGGCCTTTAGTGGGAGATTCTTATTGTGAGTGTCCATGTGAAAGGCCAAATGGCCATTGGACACTTTTGTACATGTTCTTAAATAAAACATATAGTGGCCTGGTCAGTTAGAGACTCTAAGTTTGACCACATTTGTATGACCTACGAAATCTGTGTTCATGGTATGTGTATTGTGTGTTTTTTGTATATTCTGCATCCCTGTGTAGAGTACTCTGTGTGGTGCAAGAGTTTGGGTTTTTGCAGCAAGGCTATCGTTGCCGAGCTCTTGAGAAGGAGAATCTACCATCGTGCATCACCAAAGAAATACTTCATTTGTTCCTGCATCTTGCCCAAAATACATCCTTCATAGAAATGTTTACAAGGTGCCTTAATTTTGGTTACAAAGAAAACCATTTTAGATTTTTGCAAGCAAAGCAAACTAGCAAAATTCAGATGACCAAAGCGTGCATGCCAAAGCTTTGCATTTGAGATAGCCTGAGAATATTGATTTGCACATGTTGAATAATTCACAAATTTTGCATATTCTATGAGATCATATAGTCCATGACATAAAATACCATAAGCAATAATAACAACACCATATGAGAGGTCATGGACTATATGTCTACCATCAACCGGTTTAACAACTAAGCCAATCTTAGCTAATGTTGAAACTTACAACATATTTTTCTTGATCCCTATCACATATAAAGCATCTAAAAATGTGAAAGAACTACCATCAACAGTAGTCAAAATGATCTTACCAGCTTCCATTACAAGATAGGAGGAGTTGTTAACACGTGCCAGTATTCCCTATAGGGGCAAGATCAAGTGAACTAAAGAAACTGCACTACGAGGTAATATGTTTGGTTTCCCCACTATCAAAGTACCAAACATCTAAGTGCACTATAGATATACATTGATCATGAGAAGATGTTTCATAGCTCCAAATAGTAGTAAACTTCCATTCTTCATTTTGAACAAGATTAGCAGACTTAATTTTAGGTGTAGAGGCCTTTGCAACAACCATTCCAATGTCTTTCTTCTCTTTCATAAGGAGGGAGATAAGGAAAATCCTAATATCCGTGAATGAGTGAGCTGGCAAGAAACAAATGTGCCATCACTCTTGGTAGATAAATCTAGTAAAGCTCAATGAAGTATCCCTGACATATACCAGCATGACCACTATACATGTCAAAGAAATGAAAAAGTGATACATGCCATCCTGGATCATCACATGTCGAGATTGATATCTCAACACTCCCCCTCAAGCTCAACATCATGTCCTCTAATCCAAGCATCGTCTGAAACTTCTTCAGTTTTTTTGCTCCAAGTGCTTTAGCAAAAATATTGGTAGCCTGCTCATCTGTCCTCATATGAACAAGATCAATATCCCCTGCTAGTACTTTCTCTCTGATGAAGTGATAATGCACCTCGATATGATTTGTTCTAGCATGAAAAATAGAATTCCGTGCTAATTGTATGCTGCTAAGATTATCACAATAGATGGTGATAGGTTTTTGCAATTCCACACCTAAATCTGCAAGTAACATCTCCAACCATGATGCTTCACATGCTGCCATTCTAGCACCTCTAGTATACTCGGGCTTTGTACTTGACAAAGCAACAGTGGGTTGCTTCTTGCTGCTCCATGTAATAGATGCACCCCCGAGTGAGAATAGAAAGCCACTAGTAGATTTTCTATCTAGAATACTACTAGCCCAATCTGCATCGGTGTATCCATGAACCTGCAAATCTACACCCACTTCATAAAACAATTGCATAATTCAAAGTAGCACTCAGATAATGTAGAGTGCACCTCAGAGCATCTAGATGTGGCTTCCTGGGAACCTGCGTAAATTGACTTTCAAGTCCAATCATGTAGCTTAGATCAAGCCTTGTAATTGTGAGATATATCAAACTTCCCACAATTTTCCTGTACATAGTGGCATTTTCCAATTGCATCTTCAAAGCAAGAGGTTTCAACATCTTGTATTACCTTTGTCGTGTAGGTGCCATGACGAGCAATGTAACTATCATATATCAATCGTTGCACTGAATTTTGCATCCTCTTAGATCTTCTTGGTCTTGAGTCACTTCTCCTTGTATCATCTACATGTGCCTTTCTTACTCTTGGAGTTTTCAAAGAGGGCAATCCAAGTTTCTCATCAAGACTCTTTTAGAACCGCTTGAATCTCCATCAACGTCTTCAAAACTGCACATGTTTTACTACCAGCAGAAAGCTTTTCTTTACCTTTCTTGGGTGTATTTGATGAATTTGATGGACTGAAATTTTCACGCAATCTTCCACTCCATGGATTTGAGTTGGAACTATTGCTTGGTGATTCATCTAGTCCACTTAAAACTTGAGATTTTGCACTTGATTTTCACCATTTGCTTTGTCATTTGATTCAAGATTAAGTCCATCTTTGGCATCTACATAGAAGCTTGACATTTCATCAAATACCACATCTCTGCTCACCTTCATCTATCGTGTGACTGAGTTATAACATTTATATACCTTCTGCTCCAGGGAGTATCCAATGAAGACACATTTTTCTACTTTTGGATCAAGCTTCATCGTCAACTCATCGGGAACATGTACATATGCAATACAACCAAAAACTTTCGTATGTGATAAGTTTGGCTTTTTAGCTCTGAACTTCTCTTCAGGTGTAACTTGATGTACAATAGCAATTGGAGTTCTGTTCATGATGTATACAGCCGTATGCATAGCTTCTACCCAATAACAATGGCATATTCTTCTCAGCCATCAAGGCTCTTGCTATTTATGCAATATGTCTATTTTTGCATTCAGTAACACCATTCTGTTGTGGTGTGTACCTGCATGAAAACTGATGTCAAATTCCATGACTTTTTAGAAAACTGCTAAACTCATTTGATATGTATTCATCTCCTCCATCAGATCTTAATGTCTGAATATACTTCCTTGTCTGCTTTTCCACCATAGCTTTAAAATTCTAGAAGTGAGTGAACACCTCACTCTTCTCTTTCATGAAATATATCCACAATTTTCGTGTATGGCCATCAATGAAAGTAACATAAAACTTGCAACCACCCATAGATGTGGTCTTTGCAGGACCCCAAACATCTATATGTACTATTTCTAGCACATTCTCACTAACATCCTTGTCATGCAGAAATGATGCTCTTGACTGTTTACCAAATTGACATGCTACACATACCTTTTGCATTTCTACAACTTTGAAATTTGGTAGTCCATTGACAATCTCCTTTGAGTGAATCAATTTCAGCCTTTGCAGATTTGCATGTCCAATTCATTTGTGTTGATCTCTATATCAACAATAACTCGTGCACCTTTTGCAAACACGGTTGCATTCATTTCATAAATTTTCACATTTAAGGTGAACATCCTACCCGATTTGTTTCCTTTGGCAACCAATCATTCATCCTATTTGTACTCTTCCACATATAATGAATCAGCATTGAACCTAACTTGTAAACCCTGGTCAACCATTTGTCCAATAGAAACCAGATTCTTTGTTATATTTGGAACATGCAACATATCAAAAATATGTTTTACCTTCTCATCCTCCATAAACAGTTCTTGTATGCTCGATAGGGTGTGATGTGTCATCACTTGTTTCAATATATCCAAGAATTGGCAATTTTTGCAAACTGCTAAACCATTCCGCATGACTGGTCATGTGATTTGAAGAACCTCAATCAACATACCAGACATTACCATTCAATTTTTAACCATCATTAGACATTATATTCATCATATGATGTTGAACGATGAACAGCTTCTCAAAATCATCTGCACTTGCGCATGCATTAGTTGTTTTCTTGCCTTCTATTATTTTGATTCTTCAACCTGCAATCATGTTCAAAGTATCCAGGTTTATCACAATTCCAGCATCCTTTATTGTCATTACCCGAATCATTTCTTTGGAAATTTCTATGACCTCTGTGGTTCCCCCTACCTTGAAATTGTCCTCTTCCTCTTGCATGATTTTGTTGTTGACCTTGGTCTTGGTTATCATGTCCTCTTCCGCTTCCAAAGCCTCTACCTCTGCCAGGGTAGAATACTTGCTTAGAATTGGGTTTTCCTTGGGAGTTTGAATCCTCACCAAGATTCTTTTCTTCAATAATTAGCGTGGATACCAAATCAGCGAAATTCATAATATTTTCCCTATTTTGTATAGAAGTTCTAAACTACTTATATGCAGCTCCTAAACCACGAAGGCACATGTCCACCTTATCATCATCCATCTACATTCACACCAATAGATGCAAGTGACTCACATATGGTTTTGATTTTTAGGGTGTAGTCACTTACCGACATGCCCTTTTTCTCCAATATATGCACCTCGTTCTTGAGTTGTAATTTTTGTGCCTTTGTATTGGTCTCATACAAAGTGACCAAATTCTTCCAAGCCTCTTTCAGAGTCTTGGCATCCTATATGTGTCCAATCATGCTATCCTGTATGCTAACAAATAGCCAATACATTACCTTCCATGCTCCTTGATTCCATTCCTGATATGCTCTTAACTGCTCTGTAGTCTGATTCCTCTCTGGTAACTATGGAGAATTTTCATTCTCTTATTTGATGCACTTCGAGTAGCGTTTTCCCATCAGGAGATTCGCCATTTTGAATCTCCAATCATGGAAGTTGTTCTTTCCAGCTTATCGCTCATAAGCTGACTCATTCCATCTGTGTTTGCCATTTTTGCAACAATTCACAACACCCAAAAACACTACAAGAAGCACTTCTGCTTGAACACTATCACACTATGATGTGATAGTTTGATCTCAAAAAAACACAATGTATCTACAATACATGGAATCACTTGAAATTTTGGATCTGGAATATATGAGTGTTCCCGAACAAGATGCAAATTACAATTTTGCAAACTAACCTAGTTTTTCTAGTTTTGCAAATTGACCATTTTTTTCCATGCCTTCTCATGTACTCTTCACCGTCAAACTTCTCCATGAGCTCTCTATAGCAACACTAGCTCTGATGCCATGTCACGAGGAATGAGATAAGGAAAATCTTAATGTCTACTGTCGAGGGGTGTGAATGGAGACAAACGCATATCACAATTGACTTGCGATAGCTTCTCTATGTGATTACATGCAGGGTGTTTTGTAGCATACTCTAGGATGTATGATGTGTTTCAGTATGTGAGAAATGATTAACTATGGTTTAATCTATACCTAGTAAGACCATATTCATACAAATGCTAGCATAATGTTTCATTCGTTATACGATCTTTGATAAATTCATCAACTTCGTGTTCTAAATTAGCTACGTTTTTAGTCTGCTTAGGTTGGGTATTACTTTTTATAGGTGGAGGCAACAGATTCTCAAAAATGGTATTCTCACTATTCATAGATTCAATTGACTCAATTGTAAACAAAGCTAAAAATCTAGATAAACAATACTCATATGATGGGGGGATTAAAGATTCATTAGTAATACGGTCCTTAATAAATTCCTCTACTTCTACTTCTTTGTTAGCTTCATTCTCTTTAGGTTGAGTGGTAGTATTATCAATAGGTGGAGACAATAAAGTTTCTAAAATAAAAGAGGTATGATATTTTCTTCGGTAGATTCATTGAAGACACATTGCTTGTAGACATCAGAAAATAAGAATAATGTAAAGTTTCAATTGATAAATGAATTGTTTTTGTAATAATGCTAAAGACCTTTTGAGTAGTAATATTGCTATGCTGCTTCAAAACTATAATAAATCCTATACAAATACTTTGATGAAAAACTCTAATACAAGATTTAAGTTTAAAATGTGATCTAGAAAAGGTAGGAGAAGCAGCGTATAAGAAGCTCCAATCTCCTGGTCAAAAGCTCGTAAGTATCATCAATTCATCAATTCTCATCCATCTTTATCAATGTTCTGCAAAAGAAGTCATTAGGAAAAAACATAAGTATATCTTATAAAACATAAAACACACATACATATAACACACTCATACATTCTCATACATGCTAGCTCACTTTCATAGATTCATGCTAACATGAATTTATATACATGCTAACACACATGTTCATGCATGCTAACACACATTCTCATGCACATGCTAATACACATGCTCATGCATGCTAACATAGTCTCATACATTCACACTTTCATACTCATGCTAACACACATTCATACATGCATGCTAACATATGCCAACACATATTCATACATATGCTACACATTCATAAATTGATACTAACTCACATTCATTTATGCTAACACATTCTTTCATATGCTTCTAATATGCATATGCATACATATATTTCATGCATACACATATGCATACATACATCTTATATCCTTACTTATGCATTCTTACATCACTCATATGCATATGCACATCTCTCTATACATATGTACTTACACACATGCTTACATTCACACCATGCATCTATGCACTTTTAAGCACATGCTACATACTCTCATACCTATGCTCGCAGCATTCTATATGCATATGCTAACTTACTTATGCACATGTATATATGAATTCAACACACATTCATATGTATACTAACTCATTCTCATACATATGCTAACTCACTCTCATATGCGTACATGCATTTGTCATGCACATGCATATTTACACTCTCACTTACTTATGTATGCATTAATCATGCACCTACACACACCAATCATGCACATGTATATTCTCATAAACATGTGTTCATACACACTCATGCACATTAATCATTCAAACACATGCACTTATGCACATGCATTACTTATTTAGATGCATTCATATGCATACATTCACACTTAGAGACACTCATGCACATGCATTCACACTTACTCTCATTCACACTTACTCTCATGCACATTTACTCATACTTTCTCTCATTACTCTTATACATATATGCATCACACCATTCATGCTCATGTATATTTACACTCACATATGCTAACACACATTCATATGCACATATATGCATGCTGACATAATTTCTCATGCATATACTATCATACATGCATCTATTATGCATATGCATTCTCATATCATACTCCTTAATATCTATATGCATCTTCATTTCATGCATGCAAAGAATCATGCATATACACACATCAAACATGCACATGTTTACATTACATAAACATGCATTCATGCACACATGCATCATGCTCATGCATTAATATTATGCACACATGCATACATCATCAATACTTAAATGCATACATACATGCATATCTATCTATTTATCTCTCTCTCTCTCCCTCTCTCTCTCTAAGTGTGTGTGTGTGTCGATCATGGGATCTCTCCGCCAAGAAGAAGCAACAAAATCTATCATCTCTCTCTATAGACATTTGACCTCCATGCGCATCGATTACTGGTCTGCGACAGTTATCCCCTTGCTCTATCTGAGTGTGATCACGCAGATAAATGATCAGCCCAAAGGATGGGGAAAATCACACTTCTCTCTCCCTCCCTGTCTCTCTTTCTCTTTCTCTCTCCATGCACGAGCATGTTCTGTCATCAACAATATCCATCTTTTTCTACATAGAAACTCTACACTGATCCTCCTCATATCTTGATGACATGATGACACTACCCCTGGTTATGCCGAATCCAACAAGAGAAACTACATCTTCTCCATATCTCTCCCCAACGACGCCTCCCAAGCTGACAGTTCCCCTCTTCTCCATGTTCCTTGCCTTGTAGTCACCGACATGGGTATTATGTGCCAAGACGACAGCTTTTGTTAGCACCCTTCTTTGCGTTGTCATCCGTTTTAGAAGCACATCAAGTGTGTCTATCATCTGCCTATCATGAATGTTCCATGAGTCAAGACTCCTCCCAAACAGAATGGACCATTAACACTTCTCTGCTCCAACAACAATCTACACTACATCCTCATCTGGCTCTGCACAAATCTCCAACTCCTCCTCTCGCAAATCACGCAACACCTTGATGGCTTCTGTCTTACATCCTTCTGGCTAGTCGAACAGAGAATTCATCTACTGCTCTCGTCTGTGCTAAAGGGATCAAAGCATTCATATTGATCCCTTACTTTGTTGCAAGCTTTTGAGTACAAATGCAATGGAATCAAAGAGAGAGTAGGTGTCTAAACCATCACTTGACTTCACTCACATATGCACATAGTTATTGTTTTATTGCTCATTACTTTATTATTAATCTAAACTTATTAAATTAATTATATTACTTATTAGTTAAATTATTTAATACCTATTCTCATATATAGATTCATCATATATTAAATCAACTATTATGATTAATCAATGAGCATATTAGTTACATAACTTAAAATATATATTAAAAAATTATCTCTTATATTTGACACACACACACATACACACACACATACACACATACACACACACACACATATATATATATATATCACACATACACATAAATATTTATATTTTATTAGGGTTAAAACCTATAAACATACACACTCATAGTACACATTCATAAGGTATGAAATCATATATTAGTATGTATCCATACACTTTAATACATATATGATGACCCTATTAGGGTTAAAACACACATATCTCTACATAAACATAAAACTTTTAGATAAGTTCATCCCATACCCATACATATGGTCATATATATAGTTTCTCACATTCACATGTCCATACATAGATTTGCATTGACAGACACCTTCACATGCAATCATATATGCATAAACACAAGCATACAACCACATAAACATCACAAAACATTCTTACCCATGCATCCAACATCAATGTACATGCATGCATATGGCACATACCCATGCACACACACACACACATAAGCATGGTTAAAATATATGTATTCATAAGGTTTTTTTGTATTCAGCTACCTAAGACTTCATAAATATAAGGAATTTAGATGATGAGATCTTTGACTCACAGTCCAGATCTTCAGAGTTTTGTTGCCTGCAGGTACTAAAGAAAGATTAGTCAAGTCAAATAAATTTATCAAAAAGGTTTGAGAGAGATAAAAGTTAACCATTTTGAAAACAAAATGTTTTTATTTATTTGAATGTTAATGTGAATGTGATAATCATTTGGACACCGCAAATGAGTGAGCTGACAAGAAACAAATATGCCATCACTCTCGGTAGATAAATCTAGTAAAGCTCAATAAAGTATCCCTGACATATATTTGTGTGACCACTATACATGTCAGAGAAATGGAAAAGTGATACGTGTCATCCTGGATCATCACATGTTGAGCTTGATATCCCAACATTCTTCACCTCTTTTGTAGCTAGTTTAGGACAACTTTTTATGGCATGATCCTTTTCCTTAAAGTAGTTGGAAAAATATTTTTTCTTTTTTGTTTTCTTCTTATCTTTGCCTTTCTTGTTCAACTATGCAGAATTAGCACATTCTTGCTTACTAATAGATGAGCTCCATTTGCCTTTGCTCTTCTCAATAGCTAAGAAAGCTTGATCTATAACATGCAGAATTGACATGTTCTATCTAGATTGACCTCCTTGCAACAGAACAGAGACTAACTCCTCAAATGTTAAGGCATTTGGATGGCCTTTCATCATCAATCGAAGAGTAGAAGCAAAACTATGATATGAATGTGGAAGACGGTTAAGAACAATATGCACAAATGAATTGCCTGGCAAGTTCTTCACAGTACAAGACCACGTACATGATCTCGTCACAGATTCTGAAAATTGGATGGCTGCATTGCAATCAGAATATGATGTTATCATGAAAAATGGTACATGGCCTTTATGTGACTTGCCTCTTAGCAAGAAGGCCATTGTCACTAAGTGGGTGTACAAGTTGAAGCGTAAGCTTGATGGAACAGTTGACAGGTATAAGGCTAAGCTTGTTGCAAAGGGTTATGCACAAGAAAGAGGCATTGATTTTGATGAGACCTTTGCACCTACATGCTGGATGACTATTGCTCGTAGCATCTGTGCACTTGCAGCTCATCATGGCTGGAATGTACATCAGTTGAACATTAAAACTACATTTTGGAATGGTGACTTGCATGAAGAAGTGTATGTTTTTCAGCTCCATGCCTTTGTGTAGAAAGGGCACAAAAACCAAGTGTGCAGGCTGAAGAAGGCATTATATGTTTTGAAGCAAGCCAGATATTCAGTTTGTTGTCTCACAGATGAGCAGATTTATGCATTGCCCAGGAGTCAAGCATTGGCAAGTGGTTAAGCACATCTTTCGCTACTTGAGTGGTACTCGGCTACTTGGGTTGTTTTATCCTAAGGGGGGATCACTACTGCCAGATTTGCATGCTTTTTCTGACTCTGATTGGGCTGGTTGCTATGACAGTCATGTGTCCACTAGTGGCTTTTGCTTCATGCTTGGTAGCTCATGTATATCTTGGTTGAGCAAGAAGCAACCTACTGTGGCCACTTCCAGTTGTGAGGCTGAGTATAGGGCAGCTTTCACAGCTACTATTGAGTGTGTGTGGCTCAGACGCCTTATGGCTGATTTGGGTGTTGGTCAGAATTCTGCCACCACTATCTTCACTGACAGTCAGAGCGCATTGGCAGTTGCGAGGAACCCTGTATTCCATGCTCGCACTAAGCACATTGAGGTGCATTATCACTATGTCAGGGAGAGGTTCTCTGCTAGGGAAATCAGCTTGGCATATGTGCCCACATAGGAGAACATTGTTTACCTTTTCACAAAGGCTCTACCCAGGGAGAAGTTTGAAGCTTTCCGCAAAGCTTTGGGCTTACTTCCTTTTGTGGAGTGACTTCCACATAGCTTGGCACTTCCTTATACATGAGTGCCAGCTACTTGTTCACCGCATCACTCCCAGGGGGGATTTGTTGATATATTTAGGTAGTGATGTGTGTGAACACTCTAGGACCACCAGGGCACTTTTTTCCCTCTTTAGGAGGTTTTATCCCCCCGGCTTGTATATATGCCTATTGCCCTAATGGGCTACTTATCTCTGTACATTCTCTAGTAATACATTCAGTATTGTGTGTTTGTGCTCCAAGCTTCTTCTTCTTCCTTGTGCGGTTCGCGTGCTTCTGCAGACGTCTATCTCCAACAATAATGATGCAAATGCCCCAATTACTTCTTATAAGACTTTCCATGAGGCTTGGAGAAAACTCCACGATCTCTACAAGGACTCCACTAAAGTAGATCTTATTTGTGGATAGCATGGTACCTATGCTAGATGACAAGTTGGAACCCTTGTAACATTATATCACTTAAATCATGATAATTTTGTAAACTAATTATTATATATAAAATTACATTTTATTATCTTAACTGCAAATCTTTGTTGATTACTAATAAAAGGGGGGAGCCACATCCATGTTTTCTTTCGTACAAGGGTAGTTTTGTTTTATAATTCTCTATTTTTTTGTTAAATTAACAATATTTTCTTCTCCATCGCTAATTGTTTCAATCTTCTTCTAGAAAGAGTAACAATGGTTGCTTTTGTGGAGGGGGAAATCTTGTTTTCATTTTGGAATGCTTCAAATATAGCTAGGTTTCGATCTAAGACCACCTTTTAATTATTTGAATGACCATTACAATTAGCATGAAAATGCAAAATGCGTTTTATACAAAAAATCTGTATAAAATAAACCGTTATTTGATTTTTTTTCGGTGCTTTTTTCAATTTTCAAGAAACATCAAAACATCTTGCTAGTCTTATGTGTTGTAATTATAATGGGTTCAATTGTCTTTCCTTCTTTGCTTTAAACGATACTCAAAGTAATACACCTCAAAGAAAAAAAATTAAATATGGCTTTTTAACTTCATGGATAATGCCAAACTTTCCTCAAACAATTCTTTGACTTTGTTCATAATTAGCTATTCATAAACATCAAGGATGCATTTCATTGAAACGTCTAGCCTTTTTTATTAATTGTTCATGCCCAAAGAATGAAAAAACAATGTTTGCCATCGATAATAAGAAAAACTTTAAAGTAACATGATGGATTTTCATACACAAGCGTGACAAACTAAAAAATGAAAATAGATAGAATAAATTGACGAACATAAATTGATGAAAATAGATAAAATAAAATGAAAATAGTGAACACATTGATTTCAAGAAAATATTTGATATATCAACATCAAGTCATTTGATTCACAACACACAACATCAAAAAGGTCTTAAGTCCACACTTTTTGGAATTCTTGATAACCCACATTTACACATATGTACAAATGTTCTAAGCAATTCATGAACTTTTTTTTTGGCTTTGGATATTTTCCTATGTACCACATTCGACATCATTTTTAAGCTTTTAATATCCATCTATAAAAAATGGATCATATTCAATTTCAAATTATCTCCAAAACTTTAAAATATATATGTTGATTGTGCTTTTGTGTATAATGCGGGACTTGTAGATAATAATTTAGGAATTTCCTACCAATATCTTTATTTCCATGATTCTCTAGTAAATGATAATAAATTAGATAATTTTGAAAATCCTTTTCCATGCGGGATATAATGTATCTCTTCCTCAATCAGGAAATCCTAAATATAAATCTAATCTTTAAAATGGAACAAAATAATTCATTTTTGCACACCATTATGTACAATAATATTTGCATATAGAAATACAAGTTTTGGAAATAATCAACTAATTGTGTAGCAAACATTATCCTTCAAGAAATTGACATTTCCTATTATTGATTCCTATACTTAGTGGCATATTTCTAATCCTTTTATTAATCGCTTGATAAAGATTCAGTATGCAACCATTCCAATACTTATGTACTAGTATTGATCACTTTATTTGGTATTTGGAAATTTGTTTATATTATCCCACTATGTGTTATAGGTAAACATTTGGCCTCTTGCATGCCCAGGTCATGTGCAAATACCTGTTTTGTAAAATTCTTATTTTATATACTAATGAAGAAAAAAGCATTTTTAGTGTTTGAGGTTTTGATTGGACCACATTCATATATGCAAGAATACTTGAATTGGATTTTTTTTCACATTTTCTTTTTTATTTTGTACTTGTTGTTGGAGCTCTAGACCCCCAAGCATTAAGAAGAATTTATCAGCAAGTGGATGGTTGAATCGCACCAAATTATCAGTCGATCATCCAACATGTTGGGGGCATTGAAACCAAAGATAAGATCTTAAACACGAATTTTAAAAGAAGAGGAAGATGAGAAATTTTGAATATGACAGACTGAAAAACTTTATTTATCCATATCTCTCAAGCTATAGAAGATTTTCCCCCTTTTTATTGCATAACAGAAAATGTGGAAATAAAAACTTTCTACACATTGCAAGTGATAAACCTGCAAACATAATTCTATAGTAGAAAAAAATAGCTTTTATGTAAATTTTATAAACCAACTTACCTCAATAGAGAGCTTCCTATGTGCGCACACTACTCATAAGTTTTTACCTTGGAGACACTCATTTCTAACCATAGGCCTCACAAAAAACCCAAGAATGAAGAGAAAAGTGAGGAAGAAGACAAGACCACGAAATTTTCAAGAGAGTTCTCTATTGACAATGGAAAAGTGAAGAAAAATTAGATATCGTGTTGAGCTATATACAATTTGAAGGGCTCCTATTCACATTAAAATGGTTTGTTAGTTAGATATAGTCATATAATACTTGTAGAGCTAGTTTAATTGGTTTATTGTTGATATATTTAGCTAGTGATGTGTGTGAACACACTAGGACTGCCGGGGCATTTTTTCCCTCTTTAGGAGGTTTTTCCCCCTCGGCTTGTATATACGCCTAACGGGTTACTAATCTTTGTACATTCTAGTGGTAATACATTCATTATTGTGTATTGTGCTCCAAGCTTCTTCTTCTTCCTTGTGTTGTTCATGTGCTTCTGCAAGCCTCAAACTCAACCAATTGGTATCAAAGCAGGTCGCCGCTTCATCTAGGGCATCGTCAACACCCCTCCGATCACAATCTCAAAATCACACTAAATTTGGTGAGCATACTCAAGGTGATTAGGAGATCATATGCAATGCTTGTGCAAGAAATTTAGTTTTTTTTTGTCAAAGATATATACGGGTTTGGGTTTGACAGTATAAGCATCTTGAAGTCTGCTACACATTTAGCAAAAATCGATAGGGTAACTCTATTCAACTTTTTGAGATATAATCATTTTTTTTGCATCAGGGTATTTTAGCCAATGGCCATGGCTGAAAGCAGTGATGTATTGCGTATGTTGGATGTTGAGGATAAGTTGGACGATACCAATTACCCATTATGGGCTTATATGATGTGTCATGTATTGGTTGCAAAAGGACTCTAGAATGTTGTGCAGGGTGTTGAAAAATGTCATATTACACCTGCAAACATAGTTGTTAAAAGTGATGAAGATGGCATTGAAGATGTTGATATTCTTCATATTCCTATTTGTGATGTGGTTCCTGCTGCACCTATTGTAGAGCAAATTCATTGGGATGGCAGAGATGCTCAGGCACATGCATTGATAGCCTTGTCTGCCAAACATGCCATTATTCCTCACATTCGCTCTTGCAAAATAGCTAAGGATGCTTGGGATACACTTATCACTTTATACTAGGCTAGGAATGAGGCTCGTGTTTCTTACCTCCAAAAATAGTTGGAGAGTGAGCACATGAATGAAGGAGATTCCATGGATAGTTTTCTGACAAAGATCAAAGATTTGAAGCAATAGTTGATTTTTGCTGATGAAGTCTTACCTGACAGTTCACTTATGCAGACTGTTCTGAATGGTCTCCCGGATTCATATCAAAGTTTTGCTTCTACTCTTTGTTTGATGATGAAAGGCAATCCAAATGCCTTAACATTTGAGGAGTTAGTCTCTGTTCTGTTGCAAGAAGATAGGTCTAGGCAGAACAAGTCCATAATGCATGTTGCAAATCAAGCTTTCCTAGCTAGTCAGAAGGGCAAAGGTAAATGGAGCTCTTCTACTAGTAAGCAAAAATCTGTTAATCCTACACAATCAAAGAAGGATGAAAGAGACAAGAAGAAAACAGAAAAGCAAAAATCATTTTGCAAATACGGTAAAGGAAATGATCATGTCATAAAGACTTGTCCAAAACTAGCTGCTAAATAGACAAGTTAGAAAGAGGCTGGAATGGTTATTGCAAAGGCCTTTACTCCCAAAATAGAGTCTGCTAATCTTGTGCAGAATGAAGAATGGGCATTTACCAATGTTTGCAGTTGTGATCCATCTTCTCATGAACAATGTATGTATGTAGTACACTCAGATGTTTGGTACTTTGATAGTGTGGCAACCAAACATATTAACTCGTAGCACAATTTCTTCAGTTCACTTGAGCCTACCCTATAGGGAATACTACCACATGTGCCAAAAACTCCTCTTATCCTATCATGGGAGTTGTTAAGATCATTTTGACTACCATTGATGGTAGTTCTTTTACATTGTCGGATGCTTTATTTGTGTCAGTTGTGACCCATCTTCTCATAAATAATGTATGTCTATAGTACACTCAAATGTTTAGTACTTTGATAGTGTGGCAACCAAACATATTACCTCACAACATAATTTCTTCACTTCACTCGAGCCTACCCCTACACAAAATACTGCCATATGTGCCAACAACTCCTCTTATCCTATCATGGGAGTTGGTAAGATCATTCTGACTACTATTGATGGTAGTTCTTTTACATTGTCGGATGCTTTATTTGTGCCAGGGATCAAGAAGAATATGTTATCAGTTTCAGCTTTAGCCAAGATTGGCTTGGTTGTGAAATTTGTTGATGATAGATTTACAGTTCATGATCTCTCAAATGACGATGTCATTATTTTTGCTGGCATTTTATGTCATGGGCTGTATAAGTTCATAAACTATGAAAAATCTGTAAATGATTTAGCATCTATAGTACATGGTTCTCAAGCTATGTCAGTTGCAAAGCTTTGGCATGCATGCTTTGGTCATCTGAATTTCGCTGATTTGCTTTGCTTGCAGAAATATAAAATGGTGGCCTCTCTGCCTAAACTTGAGGCACCTGATAAACATTTTTGTGAAGGCTGTATTTTGGGCAAATTGCAGCCTTCCCCTTCTAAAGAAGGAAAAAATGCCCTGGAGGTCCTAGTGTGTTCACACACATCACTACCTAAATATATCAACAAATCCCCCCTAGGAGTGATGCGGTGAACAAGGATCTCGCACTCATGTATAAGGAAGTGCCAAGATGCTATGTGGCAAGCTAGGTGGAATCAAAAGCTTTGTGAAAAGATCTGCAATGTTCTCCTATGTGGGGCACATATGCAAAACTGATCTCTCTAGTAGAGAACCTCTCTCTGACATAATGATAATGCACCTCAATGTGCTTAGTGCGAGCATGGAACACAGGATTCCTCACAACTCCCAATGCTGACTGTTAGTGAAGATGGTGGTGGCAGAAGACTAAACAACACCTAAATCAGCCATAAGGCATCTGAGCCACACACACTCAAAAGTCGCTGTGAAATCTTCCCTATACTCAGCCGCACAACTAGAAGTGGCCACAGTCGGCTGCTTCTTTCTCAACCAAGATATGCACTAGCTACCAAGCATGAAGCAAAAACCACTGGTGGACACATGAGTGTCATAGCAACCAACCCACTGAGAGTCAAAAAAAGCATGTAAATCTGGCGATGGTGATCCCCCCTTGGGATAAAACAATCCAAGTAGCTAGGTACCACTCAAGTAGCAAAAGATGCACTTAACTGCCTGCCAATCCTTAAAACATGGGTGATGCATAAACGAGCTCATCTATGAGAGAGAAAATTGAATATTTGGCCAAGTAATGCATACTTAAATCAAGCATCCAACAACGTGCTGATAGAGAACATCATCAAGTGCATCTCTAGCATCATGAAGACTCAATCGTAAACCTATATCCATAGGAGTGGCAATAGGTTTGTAGTCTTCATGGCCAAAACACTGCAATAATGTGTCAATCTATTTTGTTTGACACAAAGCTATTCTGCCATCAATTTGCATAAACTGAATGCCCAAATAATTATACAAATCCCCCAAATTTGACATCTCAAATGAGGCATGCAGATTAGCCTTAAAATCATCAATATGGGGCTCAAAAACATACACTTCTTCATGCAAGTCACCATTCAAAAATAGAGTTTTAATGTCCTACTAATGTGCATTCCATCCATGATGAGCTGTAAGTGCACAGATGCTACGAACAGTACTCATTCAGGATGTAGGAGCAAAGGTCTCATCCAAATCAATGCCTCTTTCCTAAGCATAACACTTTTGCAACAAGCCTAGCCTTATACCTGTCAACTGTTCCATCAGGCTTGTGCTTCAGCTTGTATACCCACTTAGTGCCAATGGACTTCTTGCCAGTAGGCAAGTCACATAAAGACCAGGTACCATTTTTCGTAATAGAATCATATTCTAATTGCATAACAACCATCCAGTTTTTAGAATTTTGTGATTCATCAAACAAAAGAGGCTCATTCTCATCACAGAGACTAGAGGCAGCCATAACATAGCAAATCTGATGCAAAAGAAGCACTATGAGAGCCAAAATGAGTACAATATGATAGAGGTGCATCTAATTTGTTGTCACATAAAGTCTACACCAGCCCTTTTGGCATTGTTTTTTCCTCCTCAATATCAACTCTCTCATCAACAAGTGCATCATGTAAATCTACATTAGAAATGGAATGATGTACATCCATGTGTCATAAATGTCTTTGGAGCTAACTAATGTCTCCTTAGTACATGAAATTAATGGCTGAATAGCATCTTCCACAAAAACAACATCACGGCTAACCAAAATGTGTTTGTTCTGTGGATGATACAGAGGATAGCCTTTGCTTTCATAATTGTACCCAATAAAAATACATTTCACTATTTATCATCCAATTTCTTGCCTTTTGTTTAGACACTAATGCATATGATAGACAACCAAAAACACGCAGGTGAGAAAGAGATGGCTTGCAACTATGCCAAGCCTCATATGGTATGATAGACTGCAATGCTTTAGTGGGACACCCGTTAAGTATATATTCTGCACACATAACAACCTCAAGCCACAAACTATGTGGTAAAGCCTCACTCTTGACCATAGACCTTGCCATCTCTATGAGAGATCTCTTCTTCCGTTGAGCAACTCCATTCTGTTGAGGTGTATACAACACTATACACTAATGTTTTATCCCACATTTAGCCAGAAATGCATTAAATTCAGAAGACATATATTCCCGCTCGAAGAATGGAGGGTGCCCATTTTACATGCTGAAAGATTTTCAACCAAAACCAAAAACTATTTGAAGCACATAAACACTTTGGATTTTGCTTTCAATGGATATACCCAATGCATGCCTCGAAAAATCATCAATGAAATTCACGAAATAAAGATAGTTCCCAAAGGAGGGTGTCTACATAGGACCACAGACATCAATATGAACAAGTTGTAATTTTTTAGGAGCTCGATTCACTATGCACTGCTTCAAGCAAAAAAATTACTTCTTGTGGATAAAAACATTTGCACAGAACGCCATTTGGGAAATATTTATACAACTGACCATTTATGAGTGAAAATGCTTTTTCTTTAAGCAATAACTTTCTTTTCTATAATGGAGACATGTTCAGAGATAATTCTCTCAAAGTGAGGAATCATAGAATTTTATCATACCAATCAATTTGAGCCTCCAGAAGAAAGAGATTGCTATCTACATGATCATCATTAATACTTGTTGGCATTTCACTCATGGCCGTCTTTGACACTTGGTGTACCATGTGATTCCCCATGTGATTCTCCTTAACTGACTTGATGTGAATCTCAAAGTCATATTGCTGAAAGATTAGTAGCCACTGGCAAACCCTTCTAGCTACTCTAGCCTTATTGATTAATTACTTTAGTGGTTGATGGTCTAAATGACAATGAAATGTATGCCTAGAAGATAGTGCCAGAAGTTTTTAAGTGCAAATACAATAGCCAAACCTTCTCTTTCTGTGGTACTATGATTTCTTTCCACCTTGCTAAGCAATATGCTTACATAAGCAATAGGTTGGTCCACCTTGTGAGTAGATGGTTGTGCCAAAACTACTCCTACCACATGAAGAATTATGTTTATATGCACATGAAATGCAAGTGACCAACTACAAACAATTAGGAGTGGTGCAATACACAACTTTAGTTCTAGCTCACTAAATGCCTTTTCTACTGCAAGACTCCAAGAGAAAGGTATCTTCTTCCTTGTAAGTCTCGACAAAGGCTTAACTATTTTCGAGTATACTCGAATAAATCTCTTGTGGTATCTTGCATGGCCTAAAGAGCTTTGCACTTCTTTAGAATTCCATGGAATGGGCATGGATAAGATGGTAGCTACTTAGCTAGATCAATAGTTCTCCCTTTGGCAAAAACTATGTGGCCAAGGAGAGTGCCTTTGGTGACCGAAAATTGGCATTTAGTAGGGTTCAACTTCAAACCTCTCTTGAGGCATTGTTCAAATATTTCCTTCAAATTTTCCAAATGTTGATGAAATCTTGGACCAAGCTCTTCTATCTATACTTGAGAATACTAAAAATTCTCCATGAAAATGCAGAAAATTGTTGTTAGCCATTTGTGCCCGATGGAGTGATAGAGTCAATTTTTTCTCTATCTTCAGGGTGGATGAGAATTTGATTATATCCATTGAATCCATCAAGAAAACTATACAAAGTGTGTCCAAGTACTTCCAATAGTTGCTCTATGAACAGTTGTGGGAAACCATCTGGAGTAGTCACTTATTTAGAGCACAAAAATCAACACAAACTCTTATCTTTCCACTATTTTTCTTAGGTGCAATAACCATAGATGAAAGCCACCGTAAGTGTTCTACATGAACATTAATACCTACCTCCTCTAATTTTGTTATTTCCAGCTTGACTACCTTTGCATATTTGGGATTGCATCGGTATGGTCTACTTCTTACAGGTCCATCTCCCTCTACTTACAGTATTCGATGTAACCCAAGCTCTTTAGGGATACCTCACAAACGTTTGTAGGACCAAGAAAAGGTACTCTTATAGGTATAAAGACTAGAGATTACCTTCTATAGTAAAAATGGGTAGTGCCACAACCATGTGGCTAGGTGGATTACTTGTGAGTTTTCTTCATCTCCAAGGTTTACATCTCGACCAAGTATTTCTATGGCAGCCTCAAAATCATCAACAATATATGTTAGGGTAGCATTGAACTTGTGCTCCATGACATGTTCCTTAGTCCATCCATCTAGAATATCTAGAAATGAAAGGTCGTCTCTGGCCCTAGTGTCAAAATTAGCCTCTAGATATTTTTGTGCAAGTTCTGCATCTTTTGGCCCTGTATCCATAAAACTATTGAATTTGGCCTGATTACCTAATTTCTCTTGGCATAACAAAGTAGTATTGCCTTTTGATAAAATTTGGCCACTTTGGTTAAGTAGCCCAAATGGAGGTGCCTACCCCCTGGGAGGTGTCTACAAAAATGAACTTGTCCAGCTTTCTTTACAGAAGGAGTAGCTCTACTGGAAAAATTGGACCACTTTGCAAAAAAGAAGGCTTCTTGCCCACTTGTCAAGAATCTAATAAGTGCCTTCTTTGGGGTGGTCCTTCAAGATTTAGTTACCAAATTCCTAGAGAATCACCCAAAGAAGGCATGTAAATTCTTGAGGCTTACCCAAATTCAATCACCTAGCCTCATCTTGCACATCAAATGCTAGGCAGACAATTTTTTCATCTTGGCCACCAAAAACGAGGCACCCAATTTTTCCACCTTGGCTACTTGGGAGGTCTCGCTCAGTTGGGCCACCCTATAGGAGGTACCCAAACTGGGCCACATGTTGCCCTTCTTGATCTTTTGTATCTAGTTTCCGGCAATAACCTAGTTTATTTTTTTCCTCCTTGAATGAGTGCGAATTGCATATTTTCACCTCACGGGCCTCCTTGTGCTTCTTCTATAGAAACTTCACTTCTGTGTATAGAGGCTAGACATGGTCCATTTTGATCTAATTCTTCATTTATTTTGGTTATTTCTACTACTCAACACTCTGGTCTGCCCATCATCCAATTAAACATATTATCTTCTTCACCCGAAAAGGAAGGCATTACTTCAATGTCCATCACGTACCCATTTGCTTTAGTAGTGTCACATCCTTCGTCCAAATGTATCTACAATTGGTTGTTAGTCTTTGTAGAGATCCATAGCATGTTTCTTCCTCAATTTTGTAATGTCTTGGATGGCCTCATCCATGGTCTTCCCACCAGTAGAGGAAAATAGGTTTCTTAGGGTAGTGCAATAACAATAAAATCCAGTAGAAATTGAGATCCTTCAACTATCATAAGTACATTTTCAATAATTCCCAATGATGTGGCCCAGTGTTGGCCTGCAAATGTCATAATGAACGATGCTACTTTTCTCAGGTCCAATTTCACTTTCTTCATGGTGAAATCAAACATCAAGTTGATACTTGACCTTCCATCCATAATGAACCCTATCAAAATTTCACTATGTAGGGAAAGAGTCAATCTTGAACTCTGGTAGTCTTCTAGTGGTGTAGGAGGAAAATCCACCATGTACCCATCCAAGTGGTGAGCTCAAGTAGCAGACTATATAGCTTTAAATAAATCACTTCTCACCTTTGCATCCATCTTAATGAGATAAATTGATCCTATGAGGAATCCCCATCAAAATTTCTTCAATATTAACATCTTATGCATGCTCTTGAGGGCTATTCAATTGGTCCTTCAATGAATTACTCACCCTTTCATAAGCTTCTTCGATGCCCTCATGGTTGTTTGAATCAGCCTTCTTACCATCTTCTTTCTCCTTGGTTCCATTCTTTAGATGGGTTGCTACTGCTTGCATAACTCTAGTCATCATAGGTGTTGTAGAAGATGAAACAAAAAAAATTGTGGAGCCATACCTTTCTCTTTTGGAGAGGCCGCGATCATATGAATTTGAGCAGAGTGGTTGCAGGGACAGTTCCTCATATAATGATCCTTGGCATTGGGTTAGTGTTGACAAGGAGGTGTGCCCTCAAGTAGAGAACATTTACTTTGCACATGATCATATTCTTCGCAGCGATACCACATTAGTGGCACGAGTAATGCATAAGTAAATCAAGCATCCAACAGCCTGTTGATAGAGAACAGCATCAAATGCATCTCCAGCATCATGAAGACTCAATCGTAAACCTGTCTCCATAGGAGTGGCAATAGGCTTATAGTCTTCAAGGCCAAAACGCTGCAATAATGTGTCAATATATTTCGTTTGACACAAAGCCATTCCACCATCAACTTGCATAAACTGAATGCCCAAATAGTGATGCAAATGCCCCAAATCAGACATCTCAAATGAGGCATGCACATCAGCCTTAAAATCAGCAATATGCTTTTCAATAGGATCAGTGAGTAGCATGTCGTCAACATAGACAACAATGATCAGAAGCACATCATTAGCATGCTTAACATATAAGGTGCTCTCAGTTGGACTGTTCTCAAAACCATGTGCAATCAGATAGGCATGTATCTTCTCATACCAAGCACGTGGTGCTTGCTTTAAACCATATAATGCCATCTTTAACCTGCACACCTGGTTTTCATGCCCTTTTTGCACAAAGCCGCGGGGCTGAAAAACATACACTTCTTCATGCAAGTCACCATTCAGAAATGCAGTTTTAATGTCCAACTGATGTACATTCCAACCATGATGGGCTACAAGCGCACAAATGCTCCGAACAGTAGTCATACGGCATGTAGGTGCAAAGGTCTCATCAAAATCAATGCCTCTTTCCTGCGCATAACCCTTTGCAACAAGCCTAGCCTTATACCTGTCAATTGTACCATCAGGTTTACACTTCAGCTTGTATACCCACTTAGTGCCAATGGCCTTCTTGCCAGGAGGCAAGTCACATAAAGACCAAGTACCATTCTTCATTATTGCATCATATTCAGATTGCATAGCAGCCATCCAATTTTCTGAATTTTGTGCTTCATCAAATGAAACAGGCTCATTCTCATCACAGAGACTAGATGCAGCCATAGCATAGCAAACTCATGCAAAAGAGGCACTATGAGAGCCTGAACGAGTACGATATGACAGAGGTGCATCTAATTTGTTGTCACGCAAAGTCTGCACCAGCCATTTTGGCATAGTTTTTGCCTGCTCAATATCAGCTCTCTCATCAACTAGTGCATCATGTAAATCTGCATCAAAATGGAATGATCTACATCATCACATGAAACCTGCAAAGGCTGAGAAGTTGCCTCATTAGGACCAACACTAGACTGTCCACCTATAAAAAGAGGCATCAAAGTATCATACATGTCTTTGGAGCTAACAGATGTCTCCTAAGTACATGAAAGCAAAGGCTGAATAGCATCTTCCACAAAAACAACATCATGGCTAACCAAAGTGCATTTAGTTTGTGGATGATACAAACGATAGCCTTTGCTTTCATAATTGTAGCCAACAAAAATACATTTTACTGCTTTATCATCCAATTTCCTACGATGTTGTTCAGGAACTAATGCATATGCCAGACAACCAAAAACATGCAGATGAGCAATAAGATGGCTTGCAACCATGCCAAGCCTCATATGGAGTGATAGACTATAGTGCTTTAGTGGGACACCTATTAAGTACATATGCTGCACACATGATAGCCTCAAGCCAGAAACTATGTGGTAAAGCCTGACTTTTGACCATGCACCTCGCCATCTCCATGAGTGACCTATTCTTCTGTTCAGCAACTCCATTCTGTTGAGGTGTATATGGCACTCTACACTGGTGTTTTATCCCACGTTCAGCCAAAAATGCATTAAAATTAGAAGACATATATTCCCCCCCTCAATACCCATGCATGCCTGGAAAAATCATCGATGAAAGTCACGAAGTAAAGATAATTCCCAAAAGAAGGTGTCTGCATAGGACCACAGACATCACTATGTACAAGTTGCAATTTCTGAGTAGCCCGAACTGAACCATATTTTGGAAAGGATGAACGCTGCATTTTGCCCAAAATACAGCCTTCACAAACATGTTTTCCAGGTACCTCAAGTTTGGGCAACGAGGACACCATTTCAAATTTCTGCAGGCGTAGCAAGCTAGCAAAATTCAGATGACCAAAGCGTGCATGCCAAAGCTTTGCATCTGACATAGCCTGCGAATCATTTATTGCACATGCCAAATCATTTACAGATCTTTCATAGTCTATGAGCTTATACAGCCCACGACATAAAATGCCAAAAGCAATAATCACATCGCCATTTGACAAATCATGAACTGTACACCTGTCATCAACAAATTTCACAACCAAGCCAATCTTGGCTAATGCAGAAACTGATAACAGATTCTTTTTTATCCCTGGCACAAATAAAGCATCTGACAAAGTGAAAGAACTACCATCAATAGTAGTCAAAATGATCTTACCAACTCCCATAACAGGATAAGAGGAGTTGTTGGCGCATGTAACAGTATTCCCTGTAGGGGCAGGCTTGAGTGAAGAGAAGAAAATGCGCTGCGAGGTAATATGTTTGGTCGTCCCACTGTCAAAATACCAAACATGTGAGTCTACTACAGACATGCACTGCTCATGAGAAGATGGGTCAAAACTGCAGACAGTAGTAAACGCCCATTCTTCTTCTTGCACAAGATTTGCAGACTCTGTTTTTGGTGTAGAGGCCTCTACAACAACCATTCCAGCCTCTTTCTACTTTGCCTCTTTAGCAGCCAGTTTTGGACAGTTCTTTATGATATGATCATTCCCTTTACAGTACTTACAAAACAATTTCTGCTTTTCTGATTTTTTCTCATCTTTGTCTTGGTTCTTCGAATGTGCAGCACTTGCAGATTTCTACTTACTAGTAGAAGAGCTCCATTTTCCTTTGCCCTTCTGACTAGCCAGGAAAGCTTGATCTGCAACACGCATAATGGACCTGTTCTGCCTGGACTGATCTTCCTGCCACAGAACAGAGACTAACTCCTCAAATGACAAGGCATTTAGATTGCCTTTCATCATCAATCGAAGAGTAGAAGCAAAACTTTGATATGAATCAGGAAGACCATTCAGAACAGTTTGCACAAGTGAGCTATCTAGTATAACCTCATCATCAAAAATCAACTATTCCTTCAAGTCTTTGATCTTTGTTAGGAAACTGTCCATAGAATCGCCTTCATTCATGTGCTCACTCTCCAACTGTTTTCAGAGGGAAGCAACACGAGCCTCATTCCTAGCTTGGTACAATGTGGTAAGTGTATCACAAGCATCCTTAGCTGTTCTGCAAGAGCGAATGTGAGGAATAATGGCACGTTTGACAGACAAAGCTATCAATGCATATGCTTGGGCATCTCTTCCATCCCAACGCATCTGCTCTATAGTAGGTGAAGCAGAAAACAGCAGCACAAATAGGAATCTGCAGAATATCATCTTCAACACCATCTTCATCAGTTGCAGCACCTGTATTTGCAGTACCTGTAGTTAGAGGTGTAACAGGACGTCTTTCAACACCCTGCACAATGTTCCACAATCCTTTTGCAACCAATACATGTTGCATCATATAAGCCCATAATGGGGAGTTGGTACCATCCAACTTATCCTCAACATCCAACATACAAAATACATCACTACTTTCAGCCATGGCCGGTGACTAAAATACCTTGATGCAGAAAATTGACTATATCTCAAAAAGTTGAACAGAACTGTCCAGAGGAGTTCTGCTAGACCTGTAGCAGACTTTGAGATGCTTAAACTGGCGAATAGAAACTGGTATATACCTTTGGCACAAAAAGATGAAGTAGCCTGCACAAGCACTGCGATAGTGCATTCGGAGGCCAAAACGAGCTCAGATCGCGATGAAGCGACGACCTGCTCTGATACCAATTGTTGGAGATAGACGTCTACAGAAGCACGCGAACAGCACAAGGATGAAGAAGAAGCTTGGAGCACAAACACACAATACTGAATGTATTACTAGAGAATGTATAGAGATAAGTAGCCCATTAGGGCAATTGGCATATATACAAGCCGGGGGAAAAAAACCTCCTAAAGAGGGAAAAAAGTGCCCCGGCAGTCCTAGAGTGTTCACACACATCACTACCTAAATATATCAACAATTATTTGGGCATTCACTTTATGCAAGTTGATAGTGGGATGGCCTGATGTCAAATGAAATATATTGACAAATTATTGCAATGCTTTGGCCTTGAAGACTGTAAACCTATTGCCACTCCTATGGAGACAGGTTCACAATTGAGTCTTCATGATGTTGGAGATGCATTTCATGTTGTTCTGTATCAGCAGGCTGTTGGATGCTTGATTTAGTTATGCATTACTCGGCTAGATATTTAGTTTGTTGTCTCATAGATGAGTAGGTTTATGCATTGCCCAAGTGTCAAGCATTGGTGGGCAATTAAGTGCATCTTTCGCTACTTGAGTGGTACCCAGCTACTTGGATTGTTTTATCCCAAGGGGGGATCACTACCGCTAGATTTGCTTTACTCTGACCGGGTTGGTTGCTATGACACTCGTGTGTCCACTAGTGGATTTTGCTTCATGCTTGGTAGCTCATGTATATCTTGGTTGAGCAAGAAGCAGCCTATTGTGGCCACTTCCAGATGTGAGGATGAATATAGGGAAGCTTTCACAACGACTATTGAGTGTGTGTGTGTGTGTGTGTCTCAGATGCCTTATGGCTGATTTGGGTGTTGGTCAGTCTTCTACCACAACCACCATCTTCAATAACAGACAGAGTGCATTGCTCGCACTAAGCACATTGAGGTGCATTATCATTATGTCAAGGAGAGGTTCTCTGTTGGAGAGAATAGGTTGGCATATGTGCCCACACAGGAGAACATTGCAAACCTTTTCACAAAGGCTCTGCCTAGAGAGAAGTTTGAAGCTTTCCGCAAAGCTTTGGGCTTACTTCCTTTTGTGGATTGATTCCACATAGCTTGGCACTTCCTTATACATGAGTGCTAGCTCCTTGTTCACTGCATCACTCTCAGGGGGGATTTGTTGATATATTTAGGTAGTGATATGTGTGAAGACACTAGGACTGCTAGGGCACACTTTTCCCTCTTTATGAGGTTTTTTTCCCTTGGCTTGTATATACATCTATTACCCCCTAATGGGTCTCTTATCTTTGTACATTCTAGTGGTAATACATTCTAGGAGACAACAAATTGAATATCTGGCCGAGTAATGCATAAGTAAATCAAGCATCCAACAGCCTGTTGATAGAGAACAGCACCAAATGCATCTCCAGCATCATGAAGACTCAACCATAAACCTGCCTCCATAGGAGTGGCAACAGGCGTACAGTCTTCAAGGCCAAAATGCTGTAATAATGTGTCAATATATTTTGTTTGACACAAAGCCATTCCACCATCAACTTGCATAAACTGAATGCCCAAATAGTGATGCAAAATGCCCCAAATCACACATCTCAAATGAGGCATGCAAATCAGCCTTAAAATCAACAATATGCATGTCATGAGGACTAGTGAGTAGCATGTCATCAACATACACCAAAATGATCAGAAGCACATCATTAGCACACTGAACATATAAGGTGCTTTCAGTTGGACTGTTCTCAAAACCATGTGCAATTAGATAGGCATGTATCTTTTCATATCAAGCACGTGGTGCTTGCTTTAAACCATATAATGTCTTCTTTAACCTCCACACCTAGTTTTCATGCCCTTTTTGCACAAAGCCATGGGGCAAAAAAAACGTACACTTCTTCATGCAAGTCACCATTCATAAATGTTGTTTTAATGTCCAACTGATGTACATTCCAACCATGATGAGTTGCAAGTGCACAGATGCTATGAACAATAGTCATCCGACAAGTAGGAGCAAAGGTTTCATCAAAATCAATGCCTCTTTCCTGCACATAACCCTTTGCAACAAGCCTAGCCTTATACATGTCAATTGTTCCATCAGGTTTACACTTCAACTTGTATACCCACTTAGTGCCAATGGCCTTCTTGCTAGAAGGTGAGTCGCATAAAGACTAGGCACCATTTTTCATGATAGCATCATATTCAAATTGCATTGCAACCATCCAATGTTCAAAATTTTGTGCTTCATCAAATGAAATAGGTTCAATCTCATCACAAAGACTAGAGGTAGTCATAACATAGTAATCTGATGCAAAACAGGCACTATGAGAGCGTGAACGAGTATGATATGATAGAGGTGCATCCAATTTTCTCTCATGCAAAGTCTGCACCAGCCATTTTGGCATTGTTTTTGTCTACTTAATATCCGATCTCTCATCAATAAGAGCATCATGTAAATCTGCATGAAAAATGGAATGATCTGCATCATCACATGAAACTTGTAAAGGCTCAAAAGTTGCCTCATTAGGACCAACACTAGACTGTCCACCTCTAAAAAGAGGCAGCAAAGTATCATACATGTCTTTGGAGCTAACAGATGTCTCCTTAGTACATGAAAGTAAGGGCTAAATAGCATCTTCCACAAAAACAACATCAGGGTTAACCAAAATGCCTTTAGTCTATGGATGATACAGACAATAGACTTTGCTTTCAGAACTATACCCAACAAAAATACATTTTACTGCTTTATCATCCAATTTTCTATGATGTTGTTCAGGCACCAATGTATATGCCAAACAACCAAAAACACGCAGATGAGCAACAAATGACTTGCAACCATGCCAAACCTTATATGGAGTGATAGATTGCAGTGCTTTAGTGGGACACCTGTTAAGTACATATGCTGCACACATGACAGTCGCAAGCCAGAAACTATGTGGTAAAGCCTGACTCTTGACCATACAATTGGGCATCTCCATGAATGACCTATTCTTCCATTCAGAAACTCCATTCTCTTGAGGTGTATATGGCATTGTACACTGATGTTTTATCCCACATTTAGCCAGAAATGCATTAAAGTCAGAAGACATATATTCCCCCCCTCTCAGAATGGAGGGTGCGCATTTTACATGCTGACAAATTTTCATCCAAAACTGGAAATTATTTGAAGCACAATAAACACTTCGGACTTTTCCTTCAATGGATATACCCATGCATGCCTAGAAAAATCATCGATGAAAGTCACGAAGTAAAGATAGTTCCCAAAAGAAGGTGTCTACATAGGACCACATACATCACTATGTACAAGCTGCAATTTTTGAGTAGCCCAAACTGAACCATCTTTTGGAAAGGAGAAACACTGCATTTTGCCCAAAATACAGCCTTCACAAACATGGTTTCTAGGTGCCTCAAGCTTGGGCAAAGAGGACACCATTTCAGATTTCTGCAGGCATAGCAAACTAGCAAAATTCAGATGATCCAAGCGTGCATGCCAAAGCTTTGCATCTAACATAGCCTGAGAATCATGTACTACACATGCTGAATCATTTACAGATCTTTCATAGTCTATAAGCTTATACAGCCCACGACATAAAATGCCAGAAGCAATAATGATGTCGCCATTTGACAAATCATGAGGTGTACATCTATCATCAACAAATCTCACAACCAAGCCAATCTTGGCTAATGCAAAAACTGATAACAAATTTTTCTTGATCCCTGGCACAAACAATACATCTAAGAAAGTGAAAGAACTACCATCAATAGTAGTCAAAATGATCTTATCGACTCCCATAACAAGATAAGAGGAGTTGTTGGTGCATGTAACAATATTCCCTGTAGGGGCATGCTTGAGTGAAGAGAAGAAACTGTGCTACGAGGTAATATATTTGGTCACCCCACTATCAAAGTAACTAACATCTGAGTCTACTAGAGATGTGCACTACTCATGAGAAGATGGGTCAAAATTGCAAACAATAGTAAACACCCATTCTTCATCCTGCACAAGATTAGCACACTTTGTTTCGGTGTAGAGGCCTCAACAACAACCATTCTGGCGTCTTTCTTCTTTGCCTCTTTAGCAGCCAGTTTTGGACAGCTCTTAATGACATGATCATTTGCTTTATAGTATTTGCAAAACAATTTTTGATTTTCTGATTTCTTCTCATCTTTGTCTTCCTTCTTCGAATGTGCAGCATTTGCAGATTTCTGCTTACTAGTAGAAGAGCTCCATTTTCCTTTGCCCTTTTAACTAGCCAAGAAAGCTTGATCTACAACACGCATAATAGACATGTTCTCCCTAGATTGGTCTTCTTGCAACAAAACAAAAATTAACTCTTCAAATGTTAAGGCATTTGGATTGCCTTTCATCATCAGATGAAGAGTAGAAGCAAAACTCTGATGTGAGTTGGGAAGACCATTCAGAACAGTCTGAACAAGTGAACTATTAGGAAGGACTTCATTTGCAAAAATCAATTGTTCCTTCAAATCCTTGATCTTTATCAGAAATTTGTCCATAGAATCACCTTCATTCATGTGCTCACTCTCCAACTGTTTTCAAAAGTAAGCAACGCAAGCCTCATTCCTAGCCTGGTACAATGTGGTAAGGGTATCCCAAGCATCCTTCGTTGTTCTACAAGAGTGAATGTGAGGAATAATGGCACATTGGACAGACAAATCTATCAATGCATGTGTCTGAGCATCTATAGTAGGTGCAACAACAATAGCAACACGAACAAGAATCTCTAGAATATCACAATCTTTGACACCATCTGCATTAGCTTCAGTATCTGTATTTGTAGTACCTGTATTTGCAAGTGTAAGAGGACATCTTTCAACACCCTGCACAATATTCCATAGTCCTTTTGTGACCAATACATGACGCATCATATAAGCCCACAATGGGAAATTCGTACCATCCAACTTATCCTCAACAGACAACATACAAAATACATCACTGCTTTCAGCCATGGCCATTGAATAAAATACCCTAATGCAAAAAAAATGATTGTATTTGAAAAATTTGAACAGAAGTACCCTGATGAGTTCTGCTAAACCTATAGCAGACTTCGAGATGCTTATACTGGCGAACCAAAACTGGTATATATCTGTGGCACAAAAAGATGAAATAGCATGCACAAGCACTACGATAGTGTGTTCAGAGGCCAAAACAAGCTCAGATTGCGATTTTGGCACCACAAAGGAAGTGGTTTTGATCTCTAAAACACCTGAGTATGCTCACCAAATTTCATGCAATTCTGAGACCTTAACCCGAGAGGTGTCAACGACACCCTAGATGAAGCGGTGACCTGCTCTGATACCAATTGTTGGAGTTAGATGTATGTGGAAACACGTGAATATCACAAGAAAGAAGAAGAAGCTTGGAGCACAACACACAATACTGAGTGTATTACCAATAGAATGCACAAAGATAAGTAGCTCATTAGGGCAATAGGCGTATATACAAGCTGGGGGAAAAAACCTCCTAAAGAGGAAAAAAAAAGTGCCTTGGCAGTCCTAGAGTGTTCAAACACATCATTACCTAAATATATCAACAATTTCTTATTGCCCATGTAACAACTACACTCCAGGTGAGAATAGAAAGCCACTAGTAGATCTTCTATCTAGAATACTACAATTCCAATCAACATCGGTGTATCTATGAACATGCAATTTTGCACCAGCTTCATAGAATAGTGCATAATCCAAAGTAGCACTCACATAACGTAGAACATGTCTCAAAGCATCTAAATGTGGCTTCATGGGAGCTTTCATAAATTAACTTTGAAGTCCTACAGTGTAGCTTTGATAGGTCTTGTAATTGTGAGATATATCAAGCTTCCCACGATTTCCCTGTACATAGTAGTATTTTCCAATGCTTCATCTAATGTAGTATCCAAATTCAAATTCTTATCTAATGGCATAGAAATTAGCTTACAATCATCCATACCATACTTTTGAAGCATACTCAAGGCATATTACCTTTGTGACATCCATATGCCTATTTTCGTATGTATAAAATCATTGCCCAAAAAACAAGGGAGCACACCAAGATCTCAAATTCCTTCATAAGGAGTTGCTTTACCTCTTTAATGCTTTCTTCATTATCACCACCTACAATCAAGTCATCAACATAAATAGCCACAAACATGATGCCATCATCACCCTTCCTTGCATATAATCAGTGATCTACATCACACATAGAAAGTCCAATGGTGGTTAAATAATGTGAAGTCCTTGCATGCCAAGCATGAGAGGCTTGTTTAAGCCCATACAAAGCTTTTTGCAACCTACAAACATATTTTGGGTGCTTTGAATATTATGCATGGTTGGTCATGTGATTTGAGCATGAATCAACATACCAAACATTATCATTTGATTTTGAAACATCAACAGACACTGTATTCATCATGTGATGTTGGACCATGAACAACTTCTCCAAATCATATGCACATGTGGATGCATAGTTGTTTTGTTGCTTTCTACTATTTTGAACCTTCAACCTAGAATCACATTCAAAGTGACCAAGTTTACCACAATTATAGCATCCTTTATTTTAATTACCTAAATCATTTCTTTGGAAATTTATGCAACCTCTTTGGCTCCCCCCTACCTCAAGATTGTCCTGTACCTCTTACATGTTTCTGTTGTTGATCTTGGCCCTAGTTATTGTTTCCACTTTCAAAACCTCTTCCTTGAAATCTTCCTCTGATAGAGTAAAATACCTACCCAAAACCAACTTTTCCTTGGGAGTTTGAGCCTTGACCAAGGTTCTTTTCTTCATCTATCAACATGGACACAAGATCAAAAAATTTTGGAATATTTTTCGTGGTCTGAATAAAAGTTCTCAACTACTTATATGAAGTTTCTAAACCATGAAGGCACACTTTCACCTTTTCATCATCATCATCATCATCTACATTGACACAAATAAATGTAAGAGACTCACATATGCTTTTGTTTTTTAGAGTGTAGTCACTTACTAACATGTTCTTTTTCTCCAATGTACAACGTGAACAAATTGTTCCAAGCCTCTTTCAAAGTTTTGTCATCCTATATGTGCCCAATCATGCTATCTTATATCCTACTAGATAGCCTATACATTACCTTTCATGCTTGTTGATTCCATGCTTCATATGATCTTGATTGATTTGGAGTTTGAATCCTCTCTGGACTACATAGCATTTTCATTATCTCCTTCAATGTACTTCCAGTAGCCTTTTACCATCAAGAAAATCGTCATTCTAAATCTCCAAGCATGAAAGTTTTTCTTGTCCAAATTATCACTCATAAGTTGACTCATTCCATCATCATTTGCCATTTCTGTAGCAATTCACAATTCTGCAAAAGGACTAGATGCAGTACTTCTGCTTAAACACTGTCACATTGTGACTTGATAATTTGATCCGAGAAAAACACAGTTTTTGTGTATCAATAGTACACAAAATTGCTTGGGATTTTGGATCTAGAATATTTGAGAGATGTCGAACAAAAGGTAAGTTATATTTTTGCAAGTTGATCTTTTTTTTTTTGTGGGCCTTGTCATATGGCTCAAGATGGAGGTCAAGATGGCCTCCAAACTAAGATTTGAATGAAACAAGTGAGCCTAAAGGGAAGAACTCTTAAAAATCTTTTGATGCCTTCTAGCTTCACACCAACTTTCATAGCAATCTGAGATCGTTTGTGAAGTGTGTGTTCTCCATGCCTTCTCACGTACTTTTCACTATTGGCCTTCTCCATGAGCTCTCTACAACCACACTACCTCTGATACCATGTCAAGAGAAAGGAGATAAGAAAGAGATAAAGAACAATACATAAAGAAAACCCTAATGTCTACAAATGAGTGAGTTGGTAAGAAAAAAATGTATCATCACTCTCCGTAGATAAATCTAGTACAACTCACAAAAAATTATCCCTGACATATATCGGCATAACTATTGGATAATTCCTCTCCTATGCGTAGGGAAAGGGTAGAAGACCTTCTCAAGATCAAGACTTTTACCTATAGCTGAAACTTAGAATGAAAATTGGTATCAATTGAAGAATACAATGAAGTTGAGGCTTTGGTCACTCAAACTATACATTAATAGATTTCAAATGAGCTATCAAACACTCAATTTGGAGTATTTTTGGTTTGGCAACTCTTTGCCTCAAAATAGGTTGCACACTAGTTAGGCTGAAAACAGTTCTTCACTAAAAACTTAATAACTCACATAAAATGATGAATTTGAAAAAATTCTTTTAGATGGGGAGCGTTCTTGAGATAAGCTTTCCAAAGAATATTTAAATTCTAAAAATGGATACATACATTGAGAGATATGACTCTCGCAATTAGGCTACCTAGAAATGGTGAGCGGCTGGACATAGTCTATGAGACTGTAGAAAATGAAATGACTAAAACCAAATGAACTACCTACAAGGGGACTCTGGTGCCTTCTTCCTCTATTCTTGAGTGTCCTCCCTTGTCTCTTTTATAGCCAAGTGACCACGAGCTCTCATGATGACTTCATGAGCTCTTCTCCATAACTCCACTTCTTTGAGTAGCCACTCTTCTCATTCGTTTCTGTTTTTGGATTGATTCTCTTTTGATTGATTCTCTTTTGGCCTCCACTAATTGCTGAAGTAAATGCTTCCATTTTTCATTTTTGTATTTTCCTTCTATTTGGAGAAAATCCTTTTTGCAAAATATATACAACCTTGCTTCTTTATTTTTTAACACTCCCCCTCAAGCTCACATGTGAAATTGCACCTTCAGCCATATCCTCCAAATTGATTTCATCCTTGAACCTCTTTAGTTTAGAACCATCTAAGGACTTTGTAAACATGTCTGCAACCTTGTCATTAGTCCTAATGAACTTTATATCGACATCCTTGCTCAAAACTTTTTTTCAAGCATAATGATAATGCACTTCTATGTGCTTACTTCGTGCATGAAACATTGGATTGTTTGTCAAGTGAATGCTTGACATGTTGTCACCATAAATTGAAATGGTCTCTACTTGCACATCAAGATCAGCTAAGAGCTTCTTAATCCACATAGCTTCACAAGTTGCAAAGGCTAATCCTCTATATTCAGCTTCTGTAGATGATAGTGCAACAGTAGGTTGCTTCTTTGAGCTCCATGTGATAGGATTGTTGCCTATCATGAATACATAACCTGAAGTGGATATTTTGTCTTCCTTTGAACCAACCCAATCAACATCACGAAAGCCCTTCACTTCCAATTCTTCATCATATCTATAAAACAAGGCATGATTGATTGTGTGCTTCACATATCTTAGCACTCGTTTGGCTGAATTTAAATGTTCACTTGTCGGAGTTTGCATAAATTGAGGAAGAACTCCAATGATATAACACAAATATGGTCTTGTGATCATAGCATAGATCAATGAACCTATAATACTCCTATATGTAGTTACATCGTGTAATTTCTCTCCATCATTGAGCATAGCTTCACATTTGTGTCCATAGGTTGAGTGAGTGGTTTGCATTCGCTCATTCCAAATCTGAAAAGAACATCCAACAGGTACTTTCTTTGCTTCAAGTAGACGCCATCTTTCCCATAGACTATCTTAATGCCTAAAAAACATTTCAACTCACCAAGATCTGTTTCAAACTCCTTACCGAGTTTTCTTTTTATCTCTTGTATTCCTACAACATTACTTCCTGTTATGATAAGATCATCACATATATGCAGATCATCAACATACTCAACCAATATTTGGTTCCAAGCACATGGTTCTTGCTTTAGCCCATACAAAGCCTTCTTTAATCTGCAAACAAAATCTCAATGGTTTTTATCTTCAAATCCAATCGGTTGACTCATGTATACCTCTTCTTGAAGTTCATCATTGAGAAAAGCATTTTTTTTATTTCAAGTTGGTACAATAGCCATGTCCTTGTTGCACTCATTGCAATCAAGGTTGCTGCACTCATTGCAAACAAGGTTCTAATTGTTCCCATCTTTGCAACCGGGCTAAAAGTCTCTTCATAGTTGATGTCGTGAGTCTGCTTGATTCCTTTTGCTACTAGTCTAGCTTTATGCCTAACTAGAGAACCATCAGCATTTCTCTTTATTTTAAACACCCATTTATTTGGAGCAATCTTCATACCTTCAACCTTTGGAACTAGCTCCCATGTGTGATTGTCCTTGAGATCTTTTATCTCTTCTTGCATAGCTTACTACCATCCTTTTTGTGTACATGCTTCTTCATATGCATCTGGTTCTTTGTCTTTGACCACCTGTGTCATAAATGTAAAATGCCTTGCAATAAAACTATAATAGCTCAGACTTTGAATTGGATACCTTGCTCTTGAAGACCTCCTTTCATTTCCTTTTGAATATTGCTTCTTCAATCGGTTTAACTTTACCTTTGGTGTAATCACCTCTTCATACTCTTCTTCACTTGCACTGGAATCACTATTTTGAGCAGCACTTTTAGCTTCAAATCTTTCATAACCTGATGTTAGTGATGAGGAATGACTCCTTAGTCTCCCCTTCCATGTTGAGCTTTCTCCATGTGATGTAGAAGCTTTTAGTCCTGACATTTGAGTGCTTGTTTGCTGAAATTCTTCTTGGACAACACGTCCGTCATCTTCGCAATCTTCTTCAAGAATCTTCTCTTTCCCTTTGTCTCCAAACCATGGTCTTAGCTCATCAAGTACCACATCTCGTGAGACTCATAGCTCTTTTTTCACTGGATTGTAGCACCTATATCCTTTTTGCTCCGATGAATATCCAATGAAAATACATTTTCCTGACTTTGGCTCCATTTTTGTCCTTAATTCTTGAGGAATGTGAACATAACACACACATCCAAAAACTCTGATATGTGTAAGATTAGGTTTCTTATCCGAATAAACCTCGTCGGGAGTTAAATTATGCACTCTAGCTATTGTGCACTTGTTCATCAAATAAATAGCTATAGTAGCTGCTTCAACCCAATATTTTAGTGGCACCTTCATCTCAATGAACATGCATCTTGCAACTTCTATGATATGCCTATTTTTCAGAAATTTCATTTTGTTGAGGCATGTATGTGTAAATTATTTTTTGATGCCATTTTCATAAAGAAAATATGAAAATTCTTTGGAGAAATGTTCTCCTCCTCCATTAGACCTCAAGGTCTTTATGTACCATCTTGTTTCCTTTTCTATCTATGCTTTAAATCTCTTAAACATAGAGAACACATCTGATTTTTGTTTTATGCAGAACATCCATACTTTTCTTGAATGATCATCAATAAAAGTGGAAAAATATCTATTACTAGCCATCGATGGTTGTTGTGTTGGTCCCATACATTCGTGTGTATCAAGTCAAGGACATTCCTTGCCACATAGTTGCTCTTCTTGAATGGTTGTCGAGTTTGATTTCCTGGTTTGCATGCTTCACAAAAATCATGCAGTCCAGCATCATTGAATCTTGGAAGACCTCTTACCACTTCATGGTTGCTCATGTCCTTGAGCTTGGGAATGTTGATATGTCCAAACCTTTTGTACCACAAATTGATTTAATCAATCCTCTTGTTTCCAAACTGAATATACATCACCTTTCCATGTAGTTGTTGAATGTCCAAAGTGAATAGGCTACCTTCTTTCCTTCCTTGAGCAACGACTTTGAATCCTTCTTTTGGATTCTTATAAAGAAGTCTTTTTCATTGAAGTTAACATGATATCCTTTCTCTACCATTTGACCTATTAAAATCAAATTTTTTGCAATAGTAGGAACATGAAGAACATCACTCAATACCTTCTTGTCTCCAAGCTTGATTTCTCCAACATGCTCAATTGTGTGTTGAGTTTCATCACTGGTCTCTAGACATCCTTTTCCACTCCTCGACCTCTTCCATGTGTGTTGTCATTTGAGTTTTCCTTGTTGTCCTCCGAGTTGTGTTGGCTGGAATTTTTGTTGTTGTAGCTTCTTCCTCTTCCTCTCAAGCCTCCTCTTGAGTTCCTTCCTCTACCTTGACCTGCATATACCATTTGGCTATGGTTGTCCTTAGCTTTGTTGCCTTCTCCTTGTTGAGCAGCCTCTTTAGCCACAAGATTTGGTATAATCTCCTTGACCCTTGGTAGATGATCTCTATAAAGAATGTTTGTGACGAGATCAAGGAGCTCTGGTACCAATTGTTGGAGAATTCCTCTCCTATGCACAATGGAAAGTGTAGAAGACCTTCTTTGGATCAAGACTTTTACCTATAGCTGAACCTTAGAATGAAAACTCATATCAATTGAACAACATAGTGAACTTACAGCTTTGGTCACTCAAACTAGACACTAATAGCTTTCAAATGAGCTATCAAACACTTAATTTGGAGTAGTTTAGGTTTGACAACTCTTTGCCTCAAAATAGGCTGCATATCCACTTAGTTAGGTTGAAAACTGGTCTTCACTAAAGACTTAATAACTCATTGAGCATGATTAATTTAACTATTTTATACAGAGAAAGTAATCAAGATAAGCTCTCCAAAGAATATTTAAACTCTAAAAACAAATACATACATTGAGAGATATGACTCTCGCAATCAGGCTACCTAGAAATGGTGAGCGGCTAGACATAGTCTATGAGACTGTAGAAAACAAAATGACTAAAACCAAATGAACTACCTACAAGGGGACTTCAGCATCTTCTTCCTCTTTTCTTGAGTGTCCTCCCTTGCCTCTTTTGTAGCCAAGTGACCACGAGCTCTCATGATGACTTTGTGAGCTCTTCTCCATAACTCCTCCACTTCTTTGAGTAGCCACTCTTTTGGTTCATTTCAATTTATGGATTGATTCTCTTTTGATTGATTCTCTTTTGATGATTCTCTTTTGATGATTCTCTTTTGATTGATTCTCTTTTGGCCTCCACTACTTGCTAAATTTTTGTATTTTCCTTCTATTTGAAGAAAATCCTTTTTGAAAAATATATACAACCTTGCTTCTTTATTTTTTAACAGTAACCACTACATGTCAGAGAGGTGACATCCTCGATCATCACATGTTGAGCTTGTTATCTAAACACAAGCAAAAAAGGAAGGAATTTCCACAAGAAAGCAAGAACACAGCAAGTTATCCTCTAGAGTTGGTGCATGCTCACTTGTGCAAAAAAATGCTTGCACAGGCCTTGGGCGGATCTTCCTACTTCGTGTTGCTCCTCGACGACTATAGCAAGAAGATGTGAGTGTTCTTACTTTGGGATATGGCTCATGATTTTGCTAAGTTTGAGGATATTGACATATTTTGGTAGTGATGTGTGTGAACACACTAGGACCATCGGGGCACTTTTTTTAATCTTTAGGAGGCTTTTTCTCTCGGATTGTATATATGCATATAACCCTAATGGGTAACTTATCTTTGTATATTCTCTCAGTAATACATTGAATATTGCAAGTTGTGCTCCAAGATTCTTCTTCTTCTTTGTTGTGTTATTCGCATGCTTCCATAGACCTTAAACTCCAACAATTGGTATCATAGCAGGTCATCGCTTCATCTAGGGCATCATCAACACCCCTCCAGCCATAGTCTCAAAATCGCACAAAAATTTGTGTTGAAATTATGATTTGAGATTGTTTTGGCCTCCAAATGCTTTATGATAGTGCTTGTGTAGGCAATTTCATCCTTTTGTGCCAAAGATATATGCAAGGTTTGGTTCGCCAGTATAAGCTCCTCAAATTCTACTACAGGTTTAACAAAATTCAATAGGGTAGTTCTGTTATCCTTTTTGAGATACAATCATTTTTTTGCATCAGGGTATTTTAGTCAATGGTCATGGCTGAAAGCAATGATGTATTTTGTATCTTGGCTATTGAAGATAAGTTGGATGGTACCAATTACCCATTATGGGCTTATATGATGCATCATGTATTGGTTGCAAAAGGAATGTGGAATATTGTGCAAGGTCTAGAAACACGTCCTGTTACACTTGCAAATACAGTTATTGAAGCTTATGCAAATGGCATTAAAGATGGTGATATTCTTCACGTTCCTCTTCGTGCTGCGGTAACTAATACACCCACTGCAGAGCAACTTTGTTGGGATGGCAGAGATGCTCATGCACATGCATTGATAGCCTTGTTTATCAAATGTGCCATTATTCCTCATATTCTCTCTTGCAAAACAACAAAGGATGATTGGGATATACTTACCAGTTTATACCAGGTAAGGAATGAGGCTCATATTGCTTACCTTCAAAAATATTTGGAGAGTGAGCACATGCATGAAGGAGATTCTATGGACAGTTTTTGACAAAGATCAAAGATTTGAAGAAGCAATTGATTTCTGATGATGAAGTCTTGCTTGATAGTTCACTTGTATAGACTGTTCTGAATGGTCTTCCATATTCATTTTAGAGTTTTGCTTCTACTCATCGATTGATGATGAAAGGCAATCCAAATGCATTAAACTTTGAGGAGTAAGTCTCTATTCTTTTGCAAGAAGATCAATCTAGGTAGAATAGGTCCATTATGCGTGTTGTAAATCAAGCTTTCTTGGCTAGTCAAAAGGGCAAAGGTAAATGGAGCTCATCTACTAGCAAGCAGAACTCTGCTAATTCTGCACAATCAAAGAAGTGTGACAAAGATGAGACGAAAATAGAAAAGTAGAAATTGTTTTGCAAATACTATAAAGGAAATGATCATGTCATAAATAGTTGTTCAAAACTAGCTCCAAAAGAGGCAAAGAAAAAAGAGGTTGGAATGGTTGTTGCACAAGCCTCTACACCCAAATCAGAGTGTGCAAATCTTGTGTAGAATGAAGAATGAGTATTTACTACTTTCTGTAGTTATGACCCATCTTCTCATGAAAAATGTATGTCTGCAGTAGGCTTAAATGTTTGGTACTTTGATAGTGGGGCAACCAAACATATTACCTCGCAGTGCAATTTCTTCACTTCACTTGAGCCTGCCGCTATAGCGAATATTATCACATGTGCCAACAACTCCTCTTATCCTATCATGGGAGTTGGTAAGTGTTACTCAATACTCCACCCGCATGTGATCACAAATGATCCATGATACTCTAAGTTTTATGGGCTCCATTATGAGGAGAAGCCATTATGAGAGTCCGGACATTTGCAATGAGGTCTGCATGAGACCAACAAAGGTACTAGATGATCTATGTGAGTCTAGTCAGTAGACTAGGTAGGGCATATACTTCTATCACACCAAAATTTTGGATGACATTTTGGTAGCCAACTAGTCCGGAATTACGATGACTCCAATGGTCCGGTAGTTCGGTGGTTCAATCTAGTGGTTTACCCAATCCGATAGTTAGGTAATTTGGTATGTTCTGAATTAAGGATGATCTTGATGGTTATGCCAAGATCATAGCATTAGGCAAGCGTGATGATCATGCTTAAATCATAGGATTAGACATCGTGATTACTGTGGCAAAATCTCAACTGTGCGCACTATAAAGCCCTTCATCTAGAGATTGCCTAAAACACAATTGAAGCTCCATAGTGGGAGCGCACGGGTACACAGTATCATCATTGTAAATACATTACTGTTGGCAATTAGAGAATGCGATTTCTCTATGTCTCTTTTCTATGTATATTTCAATTAGTGTGTTCTGCTTCTCACTACTCTACCTATGGATCATATTTTGTTGCATCATTATTCTTGATTATTTCTTACATGCTATTAGAGCTTAGGAGGCTTTGAGTGTTGCAGATGCAAAAAACATAGAAGTCGGAGAAGTCTTTGAATGAATTAAGAGAGAAAATGTCAAGTGGTGTGTCATCATCTTGGGAATCAAGGTGGTTCATTAGCAGGAGTATGTGGAACACAAACCGAAGCAGTAATGATGCCGGTCATGCAAACATGGCAAATACGACCACCAACCTTCACGAAAGGTAAACTCAATGGTACTAATTACACCTTGTGGAATTTTAAGATCATTTTTATCCGTCACTCTTATGAGCTTCTCAAGATTGTACTTTGGGACTGATTGTGAGCCCCAAGAAACACCTGATTCAAATGATCCTGGTCAAATGATTCCTCCCGATGCTAATCTTTTATATGCTTGGAAGCGTAGGAATGCAGATGCACTTTGTACTCTAGTTACAAGTACTTCTAATAGGGTTCTGACTCTTATTTAGCACACCACGAAGGCATGTGAAGCATGGAACCTATTGAGAAATAAATATGAAAGTTAGAATCAAACATGTATTTAGAACTTAGAGAATCAGCTAGCAACTGAGAGGTTTGCTAATGGGGAGTTTGTTGAAGTGTTTATCACTCGCACAAAGAATCTACAGGATCGAATGGGGGGAGAAGTGAAGAGCTAGCTCGGCATTGTCTTCGAATTTGTCCACAAAATTTTGATGGTCTGGTAACTACCCTCAATACCCAAAGCAGACCACAGCCACTAACTTTTGAGAATTCAGTGCCTTTCTCATGGAGGAGGAGTTCGGGCTCAAGTTAGGGAATGACAATGACAAAGGAGAAGTTGCATTCTTACTAAATGCTAAAGGTGGAAAACCTGATTCTTTGAAAGATGCAGACAAAAAGAAGAATGACAAGAAGAATTTCAAGGGAGAGTGTTTCCACTGCAAGAAGCAAGGCCACATAATCCATGACTATCACATTAAGAAGGCAGAGGAAAAGATGGCTCTTTGAAAAGTGGTAAGGGCAAGGAGTTTGCTAACACTGTCGAAACCAAGCTTGAGTTTTTTTTACAATAGAGGAAATGTGTTCCTCAACTGAAGATTTAGCTACAGATGACTCATGGTTATTGGACAATGGTGCCTCTTTTGACATGACAAGCAGAAAAGACCTTTACAGTTCCCTACAGTCTCTAGAGGAACCCATCATGGTAAACGTAGGCAACAATGCAAGATGTCCTGCTAAGGGTAGAGGTACGATCTCTTTCATTAACCATAATAGGGACATTAAAAGCCTTTCAAACATGTTTTATGTTCCACAAATCAAATGAAAATTACTTTTGATAGCTTCTATAACTGATCAAGGTCATTAAGTGTCTTTCAACAAGACAAGATCTAAGATTTTGGACTGGAACAACAATGTTGTTGGGACCAAAATTAGGAGGAACAACTTGTAGGAGTTGTATGCTCTTACAGCCACGACAAGTGTGGTCATAAGTAGGCTTTGGCATGAGAGATTTTGCCACATCGGGTACTCAGTACTGAAAGAGATGCATCGAAAATGTATGGTTGCTCACCTGCCTTCAATTGCAGAGATGAAAGAACCATGTGAAGCTTGCATGATGGGCAATATTCCTTGTGCTATTCGTGTGCTTTTGTGGATCTCAAACTCCAACAACTGGTATCAGAGGAGGTCATAACTTCATCTAGGGCATCATCGACACCCTTGCGATCACAGTTTTAGAATTGCATGAAAATTGGTGAGCATACTCAAGGTGATTAGGAATTCAAAATAGCTTTGTTTTGTGGTGTTGAAATTGCAATCTGAGCTCATTTCGGCCTTGGAACACAGTATCACCATGCTTATGGAGGCATTTTTGTCTTTTTGTGCCAAAGATATGCAGGCTTCGGTTTGCCAGTATAAGTTCCTCAAAGTCTACTACAGGTTTAGCAGAACTCAACAGGGTAGTTCTATTCAACTTTCTAAGATATATTCATTTTTTTGCATTAGGGTATTTTAGTCAGTGACCATGGTTGAAAGTAGTGATGTATTCCGTATGTTGGCCATTGAGGATAAGTTGGATAGTACCAATTACCCATTCTGAGCTTATATGATCCAATATGTATTGGTTGCAAAAGGACTATGGAATATTGTACAAGGTGTTGAAAACCATCCTATTACACCTGTAAACAAATTTGTTGAAGGTGATGCAGATGGCACTAAAGATGGTGATATTCTCCAAGTTCTTGTTTGTGTTGTGGCTCTTGTTGAACCTACTATAGAGCAACTTTGTTGGGATGGTAGAGATGGTTAGGCACATGCATTGGTAGCGATGTCTATCAAATGTGCCATTATTCCTCACATTCATTCCTATAAAACAACAAAGGATGCTTAGGATACACTTACCACTTTATAGCAGGCAAGGAATGAGGATCATGTTGGTTACCTCAAAAAACATTTGGAGAGTGAGAACATGAATGAGGGAGATTCCATGGATAGTTTTTTGACAAAGATCAAAGATTTGAAGAAGCAATTGATTTCTACTAATGAAGTCTTGCATGACAGTTCACTTGTGCAGACTATTATGAATGGTCTTCCATATTCAAATCAGATTTTTGCTTCTACTCTTTGATTAATGATGAAAGGCAATCCAAATGCCTTAACATTTGAAGGGTTAGTCTCTGTTCTATTACAAGAAGATCAATCTAGGTAGAATAGGTCCATTATGCGTGTTGCAGATCAAGATTTCGTAGCTAGTCAAAAGGGAAAGGTAAATGGAGCTCACCTATTAGGAAGCAAAAATCTACTAATTTTGCACAATCAAAGAAGGATGATAAAGACAAGAAAAAAACAGAAAAGATGAAATTGTTTTGCAAATACTATAAAGGAAATTATAATGTCATAAACAGTTGTCCAAAACTTGTTGCAAAAGAGGCAAAGAAGAAAGACGCTAGAATGGTTGTTGCAGAAGCCTCTACCCCCAAAACAGAGTCTGCTAATCTTGTGCAAAATGAAGAATGGTCATTTACTACTGTTTGCAGTTATGAACTATCTTCTCAGGAATAATGCATGTCTATAGTAGATTCAGATGTTTGGTACTTGATAGTGGGGCAACTAGAAATATTACCTCGTAGTGTAGTAAACATGCATACTTCATTCCTTCTAAAAAGACTTTAACTGCACCTCAAGCTGCGAAGTTATTTATTAAATGTATTTTTCCACGTCATGGTTTTCCTAAAGTTATTCTTTAGATCGAGATGTTCGTTTTTGTAACCATTTTTGGATGGCATTATTTCAACATCTAGGATCAAAAATAGACTTTAGTTCTGCATTTCATCCTGAAAGTAATGGTCAAAGTGAGGCTACAAATACTACTATTTTGGATTTATTACGTTGTTACTCTTTAGATAATCCAAGTAATTGGGATGAAAAACTCCCTTTACTTCAGTTTGCATATAATAACACCCCACACACTACTACTAGTTGTGCACCATATGAAATTGTTTATGGAAGAAAGCTTCCCACTCCCATGAGTCTCACTCAAACTGGCATTCCTATGGCTGAGTCTTTTGCACACGATCATATTTCTACACTTGCTGAAATGCATGAGCATATTAGGAAGAGTCAAGAACGTTACATGCGTAGTATTAATAAGAAGCGCATAGCCAAACAATTTAATGAAAATGATTTAGTTTGGTTACGAATCATTAAAAGGCGTTTAAAAAATAAATATTTCTCAACATCCTAAGGTAAAACTTGCCCCATGGTATTATGGACCTTTTGGCATTTTTGAGAAAATAAATGAAACTTCTTTTCGATTAGATATATCTTCTCATTGGGGTATACATAATTCTTTCAATATAAGTTTGTTGAAATCTTTTCAAGGTACTTTACCACTCATGCCTATTTTAGATGATCCTCCTTTACTTGAAGAGGATGCAAAAATATTGATTCCCAAGAAAGTAATAGATTATGACGTTACCACTACACGAACTGGTAAGCAATATCATAGGTATTTAGTCAAATATAAAAATCACTCACTTGAGGAATCACAATGGATACATAAGACCTCTTTATCACCTCACTATGATCATTTAATTTCTGCATATCATTCCCAATTACATTAAACTTTCAGGTTTCCGATCCATGCATGTGTTTTACATGGTTCATGCTTAATATTGTTAAGTGATGGGACATGCGAATGATCATCCATGTCTATTCTTATATTTATCAACTGAGGTCAGTTGCTTGTCAATTGGAAGGCATGTTGTATTTTATGGAATCATGGAAGGTTAAATGGATTTTTAATGTTTTAAATGTCCAGAAGATTTTAATGTGCTTGTGTTTGATCTAGCATGAGGGCATGGATACAAGTGGATGCACGTAAATAAATAAATTCGAAGAGTAAATCTAAGACTTCTAGAATAGTTATATTTAGGTTTATCTTGTTATAAAAGTAGTGGTTTGCTTTAGAAAGCGACACCTTTTGTAAATAAAAGAGTTTTTCCTAAAAGGTGCTTCTAAAAGCGATGACCTTCATGTAACTTCTATTTTCATGATGTAATAGAAATAAACCTATAAATACGTGTACTCTGAGAGACTCGTCCATTAGAGTACATGGGGGGAGATTGCACCCAATATCGTGTCGATTGTTTCTCTGTTTCTGATTCCTGTTTTGTCTTCTTTCGACCTCTGTGTGTGCGTGCGCTGAAGGACTTGATAACAAGCCAAGATCAGCTTCATTGTGAAATTTGTTGATGATAGATGTAAAGTTCATGATCTATCAAATGGCGATGTCATTATTGCTTTTGGCATTTTATGTTATGGGCTATATAAGCTCATAGACTATGAAAAAATTGTGAATGATTTAGCATGTGTAGTACATGATTCTTGGGCTATGTCAGATGCAATTCTTTGATATGCAGGCTTTGGTCATCTGAATTTTGCTAGTTTGCTACACCTCCAGAAATCTGAAATGGTGTCCTCTATATTTTGGGCAAAATGCAATGTTCCTCGTTCCCAAAAGATGGTTCAGTTCAAGCTGAGGCTTGGCATGGATGCAATCCATCTATTGCTCATCTACATGTCTTTGCTTGTCTAGCATATGCATTAGTGTCTAAACAACAATGTAGGAAATTGCATGATAAAGCAATGAACTTCATTTTTCTTGAAAATTGTTTCGAAAGCAAAGGCTTTCGTCTTTATTGTCCACATACTACACGAATTTTGGTTAGTCCTGATGTTGTTTCTGTGGAAGATGCAATTCAACCATTACTTTCATGTACTAAGGGGACATCATCTAAAGATGTGTATGACACTTTGCTACCTCTTTTCATAGGTGGAAAATCTAGTGCTGGTCTAAATAAGGTGATTTCTCAACCTTTACAGGTTTCACGTGACAATGCAAATCATTCCATTTCTAATGCACATTTACATGATGCACTTGTTGATGAGAGAACGGATATAGAGGAGGCAAAGACCATGCTTAAATGGCTGGTGTAGACTTTGCGAGATAACAAATTAAATGCACCTCTATCATATCGTACTTGTTCAGGCTCTCATAATGCTTCTTTTGAGTCAGAATGCTATGTTATGGCTACCTCTATTCTTTCTCATGAAAATGAGCCTGTTTCATTTGATGAAGCATAAAATTTTGAAAATTAGAATATGATACTATTGTGAAGATTGGTACATGGCCTTTATGTGACTTGTCTCCTCGCAAGAAAGCCATTGGCACTAAGTGGGTATACAAGCTGAAGCATAAGCTTGATGGAACAATTGACATGTATAAGACTAGGCTTGTTGCAAAAGGTTATGCTCAAGAAAGAGGCATTGCTTTTGATGAGACCTTTGCTCCTACATGCTAAATGACTACTGTTTGTAGCATCTATGCACTTTGCAGCTCATCATGGTTGGAATGTACATGAGTTTGACATTAAAAATACATTTCTAAATAGTGACTTGCATGAAGAAGTGCATGTTTTTCAACCCCGTGGTTTTGTGCAGAAAGGGCATGAAAACAAAGTGTGTAGGTTGAAAAAGGTGTTATATGGTTTAAATCAAGCACCATGTGCTTGGTATGAAAAGATACATGCCTACTTGATTGCACATGGTTTTGAGAACAGTCAAACTGAGAGAACCTTAGATGTTAAGCGTGCAAATAATGTGATTCTGATAATCATTGTCTATGTTGATGACATGTTGTTCACTAGTCCTAATGAGAAGCATCTTGCTAATTTTAAGGCTGACTTGTATGCCTCATTTGAGGTGTTAGATTTGGGGCATTTGCATCATTATTTGGGCATTCAGTTTATGCAAGTTGATGGCAGACTAGCTTTGTGTCAAACAAAATATATTGACACATTATTGCAGCATATTGGCCTTGAAAACTGCAAACCTATTGCCACTCCTATGGAGACAGGTTTATGATTAAGTCTTCATTATGCCAAAGATGCATTTGATGTTGTTCTCTATTAGCAGGCTCTTGGATGCTTGATTTACTTATGCATTAATCGACCAAATATTCAGTTTGTTGTCTCATAGATGAGTAGGTTTATGCATTGCCTAAGTGCTAAGCATTGGTATGCAGTTAAGTGCATCTTTCGCTACTTGAGTGGTACCCAACTATTTGGATTGTTTAATCCCAAGGGGGGATCACTACTGCCAGAGCTACATGCTTTTTTTGACTCTGAGTGGGCTGGTTAGTATGACACTTGTGTGTCTACCAGTGGTTTTTGCTTCATGCTTTGAAGCTCATGCATATCTTGGTCGAGCAAGAAGCAGCCTACTATGGCCACTTCTAGTTGTGAGGCTGAGTATAGGGTAGCTTTCATAGCGACTATTGAGTGTGTATGGCTCAGACGCCTTATGGCTGATTTGGGTGTTCTTCAATCTTGTGCCACCACCATCTTCACTGATATTCAGAGCACATTGGTAGTTGCGAGGAACCCTATGTTCCATGCTCGCACTAAGCACATTGAGGTGCACTATCATTGTGTCAGGGAGAGGTTCTCTACTAGAGAGATGAGTTTGGCATATGTGCAGAACTTTTAACAAAGGCTCTACCTAGAGAGAAGTTTGAAGCTTTCCACAAAGCTTTGGGCTTAGTGATTCCACATAGCTTGGCACTTTCAAACTAAGATGACTCATATTATCAATCAAGAGAAATAAGTATGTTTGCGAAATGGGAAACCCATTCCCACAGATACAAACATGGGTATGCTTGCTATCATATTAGTATGGCTGCCAAGAGGAGTCCTACCTACATCTTCGGGCCCTTGGAGTAAACTCAAAATAGCCCCAAGCTGATATTGAGCTCTATCAAATGATTGACAAAGCTCAGCAACCTTTGATTGGACATTGGATAAGTGCCCAAGGCCCTACTTTAATGCCAAGGATCTATCTTTTAAACCTTTCCTCTCATTAAAAGTAGTTTTTGATGTTTCCCTTCAATTGTGGTTCTCTCAACATGAGTAGTTACGTCCTTTAATCCTATGTCTGATGCATCTTTTGCAAGAACATGAGTTTAAATAGATACATTTCTTATTGATGCATGTGCAACTATTGGTGGACTAGCATGAAAGATGCAATGGATGATATAGGCATAGAGGCAAACATAAATGCAGTAGTACTACTCGTAGAGATAGCATAGCTCAAACTTCCCTTCATCTCTCACAAGCTTGCAATTTTTTATTCCTAACGTTAAAGTGTTGTGTGCAAAACAATCAATAAGGGATGCAAAATATTCACAAGGTTACTTCCCAGGCTTGATTGATTTGACATAACCAAACCTTCCTTCACTTGCACATAGAGCTCCTATAGTTGTTGAAGTTAGTTGAGTCCACCACTTTGAAAAAGAAGAAGCCTCTTTTGAACTCCATTGAAGCAAGAAGAACTCCCTTTGAAACACTTGAATGAAGAGGCTACCCTTCCTCCTTGAAGATAGAGTAAAGAGAGGTTCCTTAGCTTGAGAGAAAGGAAGAATTCATGGCTTGATTGGAGCTAAGCAACACATATAAGGATATATAATTTTTAGGATAGGCTAAATAGAAGAACGAGCCTTTTGAAAGAGAAGAAACTAAAAGGCTATGCTTGCTCTCCAGTTGTGAAGTATGCAAAGAATGACACATTCGAGCCACTACAGAGAGGAAGAAAAGATGCTTCATGTGCAAATCGCTGAGAAGAGTTGAATCCTCCTTCATTTTATCCCACATATGTTGTCGAAATCTCTAAAAGTGCCTTGATATAGAAGAGGTTCACAAGCTCATGGCATCAAAGGTAGATGGAGCTCTCCTTGTGCAGGCAGCACGGGCAGGCACATGTGTTTCTCGACATCATGACTAGCAATTTGTCCATACTCTATGGGTCTCTACTTGTGGGTTGGGGAGGGCAACCTCTCCTCTTTCTCCCAAAAGGAGGAGGTTCACACCCAAAGGGGACCTCTACCCAATAATTTTGCTCCAACAAAAGCTGAGATGTGGGTACAACCGTCAACAAATCTCAAGAGCAGTGCCAAGACCATGCTCTAATACGAATGCAACAAAGTTTCCACGAGAACCTTTTGATGAACGAATGATTCTCACCTCCAATCCAAGCCTCATATATATAGCTTGCTTCAAATGAGTAGTTAGATTGGAAAGTGATACATGTCCGCCATGTGTGTAAGTTCTCTCAAGTCCACTTAAGTGGTTGGCCAATGATGTGTCCCAGTTCACTTGAGTTAAAGTGAACCTTCTAGAAGGCCTTAGAGCTCTTGGGCAAAATCTTTTTCCATCTTGCTCATCATATTTGAACCCAAGACTTCATTCTCTCACCCTTAAGTCTTAACCACTAGACCAACGACTTCATTCTCTCACCCTTAAGTCTTAACCACTAGACCAACTGACTTGCTTTGTTTTACTCTTGAGAACCTTAGGCTTAGCTTGAGCCAAAGCCACTTTATAACAAGGAAACAATCACATACATGTGCATGTAGCTTTTATAAAAAAAGCTGTCCTACACAAAAGTGTTGATTGATTATTGAATTATTAGAATTCTTTGAACAAAAAGGTTTTATGAAAGAGAGACAAAAGTGTTGATTGATTGAATTATTAGAATTCTTTAAACAAAAAGGTTTTATGGAAGAGACACAATTCAGTAAAGTGATTTGCATCAAGTCAAAACATTCTAAAATTATAATTAAATTCATATATTATCATAAGATGATGACATTTAAAGAATGTTAGAGGAATAAAATATCAGAAAAGCACTACAAACTCTACTCTAAGAAACTTTTTCTTTATCAGAAAATTTTGCCAAAATGTGATTTGTCTAATAAAAAACTAGTCAAGTACAATCATGTACTATCAAAACGAATCATGTAAAATGCTTTGACATCATAGTATATTGGTTTCCAAATAGGCCGTAGATTGATGATTCAGCAATAGATAGATATATGTGATTCATTATTAAATTATTTTATGTGATGATGATAGGAATGGTTATCCAATATTTCTAGTTACGTACTCTCGAATCACAATAGCCCTCCAAGAGCATGGCACCATCACATAGGACCCTTCATCAAGGGCACACTCCATGTCTAACACTATGGCATATTGAAAAAGGGCTCCATATAATAAAAGGATATATGTAGCGGTGGATAGAGGGTGGAAGAGGAAAGTAGCCTACATTTCTTTTGCTTATTGCACTTCTTTTGTATGCATACATCCTTGCACACATGCTCTACAGTGATCAATTTATAGTAGTCATGAGGGATTGAGATCTCACATGTAGGAAAAAAGACTTATTGATGCCACCAAACACAATCAAGAGTCAAGCACTTATGATAACTTCATGAAGAAAGACGCAAGAACCTAGAGTAAGTTGCTCATGTTTCATTGTCAAGAGTACAAAAAAACTTTCTCTTTTGATGAACAAGAGAATGCAATGGATTTCGCATGTTTTTTGCACTATATGAGCTGACTTTGGGTTGAAGGGCCCATCATACACAATGAAAAACCTTCCTCTTAAGTCGTTACAAAGTTTGAATCAAGATTGATGTCTCTTTTGTTGAAAAGGGACAAAGTACCATGTCTACTTATAGACAAAGTGTGATCCCCACTTAGGTCATCAAGATCCTTTAGATACATTTCTAAATTATTATACATCACATATGTGTGTGGCTAGGGTCGATTCGTCCTTTGCTACACACCCCACATCCTTCCACACACAATTCAAGAGGTATAAATTTCCTCTATTTTAGCCACAGGTTTCGACTCACAAGAAGGACCAAACAATGGTTAGACTCTTCAAACAACCCAAAAATGAAGGAGTGAGATCAAACAAACTTTAGAAGAGACAAAAAATGTACAACATGCAAGCCACTTTTATCATTCAAAGTCACTTGATAGAATAAACATAGTGTAGAAGAGATGAATAATCTATAATATACAAGTCAGCTACCAAAAACATTGAACTAGTTGTATTTCTTGTAGGTCGTAAGAAGCATCCAATCATCGAGTAGTTGTACACACATGCTTGTTTCATAAAACAATCTAACTTGGTTGCAACATTTTGATGTATGACCTTTGGAGAATCCATTCACCCTATGCCAAGCTATATAGGGCATGATGGATAAATAGTTCACATTAACTACATAGTTTTTTAAAGGCATAAAGTGTGAGGTATCCATCTGCCTTAGTTTACCAAGTAGAGAGCAAAAGAAGTAGTTAATCATTGGAGTAGTTTACAAAGTAGAGAGCAAAATAGGTAGTTAATCATTGAAGTAAGTAAAGAACAAACAAAACATGAACAACATGCTGGCCATCCTTACCATTTTAAATCAAGTGATATAAGATAAGAGATAAACCATCTCTAATACATAAGTAAACTACTAATAACATTATTTGATTTGTACTTTTGACAATGTCCTAAGAAGCTTCCAATCATGCAACAATGGATGTACACACATGCAAGTTGCATAGGTCATCTACTTTGATTAGAACACTATAAATAACCTTTCCATTGTCATTCCACTCCATGACAACCAATAATGGACATGATGGATGGATAATCTACAATTCCTAACATTATGTTGGAGATCTAAATGGAACTCTTTTCAGAAGTCATGTAGTGTTTGATATCCATGTACCCTTAGTTTAGCACCTAGAGAGGAGATGGGGTAGGATATCATTGGAGTTAGTAAAGACCACAATTAGATTCTCATCTTCTTTGAGTTCCATTGAATATAGACAAAAACAACAAGGGAATGGTCTCAATGACTTGCATCTAATATGTGGTTCTTATGATGTATGCATGTCGTGGGAATCCATGCTAAAACACTCGTATTAGCTAAAAGGATAAGTGGGGTAGTCTTTTATGTGGTTCTCATTATGTATACATGTCCTCGGGATTCATGTTGACACTCTTATTATTAGCTTAAAAGGGAGATGTGGGGCAATCTCTTATCCACACCATAAGAGACCTTTTGCTACGGTGGAAAGGGGGATTCAAGAGATGAATAGTTCTTCAAGGATGAGATTCCGATTTCCGCACACACATAGAGAGAGAGTCTAGAGAGAGGAGAGAGACAGAGACTTGTGGTCGTGAAAGGAGAGGTGGAATCCCTCATCCACGTGGTCGACATCGAGCAGGGCATGCCATTTTCTGCAGAATTATAAATTACAGAAAATCTGATTCCCGACATCTTTTCATCACATTTGTTATTATTTCTCACATATTTCTTTATTTGCAATAATTATTTAATTTGTTCTTTCTGCGTCTGTACTCTGAACTTTTGAGCATTGAAGCTGTCGAGCTTCGGAACCTTGATGCCCTGTTGCCATGCTCTTCGACGTCGCCACTCGCCAGTCGTCGTCTTTCTCATCTGCTTGACTGCCCACCGCTCTTGTTTCTGCTGCATCTGAGCCCAACATCATACCCGTAGCCCCTATCTTCCAAGAGCTTACTTCCAGCGAGTCAAAGATATCTTCCTTCATCTCCACTGCTGCTCGCTTAGCATCTCCGTTTCTTGAGCTCCGTACTGCGTTGATTTCTCTGATTTACTTAGCGTTTTTTCTGCTTCTGGTGATCAATATTGAACCACTACAACAGCAGCTCAGAGAACTGTTATCGTTACCCACGATGGACGAATGGAGTGACGAGAGTGCTCGAGTATTCCGTTTTCTATGATTCTGCTTGAATGTGCATGTGGAGGGCCGCACCATTCTGACTCATCGTCTTCTCCGGTTTCGAGATCTTTTGTTGATTCTACCTTCATTTTCCCGTTCTCGTGCCGCGCATTATACTGTGATCCTCGACTTCAGAAGAATTCAATTGTCGTGAAGTTTCTGAGAAACCATTATGTGCGTTATCTATTATCTTATAAATCATGTGATATGAACCTATTAGTTGGAACTATTTCCTTTCTGTGGCTCCATTTCATCTCTGGAGCTCAGTACATAGCAGCTAAGGATGTCCTACAGGGTGGATCGGAGTCCGAAGATATCTAGTAAGGTGAGTCCCATGCATTCACCAAGGATTTCTGCAAGCGGGGTCTTTGGTAGCCGGACAATTCCGCCATCTCCACTTAGAAAGGGATTGGAAGGGCCGCCTTCAGTTAGTATTTTGCCAGCAGTGGACTACGATGACGTTTTTGGTGGACCCCCGAGGTTTGCACCATCCTTGTTTGCTGCACAAACTCCCCAGACACCCTCGACCGTGCTGGATAGGTCATGTCCAAGGACTCCTTCCTTCAGATCTTCGTCCTTTCCCGTGTTTGAACTCCCGGTGTTTGGGGATGATGTCTTTGGAAGCAGCAGTGCCGTGGACCAAAGGAACTCATCTCTGCCTCATGAAGCCATTTCGAAAGAGGAAGTACACGCACCCAATGTGATCCCAGAAGCGATTCCTGCAAGTCTGCTACAATCGAAACCAGGCTCACGCTCAAGCTCCCGCTGCATGAGTCCTGCTCATTCTGTTGTCACTTCGCCTGGTCATCATGGACAAGGGGAAATGCACAAGTCTTCAGATACCTTCGTGGGCAGGTACTTTCACCATGATGTCTTGCATTCATTTATGGAATTGAAAGGATACGATTTCGAGATGATATTGCCATCTGATCGTACAGCATGCAGCTATTTGAAACCAGTGATTTACAGGAATTTAATGATGTGCATATTAGCTGAGTTTAGTAAACCATGAAATGCCTGTGCTATGAATGGATCTTGAGATCAATACGACAAGTGTTTTTTTCTTTTTAATTTCCTTGATGCAAGATTTACGAGCATGGCTGAATATTATCAATTACTTTATCTCATCAGCCTATTTCTTAGGATAGGTCAAGCACTGGAAATGCGTTGAGTCGAAACTTGTCTTCTTCATCTTCATTCGACGAAACTAGGAGTAACACCTGCGACAGCTCTGCAATCTTGTCAAGAACTGACATGGTTGGCTCAAGCTTGCTTTCCTCTCCACCACATGCAAGTGTTTGGGGCCATCTTAATAGAGTTCATGGAGTCAGCAATACCAAGCAGAAGGGTGTAAATACATTAGATGATGTTGACGATGTTTTTGGTGGGTTACCTAGAACTTATTCTTTAGCTCTTTCAGCTGCTTATCAGCGTACTTCTAGCCCGCCAAGGACTAAAAGTGCATCCTCAAAAGGAATCACACATCATATGGCTCAAAAGAATACCTTCACATCTCAGATGTTTGAACCGTCTGGGACACTGGACCCTACCTTCCAAAAATCACTGTCTAATGGAAGACAGGCATCCCAGGATAATTTTGTAGACATTCGTACGGATAGAGAGAGAGAAAATTCAGCACTCAAAAAGTTGGACGGAAGAACAGGGGAAGGTTTGGCTCTTGTGAATGATATGAAGTTTGCAACACAATTAGCATCCAAATGGATGCCTGCCAGACCACCTCCATCTCCAGCTCCATCTACTCCATCTACTCCGTTAAGGCACAAATCATGGAAGGATTGGGCATCTGAAGCATCTTCAAATCAGACAGTTTCACACGATTGTTCAAGCAAGGTTGGAGAGATGGCTGCAGTGAATGGAATAGCTCCTACTTTGAAGAAAGGCCCCAATAAAAGCACTACGATCTCTCATATCCAAAAAGGATCGGCCGAAACTGTTTACAAGAAGCAGCTTGAGAATAGCCAAGAGTCACAGAAGCTCCAAGGAAAATATACTTTATCTTCTTCCAACATAAATGTACTAAAAGTTAAGCCCTTAAAGCAGACAATGGATTTGGAAGACAGAGAGCTTCAAGCGATTTTGACCAATGCTTGGAAATTAAATGAAAAGTGGGAAAAAAAGAAAAGTGCAGCTGCCAGGACACGGCAAGAATCAACCAGAGTGCTTGAAACCAGATTGCAAGAGCCTCATATAAAGGAAGGGAAAAGGCAGTCAAAGAAGTTGTCCAAGCCAGTTCCTCAAGTCTCACATACCAAGGAAGATAGAGGGGAGAATATGCAGAGGAAATCATGGAGAAATTATTCTGAGCAGAAGAGTGAATCACCAGGGGAACCAGCAAAGGCAGGTTGTTCAGCTGAGGATTGTATGACAAACTCTTGCCAACCCAGTACACAGGATATTGTAAAAGAAAAGACAGAAAATCCTGTTATGCAAAATGGAATTTTTGAGGCTGAAGACAATTTTGATCCAGAGGAGATTGTGAGTGAGGTTACAGAGGAAATGCCTGTGAGCGATACTTCAAATGAAGTACCAGCTAAATGGGCTGGTGTTGATCCAAAGAGGGATTCAGGCAAATCAGCAAAAGAGGATATGGAGGTTTGTGTGGCTGAGAAGCCCTTGGCAGCTTCCACGAATGGAGAGGGACCAACTCTTACTGCTCTTAACACTGTAAGTGCGTCTGGAAGTCCATAACCGATTATCGCTTTCTTCTTTGTAGCCTTAGAAGTCTGTTGACTGCATTGTTTCATTTTGATTTCTAGATGAAGATAACATGGTTCTTATTTGTTATATGACAGGGAACTGATTAGAATTTGAAGATTAATCTTGTTCAAACACGCTCAAAAAGTGCATCAAATGATAAAAATCAATTTCAACATTGAACCTCCCTAGAACATCTTTTTATTCTGCTCTTTGAGATTTCATGTGTTTCGCCATCGTTTCTATTACAACTCAAAAACTTAGTGTTGGAGTTGACCATCCATACAAATCTCAGCCTTTGAGTGCTTGAATTCATGAGCTTTAGCCTTGGTAACTGTTAGGGATACAATTTTGAGCTATGTAAGTTTGTGTTGATCTTGCTCATTTGAAATTTCGTATATGAACTGTGGATTTTATATCTATGTTTGATATTTCTGAGTCCATAAAAAACAAATTTTGGACGTCTAGTACGTTACTTGTTATTTCTCACATCTGATTCACCCTTGTGCTCTGAATCAAGCTCAGCTCTTATCTTCAGACTTGTTAATATTTGTAATTAGAACGGTGTGTGTTAAACTATGCTTCAAAATCAAGGAAATATCAAACTTGTGAGACATGTTTGTCTATTTTGAGACTACACTTGAAAAGTTTTGACAGTGTGCAAATATAGTTCAAACTCCCCTCCTGAATTGTTAGAGGCATCTGTTTTACTTATTTTTCTGTGCGCTAATAGATACAAATAAGGCGATTTCATTGGAAAGTACAAATTCTGAGGTCTTTTCAAGCTTACTGTCTTTTTCTTTTCTTGGGAGTCATTTTAGATGCCTCATCTTTTTCCATTCAATGTGATGTGCGGTCAAGTTTATCTAGTTTCAATGAACGTATGATTATTACATATTACACAATCCTATATTTTTCATCTTTTTGGTAAAAAGAAGCCATGTTTGAGCAGAGGCATTAGAGGATACTTGTAGCATAGGGTCTCCTATGTACGGGCTTCACAATTAGACAGACGTACTTATGATATATGAGTACGAAAGTCTCATTATTCTTTTGAAAATTGCATTTGTTATGCATGCCAAAGCTGGCACATGTGATTGACTACTTTTGATAAAAAATTGTACCTCTTGCTGAGACAGGCATACTACAGATGAGTTGAGAAAATTTCAAATGAAGAGACAAAAATACATGCAAATGGCTCGAGATTTTCTAGTGTATCTCATTGTCTTTGAATGTAATCTCTTTACAGGATTTTGGTCAGGGTGATCTGCAGGAATTTCTTATGAGTGAAGGTCTTGAGAACACAGGTCCCCTTACAGGTTTGAGCTCATACTCACCAATCATGTTTACAATTTGCCACATGTCACAAGTAGCCTATGATGATTTATTCATGAATTCCATTTAATCAAAGAGGTCATAATTTTATCCAGTAATCAATGCTTCCCTGGAGGGATTTCAAGAAATAGAAGGAGAAACCCTGGAACGAAGAAAAGCACGATGGGCCAGACATCAGCAGGCAAAGGAACGCGCGGTAAATGTAGTAATTTTCTTTTCTGTTCTAATAACCATCTGTTGGAAGCATTATCTCCATCTATAATATGTTTGATTATGCTTGCAAGTGCAGGCTAAAGCGATAGAGGAGATGCAGAGAAGGGATGCAGAAGTGCAGCGTCAACAGGAAGAAAAGCAAGTGAGAATCATAGATTTGCCCATCTTGTAACCTATAGATTTGCCCATCTTGTAACCTACATAATTTTTCAGGATTAAATGCTTAAGTTGAAAGTTGAAGGAGTAGGTGGTACTGGCTATTCTTTAGGGAAACGTGTCTTTACTTGAGTCAGTTCCTCACACTTTATGCTAGATTTTGATTAAAATATCACCAAATATGCATTTAGGGATCTAAATAGTTGCTTTTTGAATTCTTCGTTCACAGGCTAATCTCTTTTACCTTTGGAGCTAAACAGTTCTGAAATGCATACGCACAATCACGTGATCACTGCCATAATTCCCGGCACTTAAAAAGTAGAACTCTGCTCACAGCATTTTCATCGATGGGCCAAATATTGTCAGGATGTACTTATTTGAGCATCACAGTGGACACTTTATTCTCTTTCTGCTTCTAACCGAGCTCATACATCTCGCTGTTTTTGGGATGGACAAATCTTGCATCACTGCTGTGAAGGAAGGGTCATATTTCTTTTATATTGTTGCATATAACCAAGAGATTTCAGCTTCATTATTTGCCTTCTGTGCCTTTGACAAAATTAGAACTATGCTGACATGGATAATTTGAATATCCACCCCTGTCTTTATCCCGAAAGGTGTTTTGAAACTATTGGCAAAATACGTTTGAGTTGAAACTTGAAACATTTGAATTTGGCTTTCGCCTGAATACATCTTGGTATGAATATCTAGTTCTTGCAATTCAATACATTATTTCTGATGTATATCTATGCTTCATTTGAATTTTGCAGCAATTAGCAGGTATTGCGGATCATCAAATCAAACGCTGGGCATCTGGCAAAGAGGCGAACATACGAGCACTACTGTCTAATCTTCAGCATGTAAGGAAGCCTCTTGTTGTATAACAAGCTTTTGTTTTCTCCAAATCGTACGCAAATAAAGTGAAAAAATTTTCAACCCAATAACTTTCTGTTCAATCGGGGTAAGTTGCGACCCAACTGGTTACAACTTTAATCTTGCCAAGGAATCGGTGTATATGTCCAATCAATGGATTGCATGTGAAAATAGATTGCTTGGACTCTTACAGGAAGCATATTTGGACTTCTGTTCTACGACACATTTTGATATATTACAAGTTTCTAGTAGATTTGGATTTTCCTTTCATGAAATGATTGTAATACAGTCTCCTTTGGAGAGTGAAACATTTCCCAGAGCTTTGTTTCGTTTTACAGACATTACTATGTCTTGCAGGTTTTATGTCATAGATGCACGTTTCCAATCACTATTTGTATGTGCAGGTATTATGGGAAAATAGTGGATGGCAGCCTGTTTCTCTAAGAGATTTGATAGAGGGTTCAGATGTAAAAAAAGCTTACCGCAAGGCCACACTTTTTGTCCATCCAGACAAGGTACAGCAGAAAGGAGCAACACTGCATCAGAAGTATGTGGCAGAAAGAGTTTTTGATATTCTTCAGGTAGACCATTTATGAAATTCTGTTGTGCATTTAAATAGTTTCTTTTATTCTTCAGGTAAACCAATCATCAAATCACTTACATTGTGCTTATCTTCAATGTTAGCTTTTGTCAAGGCTCTTGTGCTGATTTACCCTTGCTCTCCCGTGCCTTCTACATGTTTTTGCTTTTGCCCCCAAGTCTTTTCTAGGTCCCTATTGATAATTCTCAGGTTGATTCACATGAAGTACTGGAACCTTCCGTTGCAGTTCCATCCTCCCATCTGATGCAATCACCATAACTTCAAATTAAAGTCCATATCAAAATTATCTTGGAATCTTTGATATTAAAAGTTTCTATGTTTGTTTCCTAAAACGTCATCACCTAATAACCCATCTATATGCCCTATTCATCTGGCCCAGACTCAAAACTGTTATTAGTGCTTTCAACCTTGTTGTGTTTCTTTATGTACCTCTAGTTTCTTAAAAACTTAGCTTCTATCCCCTTTCTTCTTCGGCTTCTCTATGCCCATTTTTATGGGCCTTGTAAGACTAATGGTGAGCGGTATGATTCTTCAAATCAGCCATAGCTGCTTCATTGATGCACATTTATGTATGTGTGTGTGTATGTATGTATGTATGTATGTATGTATGTATGTATGTATGTATGTATGTATGTATGTATGTATGTATGTATGTATGTATGTATGTATGTATGTATGTATGTATGTATGTACGTACGTATGTATGTACGTGCGTACGTACATATGTATGTAAGTACGTCTGTATGTATGTACGTATGTATGTATGCATGTGTGTATGTGGGTATGTACCAATGTATGCATGTATGTATTTATGTATGTGGAGGTAGAGGTGAGGGAGACATGTGTATCGATTGCACCCTTTGCTTTGTCTCTTTCATCTCTACCTATGTATGTATGTATGTATGTATGTATGACATATGTATGTATGTATGTATGTATGTATTTATGCATGTATGTATGTATGTATGTATGTATGTATGTATGTATGTATGTATGTATGCATGCATGCATGCATGCATGTATGTATGTATGTATGTATGTATGTATGTATGTATGTATGTATGTATGTATGTATGTATGCATGTATGTATGTATGTATATATGTATTCATGCATGTATGTATTTATGGATGGATCAATGTATGTATGTATGCATGTATGCAGAGGTAGAGGTGAGAGAAACATGTCAATCTCCTGCACCTTCTCCTCTGCAGCATTCCCATGTAGGTTATCCCTGTTGTCATATGTTAATCTGTTTGGTTTTTCACATTTGTGACATGCTGTTCACTCCCATGAGGGTTTTCTGTCTCGTTCATATACATGTTAGTGTGTCCTTGCTTTTTATGCCTTCCTTTTATGACTGAGTCTCTGGGTGTAGGCTTCTTTTCAGCCCACTCATCACTCCCTTTTTTTGCGCTTGCTCTTACATGTACATGTTTATATGTCCTTGCTTTTATGCCACCCCTTTTCGTCTGTACATTACTTAGTCTCTGGGTATAGGCTTCTTTTCAGCCCACTCGTTACTCCCTTTTTTTGTGTTTGCATGATCAATTGTTTGGGCATCGACGTCTTCAGCTTGTTTGCTTTGCCGTGTGTTGTTTTGTCCTTGCTCTTGCCTGCTTCTATGATGTGGGTTTTTTTTTTGGGTTTTCTCCCTGAGTTTTCTTTAGGTTACCATGGATAATATATAGGTTGATTCACATCAAGTACTCCCACATTAGTTGCCGCTCTATCATCCCATCCTATGGTCCAGTTTACATCTAATTCAAGTTTACATGTCAATGAGATGTCCTGTTGCCCATTTCTCAAGCCTACTACTTTGTTGTCCAGTAATTTTTCCTTGCTCTCCCATGCTTCCAACATGTTTTTGCTTTTCTTTGAGTTTCTCTAAAGTTACCATGGATAATTCATAGGTTGCTTAACATGAAGTACCTACACCTTTGGTTGCTCTGTATCATGCCATCTGATGCCATCACCATTGCTTTAAATTCAAGTCTGCATCAAAATTATTTTGGGACTAATCTTTGATATCACAAACTCCTATGTTTATTTCCTGTAAGGTCGTCACTTAATGGCCCATCTATATGCCCATTTCATCTGCATAAGACTCAAAACCAATATTAGTGATAGCATATAGAGAGTGGACACTCTCTAACTTCATACACAAAGTGAGTACGAGAGAGAAAAGTGAGAGTAGAGACCAAGAAAGGGACACTCACATGTAGGCAAAAGAGCAAGGGCTCCACTCTAACTACTAAATTGAAAATATTGACAAAGTAGCTCCAATGCTTGGTAGCGTGAGAGCTTGTTTAGAGTGATACAAGGGTACTTATGAGGTCATTTTATAGGCTAAACAGCCCCCATGAAAAAGCTATGGTGAAAAGCACAGCTTTAGTGTAGAATTTATTTCACTAAGTTTCTTTCTTTTGTGCTTTAATGTGTTGATGTGGCATCATCGAGGCAGCCCAAATAGGTGCCTACACTTTCAGCTATTAGATGCTTTTTTTAATTTTTAAATCTAGGTCATTGATAAGTTTTAAATCATATTGACTTTAATTAGGGTTTGATTTTTTGACCTTGAAATTGGGGGAATGATGGAGTGATATATATGGTTGAATAGCTCTCAATGAGCTCTACATGAATATGCAATAAAAGTTTTTGACCATATTTTTTTATTTCCCTGAAACGGGAGCCATTTCAAACCATTTGTAAATGTGCACGGTGCAGGTAGAGTTTTCCTTAGTGGAAGGTTGACCCTTTTTGTTGATTTGCTAACAATTAGTGCTTTCAACCTCTTTGTGCTTCTTTATGTGCCTTTAATTTCTTAGAAATTTAGGGTCTATCCCCTTTCCTAAAATGTATAGAGAGGGAAGGGTACCAAGAGATAGGTAAACAGGGAGTACTATCTACTTTGGACTATCTCGGACATGAGGCGATAGAAGAGAAGGGGGTTGAAGTTGATGGATCTAAATCGAGGACACAATGAAACATTTCGCAGTGAAGTATATTGAAATATTTCCTTATGTATTTTTTTCCCCTATAACAGAAGATTTTATTGCAAAGTACATTTCTATATGTAGTTTCCTTCAATCTATTCTGCCTCTTAACCTACATATGCAAGTCCAATAGTGTATAGACCTCACAATTTGTATGTATGTTAAATAATTCGGATGCATCTTGTGCTATATACTTGAAAAGAAAAAGGTATGTATGTATGTATATAAATGCTATTGTGGAGCAAAGAATTGGATATCCTTCGCAAGAGCCAAAAGAGTATTTGGTTTTGGACCTGTCACCATGACATAAAATCATGGAGTGAACTTCAAAAGAACATATGAAAGGCATGAGCCTCGAACCCATACTTCAATTGTGGGGAGATGTGAGGCCTGGAAGGTCATTGTCACATGAGAGGAGCGAACCTTCACTTAGTCGTGGATCACTTACATGAGTGGCAAGTGGCATTCATGTGGACATCCACTTGGATGCCTTGCATGGGCATGAGAGAGGGGGAGACCATATGTTTGAGTGGATGGGAGGCATGAGTATGCATCTCTATGAATTGCAAGCACTCATTATATGCATCAAGAACATATAAAATTTTCTCCTCCCAAAACTCATTTATCATCTCATAAACTTCCTCCCAAAATGGGTTAATCAAAGCTTAAGTAAGTATTCAATACCTACTATGTGGAGCCCTTTTGATGGGGTAATGTCTTGAAAGTAGTTCGATAGTAGCCATTTGTGAAGCCTGTGGCTCCATATGTGAAACTGGAGGTTCCACATGTGAAGCCCGAGATTCCACATGTGAAGCGTGAGGCTCATGGAGAGCCTATAAAAGGAGGGCTCTCACATTGGGATCATTACCTTGGATGGAAGAGGGAGAGGACGCGAAGGGTCTCCTCCAAGCACTTGAACATGCTTCTTGGCTATTCTCTCAGAGCATAAACATATGGGTGTTGCATGTTGTAAACTTAGTGGTGGTTATTTTGTGGTGGTTATGGATGCATGCGGCCGTGCCTTGTCATGTGGCTCTTGACAACCTTCATGATGAAGGCCAACAAAGATGCATAGTTCCTTATGCCTCCCTGCCATATGATCATATGTAGGTCCATGGAGAGGGACCATCCGCTATCCAATCATATCTCAAAGTGAGTAATTGGACATTCCATCAAGCTTGTCTTCTTGTTTCAATCTATTTCTGTAGTCACTCACATTGGGAACAAGGATGTATGTGTACTAAACTTTGAAACCAAATGTTGGAAGTCAGGTAGGCTCAAATAATGATCACAAATAATCCAAGATCTTTCCAACACTTAAAACCTTAGCACATTCCACTTACACACCTTGACCAAATAATGGGAGATAAATGACAATAGAATAGGCATGAGACACTTTAAAAAGAGCAGCTGAATACTATCTGCTCAGTGCTCACTAAACTAAAGCTGAATGAAAATGTACAATGTAAGTAATGATACAAATCTGAATGTAAGCTAAAAAAGGGTTCTAGATATAAATGTATGAGAGAAGAGTGTCTAAGAGTTATAAGGTGTGAGTGTGCTGGAAATAGAAGAATAATAAGATTGTATGTAAGAAATACAGCCGATGTGTAGGAATAGATGGCAAAATTTGCAACCCTAACAGAGATTAGGGTTTCTGCTCTGAAATAAGCAGCAACAAGACTTCTCTTCTTGAAGTGATAGATCATAAAAATCTGGTACAAGAGCAAGAATTGAAGAAAGATTGAACATATGCAGTCAGCTGTAAGATTCGACATATGCACTCTCTAAAGTGTAGGAAAAGAGGGTAGAAGCAAATCACCAAGAAAAATCAGCAAAAACACCTTCAATCTGTTCTTAGGACAGCTCCACGATGTAGATCACACTCGAGGATGTGAGTGTGAGACATGCTAGAAGTAACCCAAAAGGATCTTTTTATAGGATTTTAAGCCATCCACGAATTATTTTAACTAATTTCTTTTCACAGCTTTTTAACGTGCTTTAGAAATTAACATGCTTTAGAAGTAAAAACAAATATAAAACTCTCTCGGAAAATGATATGATACATGTAAGATATGGTGCTTTCCTTGATCCAAAGAATAAGAGCTACAAGATGATGCATTTCATTTTTGAAAAGCTTAAAACTCAAAATTAAGGTTAGGGTTTTGATGCTCTAAATGATATTTGATGGTCAAGTGCTACATATCATTAGATAGCCCTTGATAACAACAACATGCTTATATAAAAACATTTTGAGCATGTTGACCATTTTGACCATTTGGACCATTTCTGAAAATTAGGCTTTGCTGATAATTAGTGTATGTTTTCCAACATTTTCAGCATGTTGGCCATTTTGACCATTTGGACCGTTTCTGAAAATTAAGGTTTGCTGAAAATTAGGGTTTTGATCCCTCGATGTGACATTGTTCTCCAATAGGAAGGATGATCAAAATGAAATGGTTAGCCAATTTCCTTAAGAGTCAACTTCATCTTTTAAGTTTTGGATTATAGTTGAAAGGTTAGATATTGTTTAGGAAAGGACTATTTCAAAACAAAGGAACATGTTGTATGTATTTATGGAACATGTTGTAAATTGTTGTAACCATGTTTCATCATTCATATACTAATTGCTAATTTGAAATTTAAATGTATCTATTTATCTTGGACTCCAAAATTCCGTTTTGTCCGGTCCATAGTGACCGTTTTGTGCTGTGGCAGAGCGCTATGAACCACATAAATATGTAGCATAATACAGTTCACATATCCCAATGCACATACTAATGAGGGTGTCAACATCCAGCACCCATGTGTGCATAACATAATACAATGAGCATGTGTCAACGCCGTACAATTATCAATATACATAATGATGATTGTGCTGCAACGTTGAAACAGTTGCAACCACCCAGCCAACTGCCACATATATAAATGGTACACAATGCACAATGAGTATGTAACGCATATATTCATGCTGTCACTTGTGCACTGAATGTCTTATTGGAAACCATCATGTGCACTATGTACATTTTTTATTACTGGCAACCAGCATGAGCATGATGTATGTACTTGTTACTATCTACGATGCTATGCACATGACAAATGTGCACACTCACTACATAATACAATGTTATAATACATATTCCCTACACATTGTGCCTTAAGCATTGATCAATACAACATGGGTAATAATGGTGTCCCAATATTTGTATGCATAAATATATTCATAAGTTTTAGAAATGGTACACGCAGTTCGTGTATCTTCAAAGTTTCTCTTTTCTTTCAAAGAGTATGGCTTTCTCCTGTTTGCCGAAGTTCTGAAGGTTAACACTCATATTATCAAGATGGAAACTGATCTAAACCAGATTCGAATTAGGCTCCACTTTATCTTTTTCTCATTCTCATCCTCAAATAAACAATTTCTTTCTCAACTTTCTCGGAAGCTTACGTGCATCAGAAATCCGTACTCATTTCCTTACCTGCTCTCTTTTCCATATTCGTTGATCAGTATTCTAGATCCCATTGTGTCTGCTGTATTTAGGCAAAGAATGTGCCTACACCTGCTTCGGATACCTGGTCCCAGGTGAGACAGTGCTGATCCAGCTCCCTGACCTGCTTGAGAGGCAGGGGGCAACCAATGCAGTAATTAGGAGTGTAGATTTGTAGGAATAAGGTAGGGATTTCCATTCTTGGATATCAAGAGAAGCATCTTCTTTTGAAATAGGATGTGTCTATCATACATACGGAGTGAGCATGCTTCCATATCTTTCATGTTCATATTAAAAGGAAGAGCATATACCTGGGTTTGAGCCTACCTGATCAAAAGCCAGTCCTCACATATTCCATCCGAATGAACACTTAGAAGTGATCCATTTTTCAATATCATGGTGGCCAATAGGAGCACACGAAATGCAATTGAGGGTTATTTTACCATTTGTGATAAGAGTGGACATTATGCTTCTTATACGTATGCATGTGCAAAGCCTGTGAATTGCAGTATACATGCGTTTTTATAATGGACATTAGCCATCGTCTGTTCTATTTGCATATTTTTGCCATGGGAACAGCAGTAGTCAATTAAAATCTGTTTTTCGTTCTGTTGCTATCAGCGTCATTGCATCTTAGAGAAGTGGCTGACATGCTTTTTTAATATTTGAATTTTGCAGGAAGCGTGGAAAACATTTAACTTGCAAGAATTTTTCTGAAGGAGTTCGTTTGCTTTTTTAATATATGCAGGAAGCGTGGAAAACATTTAACTTGCAAGAACTTTTCTGAAGGAGTTTGTCTGCACAGCGAGAGCATAATTCCTTCTGTCATATCCATTTTAGAAAGAGTTTGATAATAAGCTCAAGGCAATCACTTATGTCCATTTATGACCCTCTACTTCTTCCTTTGAATTGTGTTAAACAGGTTATAGAGAAGAATTCATAGAGATATAAGCTCGAGATATATAATCAGAAAGGTTTTGGTCATTGGTTTCATTTTTCTCGTACAGATTCATTTCTTGTCCACTCTTGCATGGTTCTTGCAGAATAACACCAGCTTTCTTTGTGCTTGCTTCTGGTATGCTTTCAAACATCAAAATGTGACCAAATATAGTAGTCGGTTCTTGAACAAAGTGAATCTGTGTATTATCTTTGATGGTTTCGGAGATTTAGTGTTGGTCTTTAGCTTTACAAGGTGTCTGCTTCACCCTTCATGTTTTTCCATGCATCATGTTCCACAATTTTTTCCAGCAAAAGTGGAGTTGGTATTCCTGCGTATGTAGCACAGATAGTTGAAGCACGTGAATGGCACCTTGTAAGTGCAAGCCCTCTATAATCATGGATGCCATTCTATCTGGATGCATAGCCTGTCGGTAAGAGTTTTTTCTTTGGAACCTTGAAGGTTTAATGGCTTCTTTGATTCTTTATGTGATTTAGTTTTACATTTCTGCCTGTAGATTTTGTTTCATTTTATGGGAATGATGGTTAAGTGCTTGAATGCATGCGATTATATCCCAAACATAGGTTGGAGCATCCGTCTCTAGTTCCAGCCAAAAACTGTTTTATATGATCTTAAGGGCACTGCTAGAGAGACATACATGATGAAAGGCTCATGCATGTGGTAAAGGTTAAGGTCATTTGGAGAGTCCCAAATAGTGAGGGAATTTCTTATGGGTGGGCATCCCCCACTAAAATGAGGAAGAATCGATCTTTCTAGAGGTGTTTAGCATTGCAAGGCGTCTCTTGCCTCAATTTCAACCAACGGTGGTCTTTCCTGCCGCAAATTGTTGATAGCATGATATTCTTTTCATTATGAGGCAATCATAAACAACTGTTGTCATCTTCTTGAGGGGATGAAAGAAGAGAAAAAGCAAGGTAGTCCGTAAATAAATAATTATTAGAAAGTAAAGCTAGTTCCTATATAAAAAATTGTGTATGTGCCGTGACACAATCTTGTCAAAGCAGGATGCTATAGATATGCTATATCGTTGTTATTTTTGAATGTGGCTATCTATTTATATAATAGAAGGAGCTGCATGTGAATTTAGAAGATAATTTAAGAAAACTATAGTGTAGCGAGTGTTCGCTAAGCTTTGCAACCTTGTCATATTGTACTAAATACACAAATGAAATAGCCTCCTCCTATTGCTCAATAAGTGTGTATCATGCTCATCTTTACCCTATCAACCAAATTATGGTCTCCCCTATTCTCCCCTCCATTCCCCTTTTTCTTTCTTCATTGCAAAAAAGGAACATGAAATATAGCCAAACAAGAAAACGCTCCCATCTTATTTATGTTTGAACTTTGAACAAGGTGTCATAGGCAGCTAGAGCATCTTAGGATCTGCTTTTATAGAGTATGCAGGTAGAGATATGCTAAAAATGCTATTAGATTAAGGTATCCAAGCTCATAATTGAAGAACTTCTTAAACTATGTCGATTTAGAATTAAATGCCTATTGAAACAATGTCCACATTCCCATAGGTAATGATTATGGTAGAGTGTTGTTGAATTGACGGTGGAGGGTACATGCTAATTCTAGTAGAATTAGAGGGTTTGAAACAAATCATTGCATTGTTTTATCAAACAAACTTTCATGAGAAAAGAAATTCTTTTGTTTCTTTTTCCCCATAAAAGGAAGTTCAACAATAGCCTACTCTCCCAAACTTTAATTTAAAAAAAAAAGGAAACAACTGTATAGGTGAACAGGTGTAGCGCCCTTGGGACCCCCCAAGTCCCACAACGTAGGGGAGCGACATACAAAGTTAGAGGGTTTTGTAAAGGAGGTTGATACCCCTGTCGTACCCTTCGTGCCTGGCCCACTTGGATTTAACATTGTTGTTCTCAAGGAAGAACACTCTATGGTGCCTAAAAGGTAGGGTCTTCTTACAATTGGAGATTCTTTTGCCTAGAAGGAAAAGAGATTTCTCGATAGACCATTCTTTAGGGGGGTTACCAAAATTGGAAGCGCACCTCTCTCTCCAAATCTTCCAGAGGGTCTCACCTCTTATAGCATTCCACAAAGATGAGGAACAACCTATTGCCTTGTAGTAGCAAGATTTTTTCCAGGATCCACCAGATTGAGATAGATTTGGGGCATGAGAAGAAAATGTGACCCAAATCCTCAATGTCACGACGACACCGCTTGTGCCATGGCGGTGCCCCACAAATTTTGCTAGCCTTTATATTGGTCTAGTTTCCACAATGGAGGATTTGCGACATGAGCACCGACTTTTTTATCTCGATGAAGGGGTGGAAGAGAGACATGAACTTCAGATCCCACCGCAAACCCATCCAAGTAAAACACCACTTCTTATTAAACGTGATATGATAATCCAAGTTCTCCTTGATTATATGAATTTTGTTCAGGCTATTGCCATTGTGCCATTTGGGATCCTCATGGTGCGGAGGGTCTTGCCTGATGAGGAGGCAAGTTTTAGGGCGTTCCCAAGCAATGCATCAACTCTGCAAAAGGATCCATTCTTCGTAGTTCACTCTTATTTTTGGATCGATATCCTCAAATCTAATCCATTGGCTAGTTTCTTGGTCCTAGAGCTGCTTCCAACATCAGAACCCCTTGTTCCAAAGCTTCTTGTTTTTTGGAGGTTCGAGGACTCCACGCCTCTAATGCCCTTGATAGGGTACCAGATCGAATCATTTTGTCTGATACCCGCTGCCAATTTCCAATCTTCATTGATTCCGACAAATGGTTTGACCTTGTTCCAACTCTTCCACAGAGATCACACCACATTCGAGCCTTGAGGAAACACCAGAAGTGGGGAGAACAAAAGGATGAGAAGGCCTAGGTCCTTCCAACTGGAGAGTCATGCCAACGTAAGCACACTCTTATTCCTGAAGATAAACATGGCCCAAGAGGCCTCACAGTTGCACCTAGCTTTGATAAGCCATTTAGTTGCCAACTTATTTGCCATGCTTTCGATGTCCAAAATGCCCAGACCCCCATGATCCTTTTGGATGATACAAGTACATTTAATTTTGGGGACACCCCTTCTTTGGGGTCGCTTGTCCAAAGAAAGTTTTTGCAGATTTTTTCCAGTTTGGTAATCTCTTGATCCTTCGGTCTCCAGCAGGAGAGAAAGTAAATAGTCGATGAGATAAGGAATGTATTCAAAACCATGGTGCACCTTGTGATGTTGATCTGCATATCTTTCTAGTAGGCCAACTTGTTGTAGAGCTTAGAGTGGACCTAGTTCCATCGCTGGCCCATCGAAATGCCAAATCCCATCAGAACACCTAATAGGCGAAAGACTTGTCCCCTAGGGATATCATCTGACAGCCCTGGTCAACAAGAAATCGGCAGAAGTCTTGTAATGGCTCTAAAAGTTGTTTTAGAGTGGTTTATTTTGGATCCTGATGCTACACAAAATGTTTCCAAGCATCCCCAAAAGGTTTCAATGCTGGACATATCATTATGCACAGAGGCATTCGTGTCATTCGCGAAAACTCTCATGATCATCTGGCCTTGACTGCAGGGCAACGAGAGACCTTTAATATGGCCTAAGTCCATATGATGTTTTAGGAGGTAACTGAGAACTTTTGTAGCAATAGCAAAAAGCAGAGGGGCCAAAGGACACCCTTGTCCGATAGAGCGTTTTAATCTGATAGCCTTCGAGAACTGGCCATTGATATTTATCTATGTCGACACATTTCCCAGCAGGGTAGAAATCATCTTAGTGAACTTTTGACTGGAACCGAGCTCTTCAAGAGATTGGAGAATGAAGTCCCATTCAAGTCTATCATAAGCTTTGTCAAAGTCGATCTTAAGGAAGATAACATCTTGAGCAGACTCTTCAGCTAAGTCCAGACCTTCCCAAATATCAATAATAGCTTCCATGATGGATCTACCCTTGATGAAGCCTTTTTGGTCCTCACTTAACCAACTTTGTAAGTGGTAGGAAATTCTGTTGGCAATGTTTTAGCAAGGATCTTGTACCCTGTTTGTAACATCATGATCGGGCACCAATTTTAAATCGTGTTTTTGTTTCCTTTTTTGTGGATAAGCTTGATGACACCTTTGTTTAGACATTCAGGAAGCACACCAAAAGACAATGCCTCTTGCCACACCAAGCGTAATGGAGTGGCCACCACCTATCTGAAGGTCTTGAACTCATTCATGAGGCCGTCAGGGCCTAGACTTTTCCCAATAGGAAGCAAATCGATAACTTCAAAAATCTCAATATGTGAAATGGGAGCTTCAAGAAGATACTTCAAGTTATGTGGGATTCTCATTGACTTAACTCTAGAAATGGTCTCCATGCAATCACGCCTATGGGGAGAAAGAGGCGTTGCAACCCTGAGGAGTTGGGAAAAGTGGTTAACAATCACTGAGCTATTTTCTTCTTATGCCTTGTATTCGACCCCATTGTTGTCCACCAAGAAGGGGATAGAATCCTTAGATTGTTTCCTTTTTAAGAGGCTACATATTTCTTTAGTAAGTTTGTCAACCTTACTTGCCCACCACTCTTTGAAGTATATTTGTAGATTTTTTCTTTGAATTTCTTCCTCATATCTCAACATGCCTCTGATTTTTCGTAGTCCTGTCTAGTATTGAGAGTTGCCTTTGTTCACGTCCTCCTCAATACGCCTCAGTCTACGATAGAGCTTGTCTCTCGCATGCAACGAACAACTTGTAGAGCCTTCTGGGTCCTGACTACGATATGACGAGTCGTCAAAATTGCAATCCTCCAACTTTGGCCGGTGATGAGAGGTTGGTGAAGATCAAACTCCAAGCCTTGGTAATCTCCTGTTGGACGGAGGGGAAAGAGAAAGATGTCGAGTTAGCATGAAACCACAACGCTTTCTTTAGTTTGGTGCACGGCTTGAAGGTGAGAATAATTGGGTAGTGATTCGAGACGGTAAGGTAAGTGAGTTGGGAGAGGTAGGGTTGGCCCCACTTATGGATTATGTTTTGCGTAATGTAGCCTCTATCAAGTCTCGCTTTTCTCAAATCATCCCCATATTGGAGGTCTGACCAAGAGGAATCGTTTTGTTTTGATCTCTAAAGCATACTTCATCATAAATAATTAGAAGCTCGCTTGAGCATGTGAAGATCATCCTTAATTTTTCCCATTTGTTGAGTTTTCTCTTGATTTGCATATATTACGCCGAATTTTTAATACATATTCAACATGAGTTTGTGCATTCCTTATCCATCTTACCTTATATTGTGAATTCATGCAATCCCACTTCCAATGGTTGAAGTTTTTGAAAAGCATTCTTCATCATTGTTATTGGATATTCTCATATTCATGATCTCTATTTTGTTTTTCACACAAGTGTTGTGTACAATTATAATTTGATGTTACTTGAAAACTATATGGATGTTGATATATTTCGGTAGTGATGTGTGTGAACACACTAGGATCGTTGGGGCATTTTTCTATCCTCTTTAGGAGTTTTTTCTTTCCCGAGCTTATATATATGCATATAACCTAATGGGGCACTTATCTTTGTATATTCTCTTGGTAATACATTTAGTATTGCGTGTTGTGCTCCAAGTTTTTTCTTCTTCCTTATGTTGTTTGCGTGCTTCCATAGACCTCAAACTCCAACAATTGGCATCAATGTAGGATCTAGGGTGTTGTCGACAACCCTCCAGTCAGTCTCAGAATTGCATAAAATTTGGTGAGCATACTCAAGGCGATTATGAGTTTTTTTTTGTCTTCGAATGCACTATCGCAGTGCCTGTGCAGGCAAGTTCATCTTTTTGTGGCAAACATATATATAGGCTTTGATTTGCCAGTATAAGCATCTCAAAGTCTACTACAAGTTTAGCAGAACTTGACAGGATAGTTTTGTTCAACTTTTTGAGATACAATCCTTTTTTTGCATCAGGGTATTTTAGTCAATGGCCATGGCTGAAAGCAGTGATGTATTTCGTATGTTGGTTGTTGAGGATAAGTTGGATGGTACCAATTACCTATTATGGGCTTATATGATGCATCATGTATTGGTTGCAAAAAGAATGTGGAATACTGTGTAGGGTGTTGAAAAACATCCTATTACACCTGCAAATATAGTTACTGAAGGTGATGCAGATGGCATTGAAGATGATGATATTCTTCATGTTCTTGTTCGTGCTACAATTCTTGCTTCACCTACTACAGAACAACAATGGAAGAGATTCTTAGGCACATGCACTGCTGGCCTTGTCTGTCAAACATGCCATTATTCCTCACATTTGCTTATGCAAAATAGCAAAGGATGTTTGGGATATACTTACCACTTTATACTAGGCAATGAATGAGGCTCGTGTTGCTTATCTCCATAAATTGTTGGAGAGTGAGCACATGAATTAAGGAGATTCCATGGACAATTTTTTGACAAAGATCAAAGATTTGAAGGAGCAGTTGATTTCTGCTGATGAAGTCTTGCCTGAAAATTCATTTGTATAGACTATTGTGAATGGTCTTCTAAATCCATATCAGAGTTTTGCTTCTACTCTTTGATTGATGATGAAAGCCAATCCAAATGCCTTAACATTTGAGGACTTAGTCTTTGTTCTGTTATCGAAAGATCAGTCTAGGTAGAACATGCCCATTATGCGTGTTGCAGATCAAGCTTTCCTAGTTAGTCGAAGGGCAAAGGTAAATGGAGTTCATATACTTGTAAGTCGAAATTTGCTAATTCTACACAATCAAAGAAGGATGACAAGATGAGAAGAAAATATAAAAGCAGAAATTATTTTGCAAATATTGTAAAGGAAATGATCTATCACATAATCCTAGTACGAGATGTTTGAACCATGCCTTAAGAGAGAGGATTAGGGACTAATCCTCAACCATGGCTTTTGGGGCAAGTGGTTAGCCCATCGCACTCCTAACTGGGAGGTCGTGAGTTTGATTCCCAACATTGGTATCAGATCCTAGTTGAGAAATTGGGTGAGACAGAGGTTTGTGCCTCATTTGTGGGCACTTGGAAAAAGCGTTTATCCATGGTGAGTGTGAAACTAGCCTTGGATGAAGGTGCATGGGCATTTGGGCACCCACAGAGGGTGAGATAAGTCCAAATTGGTCCATGCGCTAGAGTTTGAGGTTGGTGGAAGCACCCATGCATGGAAAGTGGGTCCAAGAGAGTCAGAAGGGTCCACAAGTGAGCATTGAGGACAATGCTCAATCTAAGGGGGAACAAATGTCACATAATCCTAGTAGGAGATGGTTGAACCACGCCTTAAGAGAGAGGATTAGGAAGTAATCCTCAACCATGGCTTTTGGGGCAAGTGGTTAGCCCATCGCACTCCTAACCGGGAGGTCGTGAGTTCGATTCCCAACATGATCATGTCATAAAGAGTTATCCGAAAATGGCTGCAAAAGAGGCAAAGAAAAAAGAGGTTGGAATGGTTGTTGTAGAAGCCTCTACATCCAAATTAGAGTGTGCAAATTATGTGCAGAATGAAGAATGGGTGTTTACTACTATTTGTAGTTATGACCCACCTTCTCATGAACAATGTATGTCTGTAGTAGACTCAGGTGTTTAGTACTTTGATAGTGGGGCAACCAAACATATTACCTCGCAATGCAGTTTCTTCACTTCACTTGAACGTGCACATATAAGGAATACTATCACATGCGCCCATAAATCCTCTCATCTTGTCATGGGAGTTGGTAAGATCATTCTCACTACTGCTTATAGTAGTTCTTTTACATTGTCAGATGCTTTACTTGTGCTAGGGATCAAGAAAAATCTCTTATCAGTTTCAGCATTGGCCAAGATCACCTTGGTTATGAAATTTATCGATGATAGATGTACATTTCATGATCTATCAAATGGAAGCATCATTATTGCTTCTGGCATTTTATGTCATGGGCTATATAAGCTCATAGATTATGCAAAATCTGTGAATGATTCAGCATGTGCAATTCAAGATTCTCACGCTATGTTAGATGCAAAGCTTTGGCATCCACGCTTTAGTTGTCTAAATTCTGGTAGTTTGCTACACCTGCAAAAATGTGAAATGTTGTCCTCTCTGCCCAAACTTGAGGCACTTGGTAAACATGTCCATGAAGGCTGCATTTTGGGCAAAATGCAGCGTTCCTCCTTCCAAAAAGATGGTATAGTTTGAGCTACTCAGAAATTGCAACTTGTTCACAATGATGTATGTGGTCCTATGCAAACACCTTCTTTTGGGGACTACCTTTATTTGGTGACTTTCATTGATGATTTTTTCAGGCATGCATGGGTGTATCCACTGAAAGGAAAGTTCGAAGTGTTTATGTGCTTCAAACAGTTTCTAATTTTAGCTAGAAATATGTCAACATGTGAAATGGGCACCCTCCGTTTTGATTGAGGGAGGGAATATATATCTTCTTATTTTAATGCATTTTTGGCTAAATGTGGGATAAAACATCAGTGTGTAGTGCCGTATACATCTCAACAGAATGGAGTTGCTGAAAGGAAGAGCAGGTCACTCATGGAGATAGCGAGGTGTATGCTCAAGAGTCAGGCTTTACTACATAGTTTCTCGCTTGAGGCTATTATGTGTGCAACATATGTACTTAATAGGTGTCCCACTAAACCATTGCAGTCTATCACTCCATATGAGGCTTGGCATGTTCGCGAGCCATCTCTTGCTCATATGTGTTTCTTTGGTTGTCTCATATATGCATTAACGCCTGAACAACAACATAGGAAATTGGATGATAAAGCAGTGAAATGTAGTTATGTTGGGTACAGTTCTGAAAGCAAAGGTAATCATCTGCATCATCCACATACTAAACACACTTCGGTTAGTTATGATGTTGTTTTTGTGGAAGATGCAATTCAACCATTACTTTCATGTACTAAGGAGACATCAGTTAGCTCCAAAGATGTGTATGACACTTTGCTGCCTCTTTTTACATGTGGATGGTCTAGTGTTGATCCAAATGGGGCAATTTCTTAGCCTTTGCAGGTTCCACATGATGATGCATGTCATTCCATTTTTTGATGCAGATCTACATGATGCAATTGCTGATGAAAGCTTTGATATAGAGGAGGCAAAAACTATGCCTAAACAATTGGTGTAGACTTTGCAAGATATGAAACTAGATGCACCTCTGTCATATCCTACTCGTTCAGGATCTCATAGTGCTTCTTTTGCATCAAATTGCTACGCTATGACTGCCTCTAGTCTTTGTGATAAGAAGAGCCCGTTTCATTTGATGAAGCACAAAATTCAGAAAATTGGATGATCCTATGCAATCAGAACATGATTCTTATGAAAAATGATACCTAATCTTTATGTGGCTTGCCTCATGGCAAGAAGGCCATTGACACTAAGTGGGTATATAAGCTTAAGCGTAAGTCTGATCGGACGATTGAGAGGTATGAGGCTAGGCTTATTGCAAAGGGTTATGCTCAAGAAAGAGGCATTGATTTTGATGAGACAATTACTCCTACATGCCAAAAGACTATTGTTTGTAGCATCTGTGCACTTGCAGCTCATCATGGTTGGAACATACATCAATTGGATATTAAAACTACATTTATGAATGGTGACTTCCATGAAGAAGTGTACATTTTTTAGCCCCATGGTTTTGTGCACAAAGGGCATGAAAACAAAGTGTGCATGTTGAAAAGGGCATTATAGTTTGAAACAAGTACCATGTGCTTGCTACGAAAAGATACATGCCTACTTGATTGCACATGGTTTTGAGAACAGTCCAACTAAGATCATCTTTATGTTAAGCATGCAAATGATGTGCTTCTGATCATTGTTGTCTATTTTGATGACATGCTACTCACTAGTCCTAATGAGAAGCATATTTTTTATTTTAAGGCTGATTTGCATGCCTCATTTGAGGTATCAGATTCACGTCATTTGCATCATTATCTGGTTGTTCAATTTATGCAAGTTGATGGTGGAATAGCTTTGTATCAAACAAAATATATTGACACATTATTGTAGCGTTTTGGCCTCAAAGACTGCAAACCTATTGCCACTCCTATGGAAACAGGTGTATAGTTAAAACTTCATGATGCTGGAGATGCATCTGATGCTGTTTTCTATCAGCAGGTTGTTGGATGCTTGATTTAATTATGCATTACTCTGCCAGATATTCAGTTTGCTCTCACAGATGAGCAAGTTTATGCATTGCCCAGGTGTCAAGCATTGGCAGGAAGTTATGAATATCTTTCGTTACTTGAGTGGTATCTGACTACTTGGATTGTTTTATCCCAAGGAGGGATCACTACCACTAGATTTACATGCTTTTTTTGACTCTGACAAGGCTGGTTGCTATGACAATTGTGTGTTCATGAGTGGTTTTTGCTTCATGCTTGATAGCTCATACATATCTTTGTTGAGTAAGAAGAAGCCTATTGTGGCCACTTCTAGTTGTGAGGCTAAGTATAAGGTAGCTTTCATAGCAATTGTTGAGTGTGTGTGGCTCAAATGCCTTATGGCTGATTTTGGTGTTGGTCAATCTTCTGCCACCAACATCTTTACTGACAGTTATAGTGCATTGGCAGTTGCAAGGAACTGTGTTCCGTGCTCGCACTAAGCACATTGAGGTGCACTATCATTATGTTAGGGAGAGGTTCTCTGTTGGAGAGATCAGTTTGCCATATGTGCATTGATATGTTTAGGTAGTGATGTGTGTGAAGACATTAGGACCGTTGGGGTACTTTTTTCCCTCTTTAGGAGGTTTTTTTTTCCCCGGCTTGTTTATATGCCTATAACCCTAACGGATAACTTATCTTTGTACATTATTTAGGTAATACATTCAATATTGTATGTATTGCTCCAAGACTTTTCTCCTTCCTTCTACTGTTCACGTGCTTTTGCAGACCTCAAACTCCAACAATTGGTATAAGGGCATGCCTTCGTTTCATCTATGGTGTCATCGAACCCCTCCAATCACAATCTTAGAATCACACGAAATTTGGTGAGCATACTGAGGTTGAAATCGTGATTTGAGCTCATTTCGGCCACCGAATGCACTATCATAGCACTTGTGTAGGCAATTTTGTCTTTTTGTGCCAAAGACATATACATGTTTCCATTCTCGAATATAAGGATCTTGAAGTCTGCTACACGTTTAGCAGAACTTAGTTCTGTTCAAGTTTTTGAGATACCGTCATTTTTTTGCATCAAGGTATTTTTGTCAATGACCATGACTGAAATCAATGATGTATTCCGTATGTTGGCTGTTGAGGATAAGTTGGATGATACCAATTACCCATTATGGGATTATATGATACATCATGTATTGGTTGCAAAAGGAATGGGAATATTGTGTAGGGTGTTAAAAAAGTCTTATTGCACTAGTAAATACAGTTATCGAAGGTGATGCAGATGGCATTGAAGATAGCGATATTCTTCATGTTCCTATTCATGTTGTGGTTCCTGCTTTACATACTGCAGAGCAAATTAATTGGGATGGCAAAGACATGCACTGATACCCTTTTCTATCGAATGTGCCATTATTCCTCATATTCACTCTTGCAGAATAACAAAGGATGCTTGGGATACACTTACCACTTTATACTAGGCAAGGAATGAGGCTTGTGTTGCTTACCTCCGAAAACAGTTGGAGAGTGAGCACATGAATGAAGGAGATTCCATGGATAGTTTTTTGATAAAGATCAAAGGTTTGAAGGAGCAATTGATTTCTGTTGATGAAGTCTTGCTTGACAGCTCACTTGTGCAGACTGTTCTGAATGGTCTTCCAGATTCATATCGAAGTTGATCATGTCATAAAGACTTGTCCATGGAATGGTTGTTGTAGAGGACTCTACACACAAAATAGAGTATGCTAATCTTGTACAGAATGAAGAATGGGCATTTACTATTGTTTGCAGTTATGACCTATCTTCACATGAACAATGTATGTTTGCAGTAGACTCAGATGTTTGGTACTTTGATAGTGGGGCAGCCAAACAGATTACCTTGCAATGCAGTTTCTTCACTTCACTTGAGCTACTATTGATGGTAGTTCTTTTCCATTGTCAAATGCTTTAATTGTGCCAAGTATCAAGAAAAATCTATTATCAGTTTCAGCATTAGCCAGGATGGGCTTGGTCATGAAATTTGTTGATGAAAGATGTATAATTCATGGTCTGCCCAATGGTGACATCATTATTGATTTTAGCATTTTATGTCATGGCTGTATAAGCTCATAGATTATGTTAAATCTATGAATAATTCAACATGTGCAATTCAAGATTCTCATGCTATATCAGATGCAAAGCTTTGGAATGCACACTTTGATCATATGAATTTTGCTAGTTTGCTATGCTTGTAGAAATTTGAAATGGTTTCCTGTCTACCCATACTTGAGGCACCTGGTAAACGTGTTTGTGAAGGCTGTATTTTTGGCAAACTGGATCATTCTTCCTTCCTAAAGATGGTTCTCTTCGAGCTACTCAAAAATTGTGGCTTGTTCATAGTGATGTCTCTGATCCTATGCAGACATCTTCCTTTGGGAACTGTCTTTACTTTGTGACTTTCATCGATGATTTTTCTAGGCATGCATGGGTATATTCTATGATAGCAAAGTCTGAAAATATTTATGTGCTTTAAACAATTTCTCTTTTTGTTTGAAAATTTATCAACATGTAAAATGCGCACTCTTCGTTCTGATTGAGGGGAATATATGTCTTCTGATTTTAATGCATTTTTGGATGAACGTGGGATAAAACATCAGTATACAGTGCCATATTCACCTCAACAGAATGGAGTGGCTAAAAGGAAGAGTAGATTGCATGGAGATGGCGAGGTGTATGGTCAAGAGTCAGGCTTTACTACGTAGTTTCTGGCTTAAGGTTGTTATGTGTGCAACAGATGTACTTAACAGGTGTCCCACTAAAGCATTGCAGTTTATCATTCCATATGAGGCTTGGCATGGTAGTAAGCCATCTGTTGCTCAACTGTGTGTTTTGGTTGTCTTGCATATGCATTAGTGCCTGAACAACAATGCAAAAAATTGGATGATAAAGCAGTTAAATGTATTTTTGTTGGGTACAATTTTGAAAGCAAATTCTATCCTCTGTATCATCCACAAACTAAATGCATCTTGGTTAGCCATGATGTTGTTTTTGTCGAAGATGCTATTCAGCCATTACTTTTATGTACTAAGGAGACATTAGTTAGCTCCAAAGACATGTATGACACTTTGGTGCCTCTTTTTGAAGGTGGATAGTCTTGTGTTGGCCCTAGTGAGGCAACTTTTCAACCTTATAGGTTTCATGTGATGATGCAGATCATTCCATTTTTGATGCAGATTTACATGATGCACTTGTTGATAAGAGAGTTGATCTTGAGGAGGCAAAAACTATGCCAAAATGGCTGGTGCAAACTTTGCATGATAGCAAATTAGATGCACCTCTATCTTATCGTACTTGTTCAAGCTCTCATAGTGCTTCTTTTGCATCAGATTGCTATGCTATGGCTACCTTGAGTCTTTGTGATGAGAATGAGCAAGTTCCGCTTGATGAAACACAAAATTCAGAAAATTGGATGGCTACTATGCAATCAAAATATGATGCTAGCATGAAAAACGGTACATGGTCTTTATGTGACTTGCCTTCTGGAAAGAAGGCCATGGGAACTAAGTGGGTATACAAGCTGAAGCGTAAGCTTGATGGAACTCTTGACATGTATAAGGCTAGGCTTGTTGCAAAGGGTTATGCTCAAGAAAGAGGCATTGATTTTGATGAGACCTTTGCTCCTACATGCCAAATGACTACTGTTCATAACATTTGTGCACTTGCGACTCATCATGCTTGGAATGTATATCAGTTACACATTAAAACTGCATTTTTGAATGGCGACTTGCATGAAGAAGTGTATGTTTTTCAGCCCCATGGCTTTGTGCAAAAACAAAATGAAAACCAAGTGTGCAGGTTGAAAAAGGCAATATAGGGTTTGAAGCAAGCATCACATGCTTGGTATGAAAAAATACATGCCTACTTGATTGCACATGGTTTTGACAACAGTCCAACTAAGAGCACCTTATATGTTAAGTGTGCAAATGACGTGCTTCTAATCGTTGTTGTCTATGTTGATGACATGTTGCTCACTGGTCCTCATGAAAAGCATATTGCTAATTTTAAGGCTGATTTGCATACCTCATTTGGGATGACAGATTTGGTGCATTTGCATCATTATTTGGGCATTTAGTTTATGCAAGTTGATGGAGGAATAACTATATGTCAAAAAAAATATATTGACATATTATTGCTTCATTTTGGCCTTGAAGATTGCAAACTTATTGCCACTCCTACGGACATAGGTTTACAATTGAGTCTTCATGATGCTCGAGGTGCATTTGATTCTATTCTCTATCAGTAGGCTGTTGGATGCTTGATTTACTTATGCCTTACTTAGCCAGATATTTAGTTTGCTATCTCATAGATGAGCAGGTTCATGCATTTCCCAAGTGTCAAGCATTGACATGTGGGTAAGCGCATCTTTCGCTACTTGAGTAGTACCCGACTACCTGGATTGTTTTATCCCAAACGAGGATCAATACCACCAGATTTACATTATTTTTCTGACTCTAATTGGGTTGGTTGATATGACACTCGTGTCTCCACTAGTCGCTTTTGTTTCATGCTTGGTAGCTCATGTATATCTTGGTTGAGCAAGAAGAAGCCTACTATGGCCACTTCTAGTTGTGATGTTGAGTATAGGAAAGCTTTCACAGTGACTATTGAGTGTGTGTGTGGCTCATATGCCTTATGACTGATTTGGGGGTTGGTTAGTCTTCTGCCACTACCATATTCACTGACAGTCAGAGTGCATTGGCAATTGTGAGGAACCCTATGTTCCATGCTCGCACTAATCACATTGAGATGCACTATCATTATTTTAGGGAGAGGTTCTCTGCTGGAGAGATCCGCTTGGCATATGTGCCCATGTAGGAGAACATTGTAGACCTTTTCACAAAGGCTTTGCCTAGGGAGAAGCTTGAAGCTTTCCGCAAAGCTTTGGTCTTACTTCCGTTTGTGGATTGATTCCACATACCTTGGCACTTCCTTATACATGAGTGCCAACTCCTCATTCACCACATCATTGGCAGGGCGGTTTGTTGATATATTTAGGTAGTGATGTGTGTGAACATACTAAGACCACTGGGGATCTTTTTTCGCTCTTTAGGAGGTTTTTTTCCCCCGTCTTGTATATATGCCTATTGTTGATTTCGTGACAAAAGCTTGTTCACTAACAAGACTGCGGAAAATTGCCACGAATCAACTAGAACTAAGCTAGAGTGATATTAGAACACCTCTATAATCATCAATAGCTTAGCAATCTTCTGAAACTGAAAACCTTATAACTGTATTTAGTGAAAACTGAAAATTCACTTTACAGAAAGCTTCGCGTTTCATTCAAGCTTCAATTCTGAACTGATTTACTTCAGACTTTACACTACTGTGTTTGCTTACAGTTAGATAATCTTTTCGTTACTTAATTGTGCCAAAACTATGTTTTGAAGTCACCAGAATTTCACCAGAACTTCATCAAACTCTTACCGGAATGTCACCGTAATCTTACCGGAATCTTACCGGAATCAACTGCAATTCTGTTTGTAATTACTTCAAATGATTGTTGATGAAGTAAGGAAGTAATACCTGAGCTTCCTTCAGTAATTGAACTCTTTCTGAAGTTTAAGAAAAAACTTCACCAATTCAGGATGCCTTTTTACGGTCAGACTTTGCACTATGTACTTGTCCCGTTTCACAAAACTCTTTTGATCAACTTATAGTTGAGACTCCTAGCTTCAAGATGAGCTATCACTCATGAAAATCTTTACACTGTGTTACGAGATCTAACTCTCGGAAGTACCAAGAAATGTTTACTGAGAAAACTATAACTGTTAACTAACTTTCACAGTAACATGAAATTACTCAGATTTCTTCACATACGAAGAATGCGCTCAATCTTCCACATGAACATGTGTTTTCTATTAGAGAAGATGTGTACAAAATAGCTTAGCCTCACTTTGCTCATAGCTATGGAAAACTCTCCTACTCTGAGTAGTTATTCCTTACCATAACTTCACAAGTCTGTAATTCCAAGCTCTTGGAGCTTGCTTCAATCCATAGAGAGATCTTCTTAATCTGCAAACATGATCTGGGTAACTGGAACTTACAAACCCTTCAGGTTGTTCCATGTAAACTTCATCTGATATATATCCATTCAGAAATGCATTCTTTATATCCAGCTGACTTATCTTCCATCCTTTTGATGTTGCTATAGCAATCAATGTCCTTATGGTTGACATCTTTGCCACCGGACTAAATGTCTCATCATAATCTATGCCATGTGTCTGAGCATAGCCTTTGACCACCAGTCTAGCTTTGTATCTGGCTATCCTTCCATCTGCAAGTTTCTTAACTTTGTAAACCCATTTATTTCCAATCACTTTCTTACCATTTGGTTTTGGAACAAGTTTCCAAGTCTTGTTCTCTTCCAGCGCATTGAACTCCTCCTTCATTGCTTCTTCCCATTGTTTCTTACCTTTTGCTTCACCGTAATTCTGAGGTTCTTCATCTTCCTTTACTAAGTAAGCATAGTTTTTCTGAGTCAAATAAGAAGTGTCATAGGAATACCTTGTTGGTTGTTTCCTAACTTTGTTTGACCTTGTTAGCTCATATTCTTCATGTGTATCTGAATACACATCTTCATCACATCTTGGTTCATCTTCGTTTCTCATACCTGATCCGATCCTGGATGTACTTGCCTGCATATGATCTTCATCTTCATTTACCTGCATATGTGATTTTACTTTTTCTTTTCTTCTTATCTCTTCTTCAAGTGTTTCAACACTATGCTCTTTATCTGTATACCAGCTCTTTCCTTCATCAAATGTCACATCTCTTGAAATAGTAAACTGTTTGGTTAAAGGACTCCATAACCTGTAACCCATTTGCTTTTCATCATATCCGATGAACACATATTTTTCAGCTTTTGGTTCAAGCTTATGTCTGAGTTGTGATGGTACATAAGCATAAGCGACCGATCCAAACACTTTACAATGATCAAGTGTTGGTTTCTTGCCCCACCAAGCTTCATAAGGGGTCATCCCATTCAAAGTTGTACATGGTAATCTATTTACCAGATATGTAGCTGTATTTACAGCCTCAACCCAAAGATAATTTGGACAATTCTTCTCCTTTAGCATTGCTCTTGCAAACTCAACTAGAGTTCGGTTTCTTCTTTCTGCTACTCCATTTTGTTGCGGTGTATACCTGCAAGTTATTTCTCTTTTGATACCTGCATTCCACAGATAATCATTGAACTCTCGAGAAAAATATTCTTCTTCTCCATCAGACCTTAGTCTTTTAAGGTTCTATCCTGTAAATCTTTCAGCATATGCATGAAAATGCCTGAAAGCTTCAAATACTTCTGACTTCTCTTTCAAAACATAAAGAGTTATCCATCTTGTTGCATCATCAATAAAAAGAACATAATACCTTGAGCCGCTGATAGATCCTTCTTTTGTTGGTCCCCATACATCTGTATGTATGAGCTCTAACACACCATCGTGTTTGTACCCTTTCTTCTGAAATGGTAACCTGTGGGCTGTTCCCATCTGACAGGCTTCGCACTTGTGAATCATATGTTGATTCTTCATATTTGGTAATCCTCTCACAAATTGTTTCTCCACCATAGTTTTGATTCTTGTTTCATTAAAATGTCCTAACCTCTTATGCCAGAGGTCTAACTCTGTGAATACTTCATCACCATGTGTGATCAAGGCTTGACCAACATTCCCTTGTACTTTCAGAGTAAAAAGTCTACCTTCCTTTTTACCATGGACAATCTGATTGTATCCATTCTCTGGATCTTCAACAAATACTCCTTCATTTGTAAACCTGACTTGAAAACCTTTTTCTACTATCTGACCCACACTGATCAGATTCTTTAGGATTGTTGGAACATACAAAACATTCGTTAGTAGGTCAGATCCATTCTTACACTTTACCTTTCCAATTGACCTTACATTATGTTTTGTGTTATCTCTTCCTTTACCTCTTTTTTTGATTACCTCTTCCTTTACCTCTTTTTTTGACGTTATCTCTTCCTCTTGCATAATTTGCTTGAGCTTCTTCTTCATATTTTTCTTTACCTTTATCACCTTTCTTCTTATTCTTTGCATACATAGCCGAACTATGTCCTTTATCTCCATCTGTCTTCAAATCTTGTTCAAACGTAACATTAGTCCAAGCAAGTGATTTAAATCTGGTACAAAATGATTTAAAGACAGTTCAGTTGAGAGTACGAAAGGTTTCCACCTTTCATCTCCTCTCAAACCTGCAAGCACTTGCGCTATTAACCTGTGGTCTTCGATATCTTCATTAATCGATCCAAGATTGTCCGCCAAGTCTTTCATCTTAGTGACATAATCACTAATGCTTTGACTTTGCTTTTTCTTGAACGTTGTAAACTCTGACCATAAGCTAGCCTTTCTAGCTTTTGTCGTATTTTGGAAATGATCTTCCAAAGCACTCCATATATCTTCTGCTTTCTCCATACCTCTAATGTGCGGTAGTAGATGATCTGTAACGGTATTGTAGATATAAGCTCTTGCCGTTGCATCTTTCTTCTGCCACAGCTTCAAGGCTTCTAACTCTTCTTTCTTCGGTTGACTGTCATCTTCTAAATTCGGCTTCTTTTCTTCTCCTGTCACATATATCATTAAGTCTTTACTCATAAGTAAAGCTTCCATGCGCATTACCCATGCGGGATAATTATCTCTGTCCAATTTGTCAATAGAGATATGATATGCCATAATCTTCTTGTTTCTGTTACTTTCGGTGAGTGTAATGTTAAAAGGTTTTACCTTTTACAAACCTTTACCCTTGAGAATTACTTCGGAACATTTCTTGACGCCGTTTGTTGTTGATCACTTCAGCTTTCACCTTTCTTGTGAAAGTTCTTCGAATTCTCTTGTATCTTTACTTCCATTTCTACTTCTGCGAAACCTTTTCTGCTCTTCAGAACCTTTCTGCTCTGATACCACTTGTTGATTTCGTGAAAAAAGCTTGTTCACTAATAAGACTGCGGAAAATTGCCACGACTCAACTAGAACTAAGCTAGAGTGATATTAGAACACCTCTATAATCATCAGTAGCTTAGCAATCTTCTGAAACTGAAAACTTTATAACTGTATTTAGTGAAAACTGAAAATTCACTTTACAAAAGCTTTGCATTTCCTTCAAGCTTCAATTTTGAACTGATTTACTTCAGACTTTACACTACTGTGTTTGCTTACAGTTAGATAATTTTTCCGTTACTTAACTGTGCCAAAACTATGTTTTGAACTCAACAGAATTTCACCGGAACTTCACCGGACTGTTACCGGAATGTCACCGTAATCTTACCAGAATCAACTGAAATTCTGTTTGTAATTACTTCAAATGATTGTTGATGAAGTAAGGAAGTAATACCTGAGCTTCCTTCAATAATTGAACTCTTTCTGAAGTTTAAGAAAAAACTTCACGAGTTCAAGATGCCTTTTTACGGTCAGACTTTGTACTGTGTACTTGTCCCGTTTCACAAAACTCTTTTGATCAACTTATAGTTGAGACTCCTAGCTTCAAGATGAGCTATCACTCATGAAAATCTTTACATTGTGTTACGAGATCTAACTCTCAGAAGTACCGGAAAATGTTTACTGAGAAAATTGTAACTGTTAACTAACTTTCACAGTAACATGAAATTTCTCAGATTTCTTCACATACGAAGAATGCGCTCAATCTTCCGCATGAACATGTGTTTTCTATTAGAGAAGATGTGTACAAAATAGCTTGGCCTCACTATGCTCATAGCTATGGAAAACTCTTCTACTCTGAGTAGTTATTCCTTACCATCTCTCTCATATGAATACCCGACAGTTCAGGTTTTACTATTCATCTCTACATACGCGATCTCTGGCATCTTCTTCTTCCTCTATATATTTTCTCTCTCTATTCTCACCTCTTCTATTCCGGTTCTATGCTCTCTCTTATATACATTTTGATCCGAGATTCAAACTCGTAATTCTGGAAGTTTCTACACCTTATATTACAGGCATGAATTTGTCCCTTCACTAAGGCTTGATTTTCTGAATATTTTGTTTCTGCTTCTCTTTGTCTTCCTTCGTCAGTATGTCTGTCTGTATGTCAAATTTGTGAGTGATTCTTCAACACCTATAACCCTAATGGGTAACTTATCTTTGTACATTCTTTGGGTAATACATTCAATATTGTGTGTTGTGCTCCAAGCATGTTCTTCTTCCTTGTGTTGTTTGCATGCTTCCACAGACCTCAAACTCCAACAGATTCCACATAGCTTTGCACTTCCTTATACATGAGTGCCAGCTCCTCATTCATCACAATACTCCTAGGGGGGATGTGTTGATATATTTGGTAGTGATGTGTGTGAACACACTAGGACCATCAATGCATTTTTTCCCTCTTTAGGAGGTTTTTTCCCTGGTTTGTATATACACCTATAATCTTGACGGCTCACTTATCTTTGTACATTCTCTTGGTAATACATTCAATATTGTGTGCTGTGCTCCAAGCTTCTTCTTTATTATGCTTTATGTGTGCTTTCACAGATCTCAAACTCCAACGATGGATTTTTACATATTCAACATTTTAATATGAGCTTATTTCTACTCTCCACTCGGAGGTTTGAACCATTGATTATGAAATCTCATTTGTAATGTAGAGTTGTGTGTCCATAGATTTTGAAGGCAATCTCAACTTGAAAATACAAATTTTATCTTTTTCATAGTGAGAAGTTTACAACAATATGCATAAACTTTATCATGGCTGATTGTAGTGAATTTTTCACATGTTGACCATTGAGGATAAATCAGATGGAACAAATTACCCAGTTTGTGTTCGAGTTAGACGTCTACGGAAGCACGCGAACAACACAAGGAAGAAGAGGAAGCTTGTAGCACAACACACAATATTGAATGTATTACCACTAGAATGTCTAAAGATAAGTAACCCATTAGGGCTATAGGAATGTATACAAGCTGTGGGAAAAAAACCTCCTAAAGAGGGGAAAAAGTGCCCCGGCGGTCCTAGAGTGTTCACACACTACCTAAATATATCAACAAATCCCCCCTGGGAGTGATGCGGTGAACAAGGAGCTGGCACTCATGTATAAGGAAGTGCCAACTATGTGGAATCAATCCACAAAAGGAAGTAAGCTCAAAGCTTTGCGGAAAGCTTCAAACTTCTCCCTAGGCAGAGCCTTCGTGAAAAGGTCTACAATTTTCTCCTGCATGGGCACATATGCCAAGCTGATCTCCCTAGCAGAGAACCTCTCCCTGTCATAATGATAATGCATCTCAATGTGCTTAGTGCGAGCATGGAACACACGGTTTCTTGCAATCGCCAATGTGCTCTGGCTGTCAGTGAAGATGGTGGTGGCAAAAGATTGACCAACACCCAAATCAACCATAAGGTGTCTGAGCCACACACACTCAATAGTCGTTGTGAAAGCTACCCTATACTCAGCCTCACAACTGGAAGTGTCCACAGAAGGCTAATTCTTTCTCAGCAAAGATATGCATGAGCTACCAAGCATGAAGCAAAAACCACTAGTGGACACATGAGTGTCATAGCAACCAACCCAGTCAGAGTCAGAAAGAGCATGCAAATATGGCAGTAGTGATCCCCCCTTGGGATAAAACAAGCCAAGTAGTCGGGTACCACTCAAGTAGCGAAAGATGCGCTTAACCACCTGCCAATGTTTGACACCTAGGCAATGCATAAATGTGCTCATTTATGAGACAACAAACTGAATATCTGGTCGAGCAATGCATAAGTAAAGCAAGCATCCGACAGTCTACTGATAGAGAACATCATCAAGTGCATCTCTAGCATCATGAAGACTCAATCGTAAACCTGTATCCATAGGAGTGGTAATAGGTTTACAGTCTTCAAGGCCAAAACGCTGCAATAATGTGTCAATATATTTCATTTGACACAAAGCTATTCCACCATTAACTTGCATAAACTGAATGCCCAAATAATGATGCGAATGCCCAAGTCAGACATCTCAAATGAGGCATGCAATTCAGCCTTGAAATCAGCAATATGCTTCTCATAAGGACCAGTGATCAACATGTCATCAACATACATAACAATGATCATAAGCACATCATTAGCACACTTAACATATAAGGTGCTTTCAATTGGATTGTTCTCAAAACCATGTGCAATCAGATAGGCATGTATCTTTTCATACGAAGCACATGGTGCTTGCTTTAAACCATATAATGCCTTCTTTAACCTGCACCCTTGGTTTTCATGCCCTTTTTGCACAAAGCCAAGGGGCTGAAAAACATACACTTCTTCATGCAAGTCACCATTCAAAAATGCTATTTTAATGTCCAATTGATGTTCATTCCAACCACGATGAGCTGCAAGTCCACAGATGCTACAAATAGTAGTCATTCAGCAAGTAAGTGCAAAGGTTTCATCAAAATCAATGCCTCTTTTCTATGCATAACCCTTTGCAACAAGCCTAGCCTTATACCTATCAACTATTCCATCAGGTTTACGCTTCATATTGTATACCCACTTAGTGCCAATGGCCTTCTTGCTAGGAGGTAAGTCACATAAAGACCATGTACTGTTTTTCATGATAGCATCATATTCAGATTGCATTGCAGCCATCCAATGTTCAAAATTTTGTGCTTCATCAAATCAAATAGGTTCAGTCTCATCATAGAGACTAGAGGCAGCCATAGCATAGCAATCTGATGCAAAAGAGGTACTATGAGAGCCTGAACGAGTATGGTATGATAGAGGTGCATCTAATTTGCTATCATGCAAAGTTTGCACCATCCATTTTGGCATATTTTGTGCCTCGTCAATATCAGCTCTCTCATCAATAAATGCACAATGTAAATCTACATCAGAAATGGAATGATCTGCATCATCACTTGAAACTTGCAAAGGCTGAGAAGTTGCCTCATTAGGACTAGTACTAGACTTTCCACCTCTAAAAAGGGGCAGCAAAGTATCATACATGTCTTTGGAGCTAACAGATGTCTCCTTCGTACATGAAAGTAAAGGCTGAATCACATCTTCCACAAAAACAACATCATGGCTAACCAAAGTACATTTAGTTTGTGGATGATACAAACAATAGCCTTTTCTTTCATAACTACAGCCAACAAAAATACATTTTACTGCTTTATCATCCAATTTCCTAAGATGTTGTTCAGGAACTAATGCATATGCCAGACAACAAAAAACATGCAGATGAGCAATAGATGGCTTGCAACCATGCTAAGCCTCATATGGAGTGATAGACTGTAGTGCTTTAGTGGGACACCTGTTAAGTACATATGCTGCACACATGACAACCTCAAGCCAAAAACTATGTGGTAAAGCCTGACTCTTGACCATACACCTCGCCATCTCCATGAGTGACTTGTTCTTCCATTCAGCAACTCCATTCTATTGAGGTGTATATGGCACTGTACACTCATGTTTTATCCAACATTCAGCCAGAAATGAATTAAAGTCAAAAGACATATATTCCCCCTCTCAATCAGAATGGAGGCTGCCTATTTTACATGCTGACATATTTTTAGCCAAAACCAAAAACTGTTTGAAGCACATAAACACTTCAGACTTTGCTTTCAATGGATATACACATGCATGCTTGGAAGAATCATCAATGAAAGTCACAAAGTAAAGATAGTTTCCAAAAGAACGTGCCTACATAGGACCATATACATCACTGTGAACAAGCTGCAATTTCTGTGTACCTCAAACAAAACCATCTTTTGAGAACGAGGAACACTACATTTTGCCCAAAATACAACCTTCACATACATGTTTACCAGGGACCTCAAGTTTGGGCAAAGAGGACACCATTTGAGATTTCTACAGGCATAGCAAACTAGCATAATTTCGATGACCAAAGCATGCATGCCAAAGCTTTGCATCTGACATAGCTTGAGAATCATGTACTCCACATGCTGAATCATTCATAATTTTTTCATAATCTATGAGCTTATACAACCCATGAGATAAAATGCCAGAAGCAATAATCACGTCACCATTTGACAGATCATGAACTCTACATCTGTCATCAATAAATTTACAACCAAACCAACCTTGGCTAAGGTCGAAACTGATAACAAATTCTTCTTGATCCCTGGCACAAATAAAGCATATGTCAATGTAAAAGAACTACCATCAATAGTAGTCAAAATGATTTTACCAACTCTCATAATAGGATAAGAGGATTTTTTGGTGCATGTAAGATTATTCCCTGTAGGCACAGGCTCGAGTGAAGAGAAGAAATTGCACTACAAGGTAATATGTTTGGTCACCCCACTATCAAAGTATCAAACATCTGAGTCTATTGCAAACATGCACTGCTCATGAGAAGATGGGTCAAAACTGCAAATAGTAGTAAATGCCCATTCTTCATTCTGCACAAGATTAGCAGACTTTTTTTTAGTGTAGAGTCCTCTACAACAACCATTCTAGCCTCTTTCTTCTTTGCCTCTTTAGCAGCCAATTTTGGACAGCTCTTAATGACATGATCATTTGCTTTACAGTATTTGCAAAACAATTTCTGTTTTTTTTAATTTCTTCTCATCTTTGTCTTCCTTCTTCGAATGTGTAAAATTAGCAGATTTTTGCTTACTAGCAAAAGAGCTCCATTTTCCTTTGCCCTTCTGACTAGCCAAGAAAGCATGATCTGCAACACGCATAATAGAACCTGTTTTGCCTGGACTGATCTTCTTGCAACAGAACAGAAACTAACTCTTCAAATATTGAGGCATTTGGATTGCCTTTCATCATCAAATGAAGAGTAGAAGCAAAAATCTGATATGAGTCGGGAAGACCATTTAGAACAGTCTGCACAAGTGAATTGTCAAGAAGGACTTCATCAACAAAAATCAATTGTTCCTTCAATTCTTTGATCTTTCTCAAAAAACTGTCCATAGAATCACCTTCATTCATGTGCTCACTCTCCAACTATTTTCGGAGGTAAGAAACACGAGCCTCATTCCTAGCCTGCTACAATGTGGTAAGTATATCCCAAGCATCCTTAGCTGTTCTACAAGAGCGAATGTGAGGAATAATGGCACATTTGACAAACAAATCTATCAATGCATGTGCCTGAGCATCTTTGCCATCCCAATGAATTTTCTCTGTAGTAGGTGCAACAAGAACCGCAACACAAACAAAAATCTGAAGAATATCAACATCTTCAACACCATCTGCATCAACTTCAGTACCTATATTTGCAGGTGTAATAGGACATTTTCAACACCCTACACAATGTTCCACAATCCTTTTGCAACCAATACATGTTGCATCATATAAGCCCACAATGGGTAATTAGTACTGTCCAACTTATCCTCAACAACTAACATACGGAATAGATCACTGTTTTTAGCCATGGCCACTGACTAAAATACCCTGATATAGAAAAATGACTGTATCTGAAAACGTTGAACATAACTACCCTCACACGTTCTACTAGACTTGTAGCAGACTTCGAGACGCTTATATTAGCAAACCAAAACCTATATATATCTTTGGCATAAAAAGATGAAATAGCCTGCACAGGTACTGTGATAGTGCATTCGGAGGCCTAAACGAGCTCAGATCGTGATTTTGACACCACATACCAAAGCTGTTTTGATCTCGTAATCAACTTGAGTATGCTCACCAAATTTTGTGCAATTCTGAGACTGTGACCGGAGGGGTGTCAACGATGCCCTAGATGAAGCGGTGGCCTGCTCTGATACCAATTGTCCACCAGTGGTTTTTGCTTCATGCTTGGTAGCTCATGTATATCTTGGTTGAGCAAGAAGCAGCCTACTGTGGCCACTTCTAGTTGTGAGGCTGAGTATAGGGCAGCTTTCACAGCGACTGTTGAGTGTGTGTGGCTCAGACGCCTTATGGCTGATTTGGGTGTTGGTCAGTCTTCTGCCACCACCATCTTCACTGACAGTCAGAGCGCATTGGCAGTTGCGAGGAACCCTGTGTTCCATGCTCGCACTAAGCACATTGAGGTGCATTATCACTATGTCAAGGAGAGGTTCTTTGCTGGGGAGATCAGCCTGGCATATGTGCCCACGCAGGAGAACATTGCAGACCTTTTCACGAAGGCTCTGCCTAGGGAGAAGTTTGAAGCTTTCCGCAAAGCTTTGGGCTTACTTCCTTTTGTGGAGTGATTTCCACATAGCTTGGCACTTCCTTATACATGAGTGCCAGCTCCTTGTTCACCGCATCACTCCCAGGGGGGATTTGTTGATATATTTAGGTAGTGATGTGTGTGAACACTCTAGGACTGCCGAGGCACTTTTTTCCCTCTTTAGGAGGTTTTTTTCCCCCGGCTTGTATATACGCCTATTGCCCTAATGGGCTACTTATCTTTGTACATTCTCTAGTAATATATTCAGTCTTGTGTGTTGTGCTCCAAGTTTCTTCTTCTTCCTTGTGCTGTTCGCGTGCTTCCGCAGACGTCTAACTCCAACACATAATCCATGCAAGTAAGAATGTACATTTTACATGTAGTACTAGCCAATGGTCATATAGGACCGACAAAATCAAGTACCTATTTTTGGAAATGGTTCTAATGGAAAAATTGGTTGTAGAGGGAACTTGATGTTGGGTTAAAGGTTCAACCTTCTTTGACAAGTATCACTATGAAGCACATGTTGATGAACATCCTATGCAATGTAGGTCACCATAAGACCTACTCTAAGACCTTCTTTACTTCTAAATTTTCTCTAAAGTGACCTCCTATGGGCTCATAATGGGCTTCAACGATTACAACTGGTACTTCATGAGACAATGTACAACTAAGCCATGTGCCAATAATATCCTTATAATAAAAATTTAAAGAGCTTTCTATAAATCACAAGCTTATGGGTAGAAGCTTTGCGCATACCTATAGGTGTGAACTCATCCTCCAAAAACTAGAGCATGATTTCACGTCAAGTTGTTGTGCCCCAAGGACGTGGTTCAATAGCTTCATCAAAGAATATTGGATCTACATCTAGGAAGCTATCTTTAACTTCCACCCCTAGTTCTCTTGAATGTAATCATGAGAGAAAATCCATGGGAGAGCCTTGATCTATGCTGCAGCTTGCAATCAAACTCTTGTAGTAGAAAGATCTATCATGTCAATCTACCTACCAATGAATATGCCTTATCTAAATAAATTAGAACCAAATGATGTACATTGAAAATTATTTTCCCCCTAGTAAATAATGAGAAAAAATATTGATAGAGTAGATTAACCGCAATCATTCTTGCTCAGTCATCAATTGATTGTGCTCCATGGTTGAGAGTCATAGGTTGGATTAACGAATAGGCATGTACCAAGAAGTACATGTTACTTGCATAAGTACACTGATGATTGCTAGCTTTGAGGCATTTGTAAATATGTGAAAAGGTTCATCCCACTATGGATCTTGCATCACTAGGGCCTCGTTTCTTGATTTTGTGAAATCCACCTCACATTCATCTTTCTACTAGAAATGTTTAGGGAAAACATAATCTAACTTGTTCAAAGTGATTGCAATCTACGCTAAATATTGGAGATGCTTGCAAGACCATCTTGTTGTAAGATAATGTGACCAAGTAAATTACCACACTAAATAACTAACACAAATTTTAGTAGATTCATACAGAGATGTATTGATGATGTATTGATGTGCGATGCTCAAAATAGAGTCAAAGATGGCCTAAATGTTCCTATGTAAAACTTGATATTGAAAAGTCATTAAGGAACACTCTTAAAAGATTGATGAGAAATGGGAGAAAATTCCTTGCATACACCTCTAGGGCATCTTGGGTGCATTTTGAATATCAAACCACATGGCGTAATGAGCATAATTTCCCGAAAGTTTCTCAACACGAACCGCAACATGACCATAAAATTGAATATCATCTTCAACACCATATACATCACTATAAATCATTGTATTTGCAAGTGTACTAGTATGTTTTTCATCACCTTGCACAATATTCCACATTACTTTTGCTACCAATACATGATTCATCATTTATGCCCACAATGGGTAATTAGTACCATCCAACTTATCCTCAACAACCAACATACTAAATACATCATTGCTTTCATCCATGGCCAATGAATAAATACCTTGATGTGCAAAATTGATTGTATCTCAAGAAGTTAAATAGAAATACCCAAGTCACATCTACTAGGCATGTAGAAAACTTCACGCTACTTGTATTGGTGAACCAAAAATTATATATATATGTTTTGCCCAAAAGGGCAAAATTGCCTGCGTAGTCACTATGATAGTGCCTTTGGAGGCCAGAATGAGCTCAAATAAAAATTCTGATGCCACAATGTGAAGCTGTTTTGAGCTACTAATCACCTCGAGTATGCTTGGCAATTTTCTTGTGATTTTGATACTATGATCAGAGGGATGTTAAAGATTCCCTAGAAACCCATGTTGATTTTTTTCATCTACTCTTTTATTGATGATGAAAGGCAACCCAAATGCCTTAACATTTGAGTAGCTAGTATCTCTTTTTTTTGTAGGAAGATCATTCTAAACAGAACATGTCAATTATGCATGTTGAAGATCAAGCCTTCTTAGCTAGTTAGAAGGGCAAATGTAAATGGAGCTCATCTACTAGTAAGCAAAAATATGCTAATGTTGCACAATCAAAGAAGGAATGCAAATATGACAAACATAAAGAAAAGCAAAAACAATTTTGTGAATATGGCAAATGATCTATGATAAAGAGTCATCCTAGCCTAGTTGCAAAGGAGGCAAAGAAGAAAGAGGCTTCTATGCCTAATGTGTCGTAGAAAACTAAGCTCTAAATGCCACACACAATACTTCACATTGAGGTTGCAAAATACACACAAAACACACAATACATCGACCAGGAACACAAATTTCTTAGGTTACACAAATCCAGTCAAACTTGTAGTCCGTGGTTGACCAAACCACTATATGTCTTATTAAAGAACATACACAAAAGTGTTCGACAAACATTTGGCCTTTCACATGGACACTAATGGTAACAATCTCCCACTAAAAGCGAATATGGCCAAAGTTTCTATGGGAGAAAAATAAAGAATGATAAAGAATACCTGAGTGTAAGCTAGGTTGCATTTATTCGATCAAATAATTGAAAATACCAAATAGGTTTGTTTTATTCATAGTTATCCAAATAAACAACGAAAAAATCAAACACGTACATGCTTTCGATCGAAACTTTTTTCGATCGAAAAGCTTTTTCTAAGAAAAAATAACATATTTTTACATTCGATGAAAAAGCTCATTGCACACATGCTTGTTCGCTAGTCTATAGAGCTCTACTACAACCATTTGTTTCATAGAGCCCTTTCCTCACCATACCATTCAGGTATTGATCTTTTTTTTATTTTATTGTTATGTTCATTGTATCATGCATATTGTATGATTCGCATATGTGTCTCTTACATATGTCTGATTTGTATTTATATAATTAGTATTATGCTTTTTAATCATCAAATGTATACATGTTTGACTCAAAAAAGCATTCCTTACTTGTATACGTTGATGAATAAAATTTAAAATAAACCACTACTGTGATTGTCTGACTCGCTACATCGATTCTTACTCTCACAATAGTATAGGACTGAGCAATAGATCTATTGAGATTGTTTGAATCACCATCTCGATTCCTACTCCCTCAATAGTATAGGGAGTGTATAGGGACTATTGTGATTGTATGATTCTTTGACTCTTACTCTCACAATAGTCACTTAGATTCCTATGAGCATAATTAGTGTAGGTCACAAGGTGTATATAAACTATTATGATTGTCTTATTCTTTGACTCTTACTATCACAATAGTTATATACACTCATGTGACAAGACTCATACATAGTATAGTGAGTGTATATGAACTATTATGAACGTCTAATTCTTTGACTTCAAGATTATAATTGTACTTTCTATTTAATTATAAATCTACTTATCTAACAACCTATGCATATTTCTATCATTTCTCCATAACTTACTGATGTATCTATTTTATTATCTATCAATTCTGATTCAATTTAATATGATAGTCTATTTTTTATTTTTGCATAGATGGTAGGTAAAATAAATAAGTAGGAGCAAAATTTTTTGGAAGATTTTGTGTACTCCTACATGTATGGATGAGAGAAGATCAAATCACTATAGCAATGGACATATCTAATTACAAAGAGTTCATTGAACAATTATCTAGAACAACATATATCAATATTGAAGATAAATTTGGCATTGTGTCAGGTGGAGCACAAGTATTATATGAGAAAATTTCCAAAGAGATCACTCGTATCTTTGGACAGATCATCAAAGTAGAAGAGTCATCGGCATTGGATACCACCACAATGTCTGAATTCATCGACAAAATCGAATTTGTTGATTTACATTATGAGACAATGAAGAGAAGAAACCAAGTGAGTCCTTCCATGACCGAACGGGGAGAGAAACCATCAGTAGATCTAAATACAAGAGATATACATGTGAACATGGGAGATCAAACATCGAATAATCTTTGTTTGCTCCCATATTCATCTATTCATTTTGAAGATGCAGTCCTCATGGGGGACAATATGGAATGATCCATAAAGTCAGAATAACCCACCCAAGGTTCATCAAAGAAATATTTGCCACAAAGTTATTCAAATTACATGGTGCTAACATATAAACATGAGAGAACAAAGCCATGAATAAATCCACAATTTTATCTATTATGCACAGTTGAATTATCAATCCACTTGGATTAGCTTGAAAAAAGAGTACTTAAACGTACCACAAAGCAAAGGTACTAAAGACGCAAAAGGAGACATAATAATTGTGAAGACAAACATTTGGAAGCTAATCAATGGATTGTTACAAACAATATCATTTTTACACACATGTAATATTTCCCACAATGATCTCCATCCAGGCAACATTTTGTTGCATTTTGAAGCTGAGCATGCTTATATTGGATTATATGATTTTGGTAAAGCAACATATTTACCAATAAAAAAAAGTTTTTCGAAGCTACCTGATTTGGAAATATCGACTAGAAATTAGTGGAGTTGAAAGTAATGGTGGATTGCACCCGAATGTATATCCACCAGCCCTTCGCCTTTTAATAAAAGCCAGGAGACATTTACGATTTCGATCCTCCTATTGCAACTCTTGAAATATATAGATTCAACTGGTTATCCCATTGATAGAAGTGGGATTTACAAGTTCAAATATGCTTTAGAACTAGCTTTTGACAAAGATGTAGAAAAAAGAGTAGACACACATGAACTACTTAGAGTATTCTCGAATCTAACTCGGTATGGTTTAAAGATATTCATGATGGATGGATGAAGACCATATTGAAAATGATATAGATTCATTTTGCATTAAGTGGAGTAAATGTTTTGGATTAGTTTGAACTATGTGGATTAAATGAAGTGGTAGCATTTGAGTCAAGTAGATTAAATGAATAAGGATCATTTTAATTATGTGGATTAAATGAAGTGGTATCATTTGAAATATGTGGATATAATGAAGTGGATTCATTTGTAATATGTGGATTAAATGATGCACTCGATTCATTTGAACTATGTGGATTAACTGATGTGATATCATTTGAACTATGTGGATTAAATGATATGGATTCATTTGGATTAGGTAGATTAAATGAAGTGGTATCATTTGAGTTAAGTGGATTAAATGAAGTGGTATCATTTGAGTTAAGTGGATTAAATGAAGTGGTATCATTTGAGTTAAGTGGATTAAATGAAGTGGTATCATTTGAGTTAAGTGGATAAAATGAACTGGTATTATTTGAATTATCTGGATGAAATGAAGTGGAATCATTTTCAATATATGGATTAAATGATGTGGATTCATTTAAATTATGTGGATTAAATGAAGTGGTATCATTTGAGTTAAGTGGATTAAATGAAGTTGTATCATTTGAATTATGTGGATTAAATGAAGTGGTATCATTTGGACTATGTGGATTAAATGAAGAGGTATCATTTGAATTATGTGTATTAAATGATGTGGATTCATTTGAGTTATGTGGATTCTTCTCAAGTAAAAATTAGTATTTTTGTGTTGCAGATTCGAAAGTAAAGCATGGCAAGAATGCCAGATGTGAATAATGAGGTTGATCATGTTGAATCTCAAGGGATTTTGTCTGAGCAGAATGCTCAATTTGTGCAATCCGGATTAACATTTCTATTCCAACAAGATTTAGAGCTAGAGGAATCAGAAGGAGAACCATTATCAATGAAAGAAGTAGAAAAGCTATCCAAATCATTTTGTTCGTGATGTTCTCTTTTGGGTTATAGGAAGGGCAAAAGAAACAACACCCTTAAAAAGCTTTCTGACCTACAACATAAAGGATTAGCAGAAAGTCTACTTCAATGCTTTGTGCAAGTTGAGAGATTATTACCAAATATTAATCAAAATAGCACTATATTTCATTCAAAAAGTTTTTGTACAAGATATTCTTCATTGACATGTAGATTGGAATGATCACTCAAAGAATGCAGGTTTAGGTTTGGGACATCCTCAAAATCGGGTAGAATTTTGTAATCAAGGAAACGAAGGCCCTCTTCCTCGAAAGAGCCATACATTCTGCTACCCGAAGAACATAACGTTATCCATGATTATCATCACAAGGAGTAGAATTATACAATGAACGATTAACAATTCCTGGATTATGAAGAACAATTGATGAACAACAAAAGAGGATTGATGATTTAGAAAATCAAGTGAAAAATTTACAAATATCTCTCGATGCATATGAGAAAAAATATGGAAGACTCTCAGAGGCATCATCATCTTTTGATCAGTTCACTATCAATTAATTATTCAATCAAAAAAACATTGAATAGACAAACTTCTTTTTGTAATCAAAGATATTATTATATTATAAAGCCATTGATTTTGCAATTAAATCTAATCAAAGTATTAAAAGTACATCATTTTCTTCATTCTGAATATCATCATCTATGGTACCATGTCATCTATTTCTTCCATATGTGAACCATCATTGTGATCTACATCTAAATCATGATCACTCCGTGAATCATTTTTTAAACTTTCATGAGTTTGAAATTCTCCAAAAGTTTTTTGTATTGCTGTAGAAGCTATCTTGGTTGGAGCATGTAACAAATGCATACTACAAAAGACGTATACCAAATCATTGGCATGTGATACACTTAAGCGATTTCTTCATTTTGAATGAAGAAAATTATATGCACTCCAATTATGTTCACAACTATCGCTTGAAGCTATTATTGAAAGCACTCTTGTAGCTATATGTTGCAACTCCACTGCTTCACCTCCACACTCTTTCCACCATATAGGAGGTGGATGCTTTTGGATCATTTCAATGTGCCATAAATCTCCAAAACATCCTTCTCGATTTACATAAGCTACTCTCTGGTGGAATTCATTGTGACCATCTATACCTAGAAGTAATAATTGACATGTAGTTTTGAAATTTGCCATGACTTCTTTTTTTGATGCTTGACTGTTGAGCAAAAATGCAAGATCAAATATGAACGTTGTTCCATGTAAATGAGTATACAGTTGCATCCATCTTTTCTTTACTAATGATACAATCTAGGTTTTTTCTCATAATGAAAATTGATTAAAGTCTTTCACTTTTTGAATAGCTTCTGACATAATCCAATAAAATGTTTCTATAAAAAACTTATGAGTATCAACACTTTGCAAAAGTTCCATAAAAGGTTTAGTGATACTGATGCTTTTTCTAAGATTACATCAAAACTTTTGTGAGTATTAGAGACATATACTTTGAAGCCACAACTCGATAAGAAGTATACTTCTCTAGCCATGCCTCCCATCTTCGATCAAAAATCATTTCTACAAGAGCTAGCTTGGCTTCCAATAATCCACTGAGCATAATATAGGCAATTGCAAATCGTGTAGCACAAAAGATATGAAGTTCTTTATTGGGAGATTTTGAACGAAAGAGCAAATATGAAAATTGATGCTCTCTAATGAATTTGACCACATGATTTGCATCTAATAAACTTTGTTTAATGAAAGATAATCTACCTATATCTTTCAATAATAGATTTAGTGAATGAGCTGTGCATGGAACCCAAGTAATGCATTCATACTTGGTTTGAATTGCAATTCCATGACTTCAAAAATTAGATGTGTTATTAGTCACTATCACAATCACATTCTTTGGACCACCCATGTGCGATATAGCATGTTCAAATATCTTTAGAAGAAAATCTAAACTTTTCTCTTTAAGAGAAGTATCAACATCTTCTAGAAACATGCTTCCCTTTGGACATATAACCATGACATTAATCAATGGCTTCTTCTGACAACGTGTCCATCCATCCAATGCTATTGTACATCCATACATGGATACATAATCAAGCACTGTTTGCTTTAAAATAGCTTCAGTAATTTTTTTTACTTTATCTACATACTCTATTTGCATTTTATTGTAATATGGCATGGTGAATCCTTTTCATGCAGTTGACATCAAAGCATCTTTGAAAATAGGATTATGAATAACATTGAAAGGAATCCCACAGGCTAAAAATGCTTGAGTCCATTTAAGATGAAGCTCAAGACAATCTTGCTTTTCAAAAGCTATAGGTATTGTATTTTGTGATTTAGTACAGACAAAGCATGGTAACACATTATTAGATCCATCATTTTCACTATATTCATCGAGTCCACTCTTTTTTGACACAGTTGGAGAAAATGGAGTACATGTATCTTGATTATTCTCAAAAATAGTTTGAGATACTTGAGTAGAAATATCATGAGGATCCTCTATTGTCATTGATGCATCAATTTGTTCTTGCTCTACACCGTGACTACCTCGAAAGTGCTATGAACTACTCATGCTTTTGAATCTTTTTTATTTGATACCTTGATATTTACATTTGTTTGCATAACTTGCAAAGTGTACCCATATATCACTTTCAAGATTAGAGCATCTTGCCACATTATTACCTGTACTAAAAATATGCTCTTTTATCCGAATTGCATCTCCTACATTATGATATCCACAACATTTGTATTGTATTGTGGTGACTATTTTACCCTCTCGATGAATAATCACATATGACCATTCTTTTCCCTTTCCCATAGTGCCTTCTTTATGAAGAATTTATATCTAAAAAAGACAACATAAATCAAGATCAAATAAGATATAAATTCCACTAAATATATATCTTAAAATATATACAAACTACTATAAATCTCTGTTAAACTTTTTAAATGTATTAATTTATGTATTTACATTTTCTATCTATTAAAGTTCTCAATCATATAGAGAGATACTATTGTGAAGTAAGAATCAGTGTCGAGTCAAAAAATCACGATAGATTTTAATTCTCAGTCATACACACACATACAATTACACATACCATTGTGAAATAAGAATCAATATTGCATCAAACAATTAGATTTTAATTCTCTAGTATACACACACATACAATTACTCTTACTATTGTGTAGTAATAATCAATGTTGAGTCAAACATTTACAATAGATTTTAATTCTCAATCATACTGTATACACACACATACAATTACACATACTATTGTGAAATAAGAACCAATGTTGAGTCAAACAATTACAATAGACTTTAATTCTCAATCATACACCCACATACAATTACACATACTATTGTGAAGTAAAAATCATTGTTGATTCAAACAATCACAATAGTTTAATTCTCAATCATACACACACATACTATTGTGAAGTAAGAATTAATGTTGAGTCAGATAACCACAATAGATTTTAAATTCTCAATCATCTACACATACACTTACACATACCATTGTGAAGTAAGAATCAATGTTGAGTCACACAATCACAATAGATTTTAAATTCTCACTCATATGCACATACACTTACACATACTATTGTGAAGTAAGAATCAATGTTGAGTGAGACAATCACAATAGATTCTAAATTCTCTTTCATATGCACATACACTTACACATACTATTGTGAAGTAAGAATTAATGTTGACTCAAACAATCACAATAGATTTTCATTCACAATTATACACTCATATGCACATACACATACTATTGGATGAAACTTCATTGGATCCCTTTACAATTCAAGGTTCTGAGAAGGTGTTAATAAGGCTACAAGAGAAAGCCATCTAGAGACCTAGAAAGTTCTAGTTCACTTATTAACACCTTCTCAAACCTTGAATTATAAAAAAAGAAGATAAAACCTTTTCCAAGAAATCCATTGGTTCTCCTATCACAATCATACACACACATACACATGCACATACAAAATCACATTGAATTTTCACTCACAATTGTATGACATACATGCACATACACATACACATACTATTGTGAAGTGAGAATCAATATTAATTCAAACAATCACAATACAATTTTACACAACATGATACACACATATACATATACTATTGTGAAGTAGGAATCAATGTTGAGTCAAACAATCACAATAGTTTTTAACTCACAAACAAAAATATTTTCCTTTAGTCTTAATACTAAAACAATTAATATTTCTAACAAGATCTTATACCTTGTTCTTTGTACGACACTTTAAGTTTGTAAAAAACAAAGTAATTCTTATGAAAAATGACTCAAAGTGTATTCTTTTATAAAACAATATTTGAAGGAATTCTTTTTTATAAAAAAAAACTATTCAATCCAAAGATTTTCAATAAAAAAAGTTTTCGATGAAAAAAGAGCATTTTTTATTGAAAAGCACCAAATTACCATGCAAAAAGTATTTGATAATGCCCAAATAAGCTGACATGGCATCGAATAATTTGGTCGAATAATAAGGGTTTGCTGTAAAATTCCATAATTATTCAGGAATAAACGAATTGTTGAATAACGAATAATGCAACCTAGAGTGTAAGTATACAAAGTATACCTCCCATGTAATCGACATGTTACACAATATACAAGTAACTATGTAAGATCATGGATCAAGTAACACCCATCAAGTGACAACAATTTCGAAAGATATCCTATGGTAGAGCTTTATTCAAAGCATCTACAACATTATCTCGAGTAGTTTCTCAAGAATAATGTGCTCAATGGCTAAGCTGTTTCTAATGAGGTGATACGGCACCTCAATGTGTGTTCACTATATTTATTGTTGAACTTTTGCACTAACATGTCTTCATTGGGAAAAGTAGATGCTTGATTGCAAGTCTTTTGAGGGGGAAAATGGGTGTTGGTGACGACAGGATTTGATCAGATGAGGTTGCCAACTACATGGAGACATCCTGGTTAGAAGTGATTGGAAAATTGATACTACTGTTGATTATTGCCATAGCAGAGTGCCCTTCCTCAGCAACACAGAGAAGGTGGATTGCTACACACCACATGTGGTACACCAAATTATGTGGCACCAAAGAATTCTTGTTTTGTTTTTCTATCTACTACAGCTCCAAAGGCACGAGAATTTACTGATCGGGTTGCAAAAGTTCATCAATAGCCTTGTCATATTGTTTACACTAACTTTAGACCAACTCCATTGCAACACTATGTGTTTTCGTCAAGAGTGGATGGTTTATATTTGGTTGTGTATGAAAAAGGAACATTCCATGAAGAAGATTTCATACGACCCCTGTAGGCTTTGAGAAGAGAAACAGAGCAAAAACGATTATGAGAATGGTGAGGATAGTGACATATTCAAGCTAGTGAAGAATGATCATGTTATGACAATTTGATCTTGTGATTGTATTCAACCTTAGTAGAAGAGACTGTGGAAGCCTGGCTATGCAGATGACAACATTGGACTGGAATAATGAGAATGAGAAGAGTCTTGTTGATGGTGTGTTCTCCAATGTTATGGATTCATTATTAGAAGATGATAAGAAATTACCTCAGGTTGGTAATCTCTTAGCTTTGCTGAAGCGAGGTATTGGTGTGCATCATTCTAGTTTGCTTCCCATCCTCAAAGAAGTGATTGAAATCCTTTTCCAAGAAGGCCTTATTAAGTTCCTTTTTGCAATAGAAACTTTTAGTATTGGCCTTAGTAAGCCTGCCAAGACTGATGTCTTCACCAATGTGCAAAAATTCGATGGAGATAAATTTCGTTGGATTACTAGTGGGGAATATATTCAGATGAGTGGACATCCTCTTCCTGACCTATTTTTTGCTAATTTTAATACACTCGAAGGGAGAGGTGCAATCAAGAGGCAAGGTAGTGGTCGTTGTTGAGAAATGTCAAAGAATAGGAGGGGGGTGCCCCATTGATGTACACTCCTACTTGGGTAGAGGAGGTGGACCGATTGTTTATGGGGATGAATTCTTCTTCATTTTGTTCACGACTTTGGTTGGAGGAGTATCGAGAGAGAGCAGACAAAAGTTGTTTTGTCTCTCGACTGTTCTTTGGCAGGTAACGAGGAGCAGAGGGAGATTCCTTGGTGTTCTAGAAAGGGGGGATAGCTGGGAGAGCTCAATCTGTTGGTGGAAAGAGCCATTTTCAGCCCTTGTTCAGCTTCTGAAGGGGGAGTCATTGCTGGATGTGCTTGAGTTTCTCTAAGAGGAGGCATTTGTTTTTGGGGCTGCACCTTTATGCATCAAAATCAGAAGAAGGGAGGGAGATTCTATTGATCAAGGGAAGCTCCAGTCACAGTGGGAAAAGGGGAGATCGAAGATCATCTAGGGAGAACAGAGTGCACACAGAGATGAGTGTGGGAGATAGCTGGAGGCTAGAAGGATGATTGTAGTTTGCTTATCACAATTGATTTGGGGAAGTCAGGGAGTTGTCTGCCTTGTGAGAAAAAAGGGGAGGAGTCAACTTACTTCTGCTTTCTTCTCATTGGCTCGAGGGAACACGCCCGAACACAGGAAAAGGAGGAGCTTGATTATAGGGGCTGCTATGGAAGTGTGAAGTCTGCCACCGATTCCAAGGAGTTTGGGTGAAACAAAGGTATCTGTTTGCATCTTTTCCTTGGGCATAGGGACTAAACATTTTGGCAATCCTACTAGGGATTGCTTGGTGTGTCTCTATAAGAGAGTGCCATAGGTTTTCCTAGAGCCACACATTGGCCGAGCTCATGAACCCAAGGTTTGCTACATGAGCGGGGGAGCTCTTACTCAAGAGGAACTCAAATGCAAAGAGAAGAGCAAGCCGCTCGAAGGGTTGAAGCTCGAGAGAAGCATAGACAGGAATCATATGAGGAATCTTTGAGTAGTCGAAGAAAGCCTGAGGAAAGGAAGTACTATCGAAGAAGGGTTTCCACTCAAGTAAGGAGACTCGGGGGAATCTTGAAACCAAGGGTTTTGAATTTTTGGGAGCGAAGTGATATCAACATTTCCTCATTGTTCAAAATGGATCACCGAGTTCCAGTGCACTTGGGAGATTTCCCAAGATTCTTGGGACTCTGGGATGAGGACCCCGATAATTTCATTCAACTTTTTGAAGTGACTTGTGAAGCTAATGAAGTAGTTGACCAAGGCCAAAGGTTGAGGATCTTTCCTGCTACTCTCCGCGATGAGGCCAGGAATTGGTATGGGAGTTTAACACCACAAGAGAGAGGGACTTATCAGTTACTTAAAGATGCCTTTTTGGTGAAATTTCAAATACAATGGTTTCAAGGTAGACTTGCCCAATAGATGGACTATCTATGGTCGCGAGTCAATGAAAGCATAGAACATTATATCTAGAGAATGGAAACATTGGTAAGGAAGATGGGCATAAATGCCCCAAATGATGAGACTCTAAAGAGGAGGTTTTTTGCGGGATTACGAGATTCCACAATGCAGCAACACATAAGCCTCACACAGCCCACCAATCTGATATCTGCAAAAGAGTAGGCTAGGTTACGGGAGGAAGTGCAGATAGGTCAATAGAGGAGGATAGAGCTCCTATATGAGCCAACATGAGGACTAGAGATTGACTAGGGAGTGTACCCATAATAGATCCTGGACTGAAAGACCTATGTTGACAACTTCAACCTTTGTAGCCCCCACTAGTACACCAAACGAGGTTAAGATTGCATTGATCGAGGAATCGATTCTAGAGTTAGTGACTCAAGCCGTGAAAGCTTCTGCGATGATCCAACAAACATACATGGTGAAGCAAGAGGCAGTCGCAAACCCCAATCAGGGTGTGTTTAGGTCCAACACATGGTGTGAGAATTGCCATGGCTTTGGTCATGTAGCTACTGAATGCCCCACAGTTTCGAGGTTGGTCATTTGTCATAGGCATGGACAATTATGTGTCTATATGTGTTGGGTGCTATGCGCCATAGTGGGTTGATAGGTGAGTGGAACCATCTTGGCGGGGCGATCGAGACCATGAGCTGCACCTAGCTTTGCTATGGGCTAGGATGTATATATGTTTGTATACATCATATATATATATATATATATATATATATATATATATATATATATATATATATATATATATATATATATATATATATATATATATATATATATATATATATATATATATATATATATATATATATATATATATATATATTCGTTGCACGCTATGTTGTGTTGGTAGACAGGTGGAACAAACCTGTCCGGGTGGCCACAGCCACAAGTCGCATCTAGTTGCAACATAGGTCAACTCGTGAAGTAAAAATTAAAAAAAAAGAAAAAAGAGAAGGGAAGTTCCCATTCCTGAGCGGGAGAGACAAAGAGGAGGAGGGTGGTGATCACGTGGATGGATGTGTTTTTTGTATGTATGTATTTACAAGGTCGAGATGTTGGCTACTTATAGATCGATCCGCTCAAGGCCAACATTGACGAAGGTATAGTTATTATATGATTCTCATGCCTTTGGAGCTGTTGTAGATATAAAAACAAAACGAGAATTCTTTGTTGCCATGTAATTTGGTGTACCACATGTGGTGTGTAGCAATCCATCTTCTCTGTGTTGTTGAAGAAGGACACTTTGCTATGGCAATAATCAATAATGGTATCGATTTTCCAATCCCTTCTGACTAGGATGTCATCATGTAGTTTTCAACCTCATTTGATCAAAGCTTGTCATCACCAACACCCATTTTCTCCCTCAAAAGACTTGCAATCGAACATCTACTCTTCCCAATGAAGACATGTTAGTGAAAAAGGTCAACAATAAATATAGTTAACATATTTCCCCCTTTTGGCTTGCGAAGTCATCCTTGATGAGCGTTTCCACCACCCGTGCCACCTTGTTTTTCACTTGCCACTCATCCAAATGGTTAGCTCACATAAAGTATCATAATATGATCATCCACACCATGCAACCATGACAAATTACACAAATACATAAATCAACTCTCTACTCGCACATAGTCATCATGCATGAAGAATCCTCTCCAACCTTCAAAGCATCTTACCATCTACACCATCACCTGCACCCATGCACGCATATACTCACATCCATTTCACCATGGCTCAGATGCTCCCAACCTACTCATACACCATTCCTTCCTCAAATCCTTCCCCATTTCATCCTATCCTGCAATAAAACCTCAACAAAACATGTCATCCATACATTTCTCACAATCCCAATCATAAATGCATTGAACAAAAACAAAAACCTAAAAAACATGAATGACCCAATCATAAGCCTAACTCTTCCAAGACTGTCATGCAAGCATCCTCGAGCAAAAATCCAGTCATTCATTTGCTTCCTATAATCCCAATCATCAATGTGCCAATTCTCAAAGGCCATCTGCAACCTATAGACAACCAAGATATATCACATGGCTCAATAAAAACATATGCATACCGGAAATACCTTGGCAAAAGTCCTCCTCTTTTGTCATGCTCTTCTCACCTACAAACTCATAAAAAAGGTGCATCCAAAAAATATGAACAAAAGAAGAACAACAAAACATGTACTCAGGTGCTCCTATTTTTGATAACTCCCTCTATACCAACTATATATATATATATATATATATATATATATATATATATATATATATATATATATATATATATATATATATATATATATATATATATATATATATATATATATATATATATATGAGCAAAAACGGGGCCTCCTAAGGTGCAACCTCACTCACATCCCAAAAACTAATCACCAACAATGAAACGAGACACAAGTGAAGAAGGTTCAAGGAGCACATACACCATTACCAACTTTTGGAATGAACCCATCGATGACACAAGAAGATTTGAATTAAATAAGTTGTTTATGAGATTTCAAAGGTTCATCAACAGACTTGTCATATTGTTTACACTGACTTTAGACCAACTCCATTGAAACACTATGTATTCCCATCAGGAGAGGATGGTTTATATCTGGTTGTGGATGAAAAACGAACATTCCGTGAAGAGGATTTCATAAGGCAATTTATGCTATCCCTGTAGGCTCTGAGAAGAGAAACAGACCAACAAATCCAAAAAGGTTATGAAAATGGTGAGGATAGTGACATATTCAAGCTGTTGAAGAATGATCATGTTACAATAGTTTGATCTTGTGATTGTGTTCAACTTTAGTAGAACAGATTGTGGAAGCCTGGCTATGTAGATGGCGAAATTGGACTGGAATAATGAGGATGAGAAGAGTCTTGTTAATGGTGTGTTCTCCAATGCTATGGATTCATTATCAGAAGATGATAAGAAATTGCCTTAGTTTAGTAATCTCTTACCTTTGCTAAAGCGAGGTATTAGTGTGCATCAGTCTAGTTTGCTTCCCATCCTCAAAAAAGTGATTGAGACCCTTTTCCAAGAAGGTCTTATCAAGCGACTTTTTGGAACAAAAACTTTTATTATTGGCCTTAATATGCTTGCCAAGACTATTGTTTTCAGCAATGTGTGAAAATTCGATGGAGATAAATTCCATTGGATTACTAGTGGGGAATATATTTAGATCAATGTACATCCTCTTCTTGAACCATTTTTTGCTCATTTTAATACACCAAAAGGGAGAGGTACAATCGGGAGGCAAGGTGGTGGTCATTACTGAGAAATGTCAGAGAATAAGAGGGGGGTGCCCCATTGATGTACACTCGTGTTGGGCAGAGGAGGTGGATCGACTATTTATGGGGGCAACTTCTTCTTTGTTTTGTTCACGATTTCGATTGGGGGGGGTATCAAGAGAGAGCAAACAAGATTTTTTTTTTCTCTCTCGGCTATTCTTTGGTAGTAACGAGGAGTGGAGGGAGATTCCATGGTGTTCTCGAAACAATGGGTACTAAGATGGACACCCTAATGGTTCCACACATCCCAAACGATGATCCTACATGGGGAGGGGACCATCCTTATAAGTTCCTCCAAGATTAAGTCAGCCTATCCATGTTCTAGGGTCATGGTAGCTTGATCCATGCCAAAAATAATATCCACCATTGATCTATGGGGTAAATCCAATGGTAGAAAGGTAGGATCAGCAAACATTTGTTTGCAATCCTTGATCTTGTTTTATCCACACTTAGGATCAAGCCTAGATCCAATGGCCCACATCAAATAGACCCCTCACCAAGTTAATATAGCTACTTTTGTTTCTAGCCCTTGATTTAGGTTGATCCTCACATCGGATCAATCCCAAATCCAATGGCTTAGAAGTAACCTTCCTAACTATCTATCTACGGTCTACTCTAGACCTCATCTAACCTCAAACTTAGGAACCTACCAATGTTCAACACTCTCACATGGCTTCTCCTCATAATAGAGGCCTTAGAAATAGAGTTTTATGGAACGATGGTGATGCTATGTAAGGGTGAGGCATTGATCATATCTAACACCTACGTCAATGTCCACCTAAAGGTGAACTACTGTCTTGGCATGATGCCAAGACTTCCATGAGGGTGGACCATTGACCATGTCTAACACCCCCCCTCAATGTCTGCCCATGGGTGAAATACCTTCTTGGCCCAATGCCAAGTCTTTGAAGATGTATCTGAAGTAGATCCTTTGTAAGCACTTTGGTGAGGGTACCTGCTTCATTCTTCTTGATTGGATAGCATGCTATTTCCACCATCCTTCTCAATTGTACCTCCTTGCCAACTCTTGAATGTCCTTCGTGAAGTCTATTCCAAAGGCTCCTCAAAACTTTGACTGCAAATTTGATGCTTTGTATAATGCTACATAAGTGGAAAACACTACCAAAGACCTTTATGTAGCTCCCAATGTGTATTCACTGATACAATGATCTTATGGCTTGTTTCATCACATAAGATGCCTTCTTCAGCTTGCATAATGTGCTCTTTGAATGTGGAGCCTCAAACCTTGGTGGCTAAAACACATTTACCTCCTCCTTGAGGTCAACATTCAAAAGTTTTGATTTGACATCTAACACAGAAACTTGCTGACTCATATGAGATGGTAGCATTAGTATGATGCAAATAGTGGTTATTAGAGCAAAAGATTCTTGAAAATCAAAACCATTTGCTAGTGAAAGTCCTTGCAATACCAATGTGTCTTGATAGCATTCCAAGATTCCTTGTATCATGTCCTACACCTGCCAGACCCACTTGGTGCTACTGACCTCCCATGCTTCATTCTTCATTAAGATGTCACAATTGGCTTGCATAACCTCCTTCCATGCTGGATCTACAAGTGCTGCATCTTCAATTATCGGCTTCATTACTTCCTTCATAATCTCAACCATCATGTCTACATTGACTATGTGAGTAGAAGCCCACTTGTGCTCCTTTATTCTATGTGATCTCCATGGTCCTTTTGCCTTCTCTTCAATAGTTTTTGGCATAGGATTACTCTAACCATAATTTCTTCTTCACCCATTGCAATGACAACCAATCTGTTTGGGTGATTTTAGGTTGGTAGACTCTCTTTTCACCATCTGATGATGATGCCTCCTCCTGATCATAGGTAGGGATGACTCTTGGGCTAGGTACATAGTGAATTACTCCTTCATTTGATGATAAAGTGGATTTTTTTCTTTTCCTCCACTACTATAGCATTGAACTCTTTGCCTTTCAAGAACTCCAAGCCTTTACCTACCACAAACTTTGGAGTTGAAGCATTTACCTCTCACAAGCTTGATTGTTGAAGCATTCCTTCCACAAATGCTAGAGTTGATTCCTTGGTCTCCATGATCTCTCTATACCTTCCGAGATCTAATACCATGTAAGAAAAAGAAAAATGAATGAATATTGAGTGGTGGGCAAGTAGTGCACCTCTAATACCATGTAGGATTCACCAGAACACATATGTAGGATCAAGGTTAGATAGAAAGAGAGATATAGTTACTCATGGGAATAACGCAAGTGATATGGTGGTAATGGAAAGTGGACTCAAGATGAGTAGAAAATGAACTCAAATCAATTCAAATCAAGCTCATAACTCTAATACAATGGAACTCAAACACTAAACAATATATAGATGGTTGTATCCACCCGTGAACTCCCTATATGAAGCTTAGATGGTGACCTAGATAGAAGCTAGGTGAAGGGCGATAGGCCAATAAGATGGACACCCTAATAATTCCAAACATCACAAACAATGACCCTACATGGGGAGGGGACCATCCTTATAAGGTCCTCCAAGACTAAGTCGGCCTATCCATGTTCTAGGGTCGTGTTAGCTTGATCCATGCCAAAAATAATCTTCACCATTGATCTATGGGGTAAATCCAATGGTAGAAAGGTAGGATCAACAACCATTTATTTGCAACCCTTGATCTTGCTTAATCCACACTTAGATCAAACCTAGATCCAATGGCCCACATCAAATAGACCCTCACCAAGTTAATAAAGCTACTTTTGTTTCTAACCCTTGATTTAGGTTGATCCTCACATCGGATCAATCCCAAATCCAATGGCTTAGAAGTAACCTTCCTAACTATCCATGTACGGTCTACTCTAGACCTCATCTAACTTCAACATCAAGAACCTAACAATGTCCAACAACTCTCACATGGCTTCTCCTCATAATGGGGGCCTTAGAAATAGTGTTATGGAACAATGGTGGTGCTACATAAGGGTGAGGCATTGAGCATATCTAACACCAACACCCTCCGTCAACACCATCTATGCCTAGCATGCATGCTTCAAATATTTGCATGTTTGCTATAAATAAACATTTAAAGAGATGTTCTCCAAAGGGTTTTGGGAGTACCACTCCAAAATTCGAATTCCCAGACCCACCCACCTATTGCATCTATTTGCAATAGAACAAGCAATCCTTGGCAATTAGCTACGATTTCCACATCCGGATGTTCTAGGTCCAATAGATTGGGATCAACTGATGATAGATCTAACATGAGGCTTGCACTTGCAAGAACATCATCTAGACATAGATGTCATCGAGTACTATATCATATACTCCTTTCAACAAGGGTGTGTGAGGGGCAACAGACACGAGAGAGGGGGGTGTTGGCAGTAGCCAGGGTAGCTAGGGCAACCAAGGTGTTACAAGACAAGGAAGCTATCGAAGAGAATTAGAACAGAGGGAGAGTCAAGTAGGGCCAAGTAGACAGATCAATCAACGAAGATCCAACAATCAGGCCCATATAATTTTTCCAAGAATAAATCTTTTACAATAATGATTTTAATCACTACACACCATTGTAAATATTGTTTTTGATTATTCCTACTCCATTTTATGAAAGCCAAGGAGTCCTCGAGCTTGAGGAGTATTAGATCTTAGAACAATTTTTATATTTTTTAGAGCTTGTTTGAGCCCCATAATTAGCCTAGGAACCTATTTTTTAACTAGACCAAAAACTAGGTTTGGACAGGACCAAAAGCGAGTAAAAAACTATAAAAGGAGCTAGAGAGCTAATTTTTGGGGTTAGAAAACTGGGAATTGAAGTGAAAAAGAGACTTTAATCTTGTTTTTGGTTAATTAAAGATTCCATTACTCCATCTCTTTGTCTTTCCATGTGTGCACGTGTGTGTATGTGTGTGCATGCTTGTGTGCTTCTCACTCACACACTTGTGCCTTCACTTGCTCACGGTCATCATACCCTCCTCATGTCTTCCCAAATTGACAATGATGAGGTGGATCTCCTCACATTGGTACTTGCCTTTGTGCTAGAGTGACACAAACATTCTTACCATGATTTTCCTCTCCTCTAATTCATATTTCTTTAACTTTTTTGGCACTTCAAATAGTGATTCTTCCCTCCTTCTTGGTTCACGGTGGCTTAGATAGTGTTTGCTCATGATTACTCTTCACTTGATCATGATTTTTTACTTCCATCAAGTATAATTATTCATCCTCTAAACAAAAAAAGGGCTTCATGATGATGGATTCTAAGTCATCACTTACTCCTGATTTGTCTATGATTGGGTCACACAACTCTATGACAGGTTCAAACATCAGATGTTCCATCATGAAGATGTAGATATCATAGCCATCTTCATCACTATGGGGTGTCCATTGTAATCCATTTACTACTATGACCATGGTGGCTAATATCTCTACCCAACCATGAGGTTAGAACTCTTTTTGTGGGAATATTATATGTCCATAGGCTCGGCCTTGTACTATTCTTGAATGTTGCATAGAACCTAAGGTTTTGGCTTCTAGCCTCTTCTCCTCTACTGCTTCAAATTTACATATCCATAAATGTGTGTTCTTGTGCATCCATGAGGGGTGTAATCCTATGGAATGTATTGATTCCATCTCATCTGGCATTCCATGGATGATATTCCATTACAAAGGAGGTACATCTCGATGGGAATAATTCTTGAGATTGACTTTGGTGGTTACCCCTAAGTGATCCAAGTACAAGGAATTGGTTCCCCAATCCTGTATTATTTGCAATTGTCTCATGAATGGTCTTCCCAAAATCATCTCATAGGCATGGCTCTTTCCAAACTCATAGATGGAAAAGGTGTGTTCAAACTCTACACCAAAAGTGGTGAGGGTTAATCCTTCTAGTAATCTTTAAGTCTTCTTTATGTGTCGATCTGCCATTTGCAACTTTGTTCTAGCAGGTCTTAGAGCTGGTTTACCCCATCGTTTCCACAAGGAAGTGGTGACAATGGCAACTCCAACTCCTAAATCTAAAATTGCCTTTGTGTTGTAGCCTTGATAGTTGATAGGAAGATAGGTATTTCCTTCTTTACCTTCGCTCGTATATCCTACCTTTCTATGGGTATCTTTGGAACTTTTCTTCACAATCCTTATTGAGAGTGGGAATTAGCAACCTCTAGTAGTTGGTTTGCTACATGATTCCACAAATTAGGTCTAGCTTTCAACAACTCCTCTAAAGTTGAGATGGCACTACACTTTAATTTTCTTTACTACATGAGTGTTCCTATGAAGAATTGAATCATCATTTCTAATCAAGATAGTGGGAGGCCTTAATTGAAAGGACTTTGATTCCCATGTGTTTGTGAAGTGGGGTAATTCTTTTAAGGAATTGGATTCAAAATCCAATCATTCTCTTGAATGTACCTCTCCTGCTTCTCGTATATGGAAAGGATATCTTGAGGAAATTGTTCATGTTAATCATTTTTCTCTTGAAGGTGGAGCTTCTTACTCTAACCTCCATTTCTATTCTTGAATCTCTCTCAAGATCCTTGTCAATACTTGTGGATCGAGGGAGAAATTCCACCTTTCGTAGAATTGGGAACTTATGATATCATCGGTGAAGATTCTCCTAGGGTGCTCCTTATGGAATGAGCCTTGTTAGGTGCTAAATGGTTTCATTATGATGCCAATCATTCTAATATCTCTAATAGTCCTTGGAAATGTTTCTATTTCTAGGTCTACTCTTGGGTAGCTCTTATCTAGCTCTACGACAATGGGTCCTTGTCTCAATCTAGATCTATAAGCTTTGAACATCATATCCAATTCGTCTAGGAGAGGTTTTGCTAAGATTGATCCTGGCTTTGACAACAAGGGAATGTCTAGTGATTATTGTGAGGTTAATTATAGGATTTTTTCCTTGGTCTCTTTTAAATTCACTTCAAGTTCTGCTAATTGCCTATTGCACTTTCTCTTAACTCTCTCTTGAGAATCTTTCCAGGATTTCATTTTCTTTCTACTTGACTCTCCGACTTTGATTTGTTCTAAGGGTTTCTCTTGGTGTACTTGTTGGGTTTGTTGTAAAGCCTCCGCTTTGGTCACTGCCTGAATGGGCATGAAGGTTTGGTGAAGATGCATTTGATGTGTGCACTATGACTTTTACATTGATAGGAGTTATCTTAGAGGCATTGGCTAGGTTTTTGGGACACTCTTCTATGACATGCTCCTTGCCACATTCTAAGAAATATCTTTGAATGGTGAAATAGTGTGGTTGCCCTATAGGTGGAGGATGAGGACATTCCCTTATATAGTGATCTCCTTGGCATCTAGAACATGGCCCTCTTAGGGCCTATGGTCTCATCTGTCTCATTTAAGGTCTATGGTTAGGGTTTGTGTACATCACATTAGTCTGTTTAGGCTCCTAATTAGGTTCCATTATGGGTGCTCCATATGGGTAGGCTTCAAAGTGATCTGGGGATTCTTTATAGTATTCTGGTGGACTATCTTCATTTGTAGAATTAAAGCTTTGAGCATTGGGGTCATTTTCTATGATCAATGGAGATGTTTGCACTAACACCATATTGAGGGTATCATCTACTGATGCATATTTTATTGAGATTACAGTGGCAGAAGGTGGTGGTTATTGTCTTAGGATTGGTAGGGGTGTTGATTGTGCCTCATAGTGTGGCTGATAATTATATGGAGGCCTATAATAAGGCTCCTCTTGGTACCTGTCATGATATCTACCTGCCTATGGATATGGATGATAGTAGTTTTGCTAGTTTGCATGCTTTTTATAGGAACAATCTTGGGCACATTGGCCATGTGATCTCCTCCACAAGTATAGCAATGTTTCACAGAAACCATTCTAGGGGTTTTCTTACTTGACATATCTAACTTTTGAGCCACATGTTTTTCCAAGTTTTCTATAGAGGTAGAGGGTTTGGAAGTGAATCTGTTCAAGCAATCTGAATCCTTGTAGATTTTAGAGAGCTCCAACTCATCACCCAAATTATCCTCTATATTTATACATTTTCTCACACTTTGTTCTATTGTTTGGGGCTCCTAAAGCTAGACATATGGTCTTAGTTTTGCACTCAAAAAGCCATCCAAAAATAGGGAAACTTGTTTAGCTTGAGTAGGTAGCTTGAGGATAGGACATATCTATTGTCTGAATTGATGCCCAGCTAACTTGTTTAGCTTGAGTAGGTAGCTCGAGGATAGGTCATTTCTCTTTTAGTGTCTGTTTGAAGATATGGATTAATGACAATGTGTTGTGCTTGATTCCACTCTTAGAAAACTCCATGATGAAGGCTTCTAGCAATTGATGAATATCCCTAAATTGTCGTTGATGTAGAGTTTGGAACCACATTAGGGATATATTCTTCAAGGTTAATCCAAAAGCATTAAATTGAGTGAAAGAATCCTCAACTTATTCAACTCTCAACACTTGCTTGAATTCCACTACATGGTCATAGGGATCACCAATACCATCAAAGTAATTCTGAATGGATTTTACTAGTTGTGTCGGTCTCCAAATTCTAGGGTGATCTCTTGGTCTAGGAAGGGGAAAATCATCCATGCCTCTTTGGGGCCTATGTCCTCTAGGTCTTTCCCATTCTCCTCTCTCAATATCTAGTCCCTGCCTTTCACTTCTTATGGTGTGTAGGAAGCTCATGTATGGTCATGCTTTGGTTTCCTCCTGAGTTCCTAAGACATGCAAAGATCCTACTCATGTCTGACTATGAGAATGAGTAGAATGATTTGAAAGAAATATTGGTTCACCCTTCCACGTATAGGATTGTCTACTATGTTCAGTGACTACATAGATTTGCTATCAAATGTTATCTAAATAGATGATCTTTCTTGGGATCTTTGAATTCATAGATAATGACTCCAGTTATGCTGCTAGATTTGCCGGGTTTAAACCTACAAAAGGCTTCACTAGTCTCTTTGTTAACAAAGAGGTCTATGCTTGCATTATCCTCAGGTACTTAATCAGGTGTGATAATCCTTGATAAGATTGATTTACCTCAAGGAGTTCTAGGTTCTCATCCTTTGCTCTCATTATCTAAGTCTCCTATGTCTGAATCTAGTACAATGGATCCAAATTCGTCATTCATATCAGGTAAGCTGGCCACCACATACATGGTCCCTGACTTATCTATGTATGACCCATTTTTTAACTTGACCACATGTGCTCAATTTAGAAGGACTTTTGTGGATTCCTCATTTGGACTACGGACCTTCGTAAGCAATCCTCATAGATGTGAGCACCTAGCTGGTTGGTTATGATGTACTCCTTTGGTGTTTGTAAATAGGCAAGTCTTGTCTCGCCTATGGGTGTCTCTATGCTAAATGACATCTCTGACTCACTAGTTTCTAAGGTCACTGTGCAGAGGTAGTCAAACAGCTTTTGAACCCTTGATCTGACAGTCTGGTTAACGCTAGCCTTAGATGATCTCATGATCTATCGATCTTATTTGCCTATATGTCTTCTTGACCTAAGGTTCATGAATTTTGATTCCCTTTGCTATCCCAAGGTGCACACACATTGCAATGTTCCTTTACATACCAATTACTTGTTCTTTTTAATACCCTTTGATGCTTTTCTTGTCTCAAATATGCTCATCAAGTATAAATTTTTGTTATTTGTTTGGTTCTCATGGCATCAATTTAGGTCCTTTCCCTTATTGTTATCGTAGTTGTGAGATATTATTATCTTGCACTTGAGTTCTTTGAAGATCTTGAACATAAGTTATTAACACCACCCTAAGCTTAAGTACTAGAATTACATCTTAGCCTAAGCTCGAATTGACAAAGGAGGTGTATTGAATTTCCAACCTTATGTCAAGATCCTTGTATGCCATTGGTATGCTCCAAATTTCCCACAAAACCTCCCAAACACTCCTTCTTGCCTCAGTTTCTTGTGGTACACACATCCACTTGCTTTGGAAGTCCTACAATCAAAGTATTTTTAAAAAATTGCAAAACTTTGGTCAAAATTTTATAAACCCTATTTTTTTCCAAATAGGGGGACTATTGCAATGGTTCCACCCTGTCATGATGGTCTAGGCTATCACGATGGTCTAGGCTATTGCGATGGTGCCACCTTGTCATAACATGATGGTCTAGGCTAACATGATGGTTTGAGTTGTCATGATGGTATGGGCTATCACGATGGACTAGGCTATCACGATAGTCTAGGCTATCACGATGGTGCTACCCTATCGTGATGGTCTGCAAATTTTGCAATTTTGCAAATGTACCTACTCTTCCAGGAAGGCTTTGAGGTGTCCTTGCCAATGTTGTAGATGTGCACTAAAGATATACACTTTGGTGACCTGTCGCGAGAGGCTAAACTATCAAACAAGATGATGCAAAAAAATTAGATATTGTCTCACTTGCACATGCTATTGAGCTCGATTATGGTGTGGAATCATGCACAACAACTCAAGAACACACAAAATTGTCACTCTCTCACTCTCAAAGACAAATGGGGAAAATGAGGTGTATGAAGGGAAATACGGAAATTATGAATTTTGGTGATGATTATGATGTATGGCTATGGAAAGTGGATGTAGGGGGAGTGATTGCGAGGTGAAATAAATGCTAAAAAAAGTTAAAAACTTGCAAAAACTCTAAATAATTACCTTCCAACATCTATCTCCTAACTCTCTTACTATCATACATTCGTCCTTGAGCACTTCCCCGACCACAGTGCCAAACTTGGTGTTGCTCTAGAACCACGTCATGGAGCTCCACCTCCTTAATTCTCCATCCATGGAGATGTAAGGATGATATGAAGATCGTGAACGAGTGATGTGCGTGAAGGTGAAGGTGGGAAGCATACTAGTGCTAGTGCACACACAGACACATGGAAGAAGCCATAGGAGAGACAATGGAAGGAGAATCATTTCTATTCATTTCCCAAATTACAAACGATCTCCTACTAAGCTCACTCCCCAAACGAGCTACTCTAACAAGCTATCCTCAACAAGATAACCTCAAAAATGTTGGACTTAGACGTCTACGCAAGCACGTGAACAGCACAAGGAAGAAGAAGAAGCTAGGAGCACAACACACAATACTGAATGTATTACTAGAGAATGTACAAAGATAAGTAGCCCATTAGGGCAATAGGCATATATACAAGCCGGGAAAAAAAAAACCTCCTAAAGAGGGAAAAAAGTGTCCCGGCGGTCCTAGAGTGTTCACACACATCACTACCTAAATATATCAACAAATCCCCCCTGGGAGTGATGCGGTGAACAAGTAGCTGGCACTCATGTATAACGAAGTGCCAAGCTATGTGGAAATCACTCCACAAAAGGAAGTAAGCCCAAAGCTTTTCGAAAAGCTTCAAACTTCTCCCTAGGCAGAGCCTTCGTGAAAAGGTCTTCAATGTTCTCCTGTGTGGGCACATATGCCAAGCTGATCTCCCCAGCAGAGAAGCTATCCCTAACATAATGATAATGCACCTCAATGTGCTTTGTGCGAGCATGGAACACAGGGTTCCTCGCAACTGCCAATGCGCTCTGACTGTCAGTGAAGATGGTGGTGGCAGAAGACTGACCAACACCCAAATCAGCCATAAGGCGTCTGAGCCACACACACTCAACAGTCGCTGTGAAAGTTTCCCTATACTCAGCCTCACAGCTGGAAGTGGCCACAATAGGCTACTTCTTGCTGAACCAAGATATACATGAGCTACCAAGCATGAAGCAAAAGCCACTAGTGGAAACACAAGAGTCAAAAAAAGCATGCAAATCTAGTGGTAGTGATCCCCCCTTGGGATAAAACAACCCAAGTAGCTGAGTACCACTCAAGTAGCGAAAGATACGCTTAACCGCCTGCCAATGCTTGACTCCTGGGCAATGCATAAACCTGCTCATTTGCGAGACAGCAAAATGAATATCTAGCCGAGTAATGCATAAGTAAATCAAGAATCAACAGCCTGCTGTTAGAGAATAACATCAAATGCATCTCCAACATCATGAAGACTCAATCGTAAACCTATCTCCATAGAATTGGCAATAGGCTTATAGTCTTCAAGGCCAAAATGCTGCAATAATGTGTCAATATATTTCGTTTGACACAAAGCCACTCCACCATCAACGTGCATAAACTGAATGCCCAAACAATGATGCAAATGCCCCAAATCAGACATCTCAAATGAGGCATGCAAATCAGCCTTAAAATCAGAAATATGCTTCTCAATACGACAAGTGAGCAGCATGTCATCAACATAAACAACAATGATCAAAAGCACATCATTAGCACGCTTAACATGTAAGGTGCTTTCAGTTGGACTGTTCTCAAAACCATGTGCAACCAGATAGGCATGTATCTTCTCATACCAAGCACGTGGTGCTTGCTTTAAACCATATAATGCCTTCTTTAACCTGCACACCTGGTTTTCATGCCTTTTCTGCACAAAGCCACGGGGCTGAAAAACATACAGTTCTTCATGCAAGTCACCATTCAGAAATGTTTTTTCAATGTCCAACTGATGTACATTCCAACCATGATGGGCTGCAAGTGCACAAATGCTCCAAACAGTAGTCATAGGGTAGGTACGTGCAAAGGTCTCATCAAAATCAATGCCTCTTTCAGGTGCATAACCCTTTGCAACAAGCCTAGCCTTATACCTATCAACTGTACCAATTGGTTTACGCTTCAACTTGTATACCCAATTAGTGTCAATGGCCTTCTTGCCAGGAGGCAAGTCACATAAAGACCAAGTACCATTCTTCATTATTGCATCATATTCAGATTGCATAGTAGCCATCTAATTTTTTGAATTTTGTGCTTCATCAAATGAAACAGGCTCAGTCTCATCACATAGACTAAATGCAGCCATAGCATAGCAATCTGATGCAAAAGAGGCACTATGAGAGCCTGATCGAGTACGATATGACAGAGGTGCATCTAATTTGCTATCACGCAAGGTCTGCACCAGCCATTTTGGCATAGTTCTTTTCTGCTCAATATCAGCTCTCTCATCAATAAGTACATCATGTAAATCTGAATCAGAAATGGAATGATCTGCATCATCACATGAAACCTGCAAAGGTTGAGAAGTTGCCTCATTAGGACCAGCACTAGACTGTCCACCTATAAAAAGAGGTAGCAAAGTATCATACATGTCTTTGGAGCTAACAGATGTCTCCTTAGTACATGAAATCAATGGCTGAATAGCATCCTCCACAAAAACATCAAGGCTAACCAAAATGCACTTAGTCTGTGGATGTGCAGACGATAGCCTTTACTTTCAGTACTGTACCCAACAAAAATACATTTTACTGCTTTATCATCCAATTTTGTGCGATGTTGTTCAGGCACTAATGCATATGCCAAACAACCAAAAACACGTAGATGAGCAACAGATGGCTTGCGGTCATGCCAAGCCTCATATGGAGTGATAGACTTCAGCGCTTTAGTGGGACACATGTTCAGTACATATGCTGCACACATGATAGCCTCAAGCCAAAAACTATGTGGTAAAGCCTGACTCTTGACCATACACCTCCCCTTCTCCGTGAGTGAGCTATTCTTTCATTCAGCAACTCCATTCTGTTGAGGTGTATATGGCACTGTACACTGGTGTTTTATCCCACGTTCAGCCAGAAATGCATTAAAATCAAAAGACATATATTCCCCCCCTCGATCAGAATGGAGGGTGCCCATTTTACATGCTGATAGATTTTCAACCAAAACCAAAACCTTTTTGAAGCACATGAACACTTCGGACTTTGCCTTCAATGGATATACCCATGCATGCCTGGAAAAATCATCGATGAAAGTCACCAAGTAAAGATAATTCCCAAAAGAAGGTGTCTGCATAGGACCACAGACATCACTATGTACAAGCTACAATTTCTGAGTAGCTCGAACTGAACCATCTTTTGGAAAGGATGAATGCTGCATTTTGCCCAAAATACGGCCTTCACAAATATGTTTTCCAGGTTCCTCAAATTTGGGCAAAGAGGACACCATTTCAGATTTCTGCAGGCATAGCAAGCTAGCAAAATTTAGTTGACCAAAGCGTGAATGCCAAAGCTTTGCATTTGACATAGCCTGAGAATCATTTACTACACATGCCAAATCATTTACTGATCTTTCATAGTCTATGATCTTATACAGCCCACGACATAAAATGCCAGAAGCAATAATCACATCGCCATTTGATAGATCATGAATTGTACACCTATCATCAATAAATTTCACAACCAAGCCAATCTTGGCTAATGCAGAAACTGATAACAGGCTCTTCTTGATCCCCCGCACAAATAAAGCATCTTACAAAGTGAAAGAACTACCATCAATAGTAGTCAAAATGATTTTACCAACTCCCATAATAGGATAAGAGGAGTTGTTGGTGCATGTAACAGTATTCCATGTAGGGGCAAGCTCGAGTGAAGAGAAGAAAGTGCACTGCAAGGTAATATGTTTGGTAGCCCCACTGTCAACATACCAAACATCTGAGTCTACTGCAGACATGCACTGCTCATGAGAAGATGGGTCAAAACTGCAGACAATAGTAAATGCCCAATCTTCTTCCTGCACAAGATTAGCAGACTCTATTTTTGGTGTAGAGGCCTCTGCAACAACCATTCCAACCTCTTTCTTCTTTGCCTCTTTAGCAGCCAGTTTTGGACAGTTCTTTATGATATGATCATTCCCTTTATAGTACTTACAAAACAATTTCTACTTTTCTGATTTCTTCTCATCTTTATCTTCCTTCTTCGAATATGTAGAATTAGCAGATTTCTGCTTATTAATTGAAGAGCTCCATTTTCCTTTGCCCTTCGGACTAGCTAGGGTAGCTCGATCTGCAACTCGCATAATGGACCTATTCTGCCTGGACTGATCTTCCTGCAACAGAACAAAGACTAACTCCTCAAATGATAAGGCATTCGGATTGCCTTTCATCATCAACCAAAGAGTAGAAGCAAAACTCTGATATGAATCAAGAAGACCATTTAGAACGGTCTGCACAAGTGAGCTATCTGGTATAACCTCATCAGCAAAAATCAATTGTTCCTTCAAGTCTTTGATCTTCGTTAGGAAACTATCCATAGAATCACCTTCATTCATATGCTCACTCTCCAACTGTTTTCGAAGGTAAGCAACACGAGCCTCATTCCTAGCTTGGTACAATGTGGTAAGTGTATTCAAGCATCCTTAGATGTTCTGCAAGAGCGAATATGAGGAATAATGGCACGTTTGACAGATAAAGCTATCAATGCATGTGTCTGGGCATCTATGCCATCCCAACGAATCTGCTCTGCACTAGGTGCAGCGAAAACCGCAGCACGAACAGGAATATGCAGAATATCATCATCTTTGACACCTTCTACATCAGCTTCAGTACTTGCAGTTGTAACAGTTGCAGGTGTGATAGGACGTTTTTTGACACCCTGCACAATGTTCCACTATCCTTTTGCAACCAACACATTTCGCATCATATAAGCCCATAACGGGTTGTTGGTACCATCCAACTTATCCTCAACAATCAACATACGAAATATATCATTGTTTCAGCCATGGTCAGTGACTAAAATACCTTGATGCAAAAAATTGATTGTATCTCAAAAAGTTGAACAAAACTGCCCAAACGAATTCTGCTAGACCTGTAGCAGACTTCGAGATGCTTATACTGGCAAACAGAAACTGGTATATACCTTTGGCACAAAAAGATGAAATAGCTTGCACAAGCACTGTGATAGTGCGTTCGAAGGCCGAAACGAGGTCAGATTGCGATTCCGACACCACAAAGTGAAGTTGTTTTGACCTCGGAAACACGCTGAGTATGCTCACCAAAATTCGTGGGATTTTGAGACTGCAACCGGAGGAGTGTCAACGGCACCCTAGATGAAGCGACGACCTGCTCTGATACCAATTGTTGGAGTTAGATGTCTGCAGAAGCACGCGAACAACACAAGGAAGAAGAAGAAACTAGGAGCACAACACACAATACTGAATGTATTACTAGAGAATGTACAAAGATAAGTAGCCCATTAGGGCAATAGGCATATATACAAGGGGGGGGGACCTCCTAAAGAGGGAAAAAAGTGCCCCAGCAGTCCTAGAGTGTTCACACACATCACTACCTAAATATATCAACAAAAAATGAGCTCCCTAGCTTTGTTTGTAGTTTTTGAGGTGAAGTGACTAGTTTCACATCTAATGGTCAGCCTATTTAAATATTATATCCTAAGCTACGTTTAGGGTATCAAATGATGTCCAAAAAATATGAAAATTTGTAAGTACATTCTATCTAAGCTACACAATCTTGGCTACTCCTCAGATTGTACAAAATGGAGCACTACATGGAAAAATTGGGTTTGTATATGTTACAATGGGTAGTGATCAAAATCACTATTGTTGCTCATGATGATGTTTGATAATTGTAAACCAATATTGATGTTGGAAAACTTAATGGGGCCCCTTTGGTCACATTTCTTCACTGTTTACATGCTTCCTCTTCTTCTATGCCAAGAGCTACTGACAACAATGATCCTGGTTGTCAAATTTTTTGATGATTGATGTCGAGTTCAAGATCTATCAAATGGTGATGTCATTACTGCTTGTGGCATTTTATGCCCTAGGATGTTTAAGCTCATAGACTATGCAAAATCTATGAATGATTCAATATGTGCAATACAAGATTCATAGGCTATCTCATATGCAAAGCTTTGGCATGCACGCTTTGGTCCTCTGAATTATGCTAGTTTTTCTACACCTACAAAAATCTGAAATGGTGTCCTCTCTACCCAAACTTCAAGCACCTTGTAACGTGTCTATGAAGGCTTTATTTTGGACAAAATGCAACCTTCTCCCTTCCTTGAAGATGGTTCTGTTTGAGCTTCCTATAAATTGTAGCTTGTTCATATTGATGTCTATGGTCCTATGCCGACACCTTCTTTTGGGAAATACCTTTATTTCATGAATTTTATTGATGATTATTCCAAGCATGCATGGATGTATCCATTGAAAGCAAGTCTGAAGTGTTTATGTGCTTCAAACAGTTTCTCATCATGGCTGGAAATCTATCAACATGTAAATTGGGCACCCTTCATTCTGCTCGAGGGGGGAATACATGTCTTTTGATTTTAATGAACTTTTGGTTAAATATGGGATAAAACATCAATGTACAGTATCATATATACCTCAAAAGAATGGAGTTTCTAAAAGAAAGAATAGTTCTCTCATGGAGATGGCAAGGTGTGTGGTCAAGAGTCTCTTTACCACATAGCTTCTGGCTTGAGGTTGTTATGTGTGCAACATATGTAATTAAGAGGTATCCCACCAAAGCACTACAATCTATCACTCCATATGAGGCTTGACATGGTTGAAAACGATTTGTTTCTCATCTAAGTCTCTTTAATTGTCTGGCATATGCATTAGTGCCTGAACAACAACGTAGGGAATTGGATGATAAACTAGTGAAATGTTTCTTTGCCATGTATAGTTCTGAAAGCAAAAGTGATTGTATGTATCATCCATTAATGGACGAAGATGTAATTCATCCATTAATTTCATGTACTAAAGAGAAATCAGTTAGCTCAAAAGATGTGTATGACACTTTGTTGCCTCTTTGTATAGATAGACAATCAAGTGTTGGTTGAAATGATGCAATTTCTCAGCCTTTATAGGTTCTACATGGTGATGACGATCATTCCATTTCTAATGAAAATTTACATGATGCACTTGTTGATGAGATGGGTGATATAGAAGAGGCTAAAACTATGCCTAAATGCTTGGTGCAGACTTTGAGAGATAGCAAATTAGATGCATCTTTGTCATATCATACATGATAAGGCTCTCATAATGCTTCTTTTAAAACATCAGATTGCTATGCAATGGTTGCCTCTCGCTTTTGGGATGAGAATGAACTTGTTTCTTTTAAGGAAACACAAAATTGAGAAAAATGAATGGCTGCTATCCAATCAAAATATGATGCTATTATGAAGAATGGTACCTAGTCTTTATGTGATTTGCCTCTTGGTGAAAAAGCCATTGGCACTAAATGGATATACAAAGTGAAACATAATCTCATTGGAACAATTGAAAGATATAAGGCTAGGCTTGTTGCAAAAGTTCATGCTCAAGAGATAGACATTGATTTTTATGAGACCTTTGCACCCACTTGCCGAATGACCATTGTTCATAGCATCTATGCACTTGTAGCTCATCATGGCTGGAATGTACATCAGTGGGACATTAAAAAAGCATTTTTGGATGTTGACTTACATGAAGAAGTTTTTTTATTTTAGCCCCTTTTTTGTGCAAAAAGGGCATGGACACAAAGTGTGCAGGTTGAAAAAGGCAGTCTATGGTTTGAAGTACGCACCACGTGCTTGGTATCAAAAGATACATGTGTTAACCTCTATTCCTAAGCCGACTTTGTCTAGTGATACTAAAGTGGATACGCTAGGCTATCACGGTTCTTAGGATGGCACGATTCTATTAGATAGAGTCCCTTGGTATTTTCCCACTCCTTACCTCTACTCTAAGGTAATCAATTAAGACAATTAATGAAATACACTAATGCTAATATCTCTCCTATAGCACTCTTCTCTGAGTATTAACCCAATATTGATTGTACATATCACAAAATTACACTACTTTGCACTACTGGTAGATTACTTCATAAATGTGCACTATTACACTTTACCACCCCATCATGTAATCGGACCACCGAATTTACTTACAGGTGGCTATACGCAATATTACCAGTTAAGTTAATATTCAAGTTTAACAACAACACTTCACCATACTTACCTCTAACATTGATTCTTATCAAGACTTAATTAATCACCACACTTAAAGATCAATGATTAAATGAACAAGAATCAACATAGTATCGAACAACACAACACAATTAGATTGAAACTATTGGCACCACACTCCTCCACCATGCATGGTCCTACAGACTCACCACACACGTGAGGCTACATGAGTGTGACCTTTCTTTGTATTAATGCATAAACAAGTTACAATGCTTAGGCCAATATGGCACTTCACCAAAAATATGAAAAGTTACAAATAATATGTAACCAAGGGCCTAACACTGACATGCATGGTGGACTCAAACCATACACAAAAAATTCATCATCAACAATGCATTCTATGTACAAGGTACATGCCTCTTCAAAACTTCTTTTAATCTTTTCATATAATGCTTTAAGTAATTTTTGTACATGCTCCACATCTAATAGTTGGGCATCTGGACTAGAGGAGCTTGAAGCAGTAGCTTGATGTACTAAAGATTGGCTCTGCTCCATCAAAAACACTTCTTATAAATAAAAGTCATTTTTCAAAGAAGCTCAACATCATATTTTACTATCTTCAACTAGGCCCAGCAATTCCTCCTGAAGTAGAGCAATGCCAATTGAGGAGGCCTAGCAATTCCTGCTACTTCCAAGTGGGGGTGATTTGCAGAAGTGGGTGTGATGGTAGGCACCTCTATAAGTGTAACATTGATGTCGGCCATGGCATGAGTGGAGGAAGAACTTGAAGTAGGTGTAGCATCCACTACAACTCATTGGCGTTTGCGAGGGAAGCAAAAAAGTACCAAATTCGCTTCTTCCTCCTCATCTTGATCCATATGTGACAAGAGAGTAGAATTCGAAAGAAGAGAGGGAACATGGCGATGGGTACAATAGAAGGGGCTTCAAAAAAGAGTACCATAAAGATATGTGGTAAACAAGTTCAGGGAAAATCTCCTTTGGCCTACTGCTTTACAATTGCTTGGCACTCTTTGTGAATGCGGGAGGAATAAGACAAAGACCAATTGACTAGCTCGCGGGCAGCCATGGCAATTATGGGGTACATAGGATGCGAGACACCGTAATTGCATTTTCGCAAATTCATGGTGGCTACGAGAAACTAGAGTACATGGCACTACGGAGGGGGTCAGTACATTATAGCATATTCATTGGAAGACAGTCGGGGAAACAATTGGTTCATTGTCTCTAATGGCAATTGGGTGACCTCAGTCGAGCCATCATTAGATAGGCTGAGTCGAGAAATAACAGTATCAACTGTAATGCGAGCCATAAAGCATGACCCTATGAAAAGCCATGCAGGAATGGAAATGAAAGATTTGATTATCACTCTCACAATGGTCATCGAAAGGGGGTTTACCAGAACTGTGTGCCATGACAACTCGGCAAAATGGAGAAAGCCGCATACTCGAAAGTAATCAACAAGCTTGGGGGGCATGCCCTCACTAAACGCAGTGATATGGGAAAGGGAATCCATGGGCACTAGGAGTGCATGATGCATAGGGACACAACTCTTAATTACACAAGAAGCACAAAGCACATACACGAAACACACAGTAAAGGAAAAGGAAAAAATTTCATAGCTTAAGTAGACAAGCAAAAATGGGTGATACGAATGACATGCATCCAAGCATAAGGGTGATAAACGCAAAGAAAATTTGATTGTCATCGAGCCAACAAAGGTATGGCGAAATAATGAAGATAGAAAGTGGAGGTTCAACATCGTGATCGGGCCGCCATCATGATGATGTGTAAAAAAGATGCAATTAATTTGAAATTAATTCCTTAAAGGACACTACGAAATGTGTTATGGTCAACTAGTCAACCAAAAGATTGTTGGAGCACGGTGCATCACAATATGGTGGAAATCGAAGTAGTGGCCAAAAATGGAATAGTGATAGAGAGTCCTACTTCAATTATTGATGGAGAACACAACATCTAGAACTGTCGACCTGTATACACTACAAATCATGATTACATGGTAGGTGGACAAAAGAAGCACAACTTGGATCCATTCACGGGATTAGCTTAAATTTTCATGCAGCTTTGTCACACTCAGAATTATAAAACAAGACTAACTGTCCTACTTCAAAAACAAGAGTCCGCAAGAAGCGATCATGAGTATGAGCCTAACGGAGTTGGATGTCTTGCAACAATAGAAAACTTTTAAATTGTTGTTCATCCAGTGAGTGCAAATCATCGAGTTGGGCAAAAAGAGAGTCAGCAAGCATCAATTTCTTTTCAATGGCGACACGTAGGCTGGACACTACTAGCTTCATAGGAGCAATGGCATCGAGCATATGACTTAAAAGTTGTATACCTAGTAGGGACTTTATAGGTTGTCCAATAGGCCTAGAGGATAGAAGGGAGTAGTTGATCCCACCGTTCAGGACGGTCCATGAACAGTTTCTTAAGTATAGTTAGCAAAGTTTTGTTTGTACTTTTGGCCAATCCATTAGCATGCAAGTAATAGGGAGTACTAAATTTATAAATAATATTGAAGGACTGAGTTAAATCCTGTATAAGGGTATTGGCAAAGTGTGTTCTATGATCAGAAAAGATTTCCAAAGGTAACCCGAACCTAGGAAAAACATCACGGGTAAGGCATTTGGCAACAATTTGAGCCATAGCTGAGTGAAAAGCCTAGGCCTCAGCCCAATGAGTGGCATAATCAGTACATGTTAATATATATCAATTATTAGTTGAAATGGTTGATGGAGTAATAGGACCCACAAAGTCTAATCCCCACTTTTGGAAGGGTTCCAAGGGTAAAACAAGCTAGAGTGGAAAATAGTGTCGCTGCATGGGTTGTCTCGTGTATTGACAAGCATCACATTGTTTGACATAGGCATGGATATTGTGTTGCATAGTGGGCCACCATAAGCCACTCTGCAGAATCTTCTTATAGGTCAGCTCCACAGAGAACTGACCACCAGATGGGAGAGAATGAGCCATGATTATCACCAATGGGACTTCATGTGTAGGAATACAGTGGAGCCAAACACCTGAAGGGTCGGCATAATAAAGCTGGTCATCAATGATGTGAAAACTTCTACTATACATAACTAAATTTTGGCGAGTCATATTCGAGACAGAACAAGGTAGACAGCTAGTAGTGAGGAAGATCATTAATGTGCCATAGTAAGAGTCAACAATGGGTAGTGGAATTGAGGATGACTTGGGAGTTGTGGTCATATATATAGCACGTGAAGAACCATCAAGTCAAACCGGAGCTTCATCAGAATCCAACCGGGATAGAAAATCTACAATGGCATGTGAAGATCTCGAATGATGGACAACATCATAATCAAATTCTTGCAAAAGTAAAACCCAATGAGCCAAATGGCCTCCGAAGTTCTACTGTCGAACTAGATGCACTAGATAGAATGATCCACATGGAATGTGAACTTATGACCCAAGAGGTAGTGCCAGAAGTTCTTAATGAAGTAAATCAATCCTAAGCATTCTCATTTGATTAGTGAGTAATTCCTCTCAGCCGATGCAAGTCGACGACCAGCATAATATATGGGGTGATACCACTTACCATGGCATTGCATTAGGACACTGTCGAGGGAAATATTAGAAGCATCAATGAAAACATGAAATGGGAGCTTGCAATTAGGTGCCTGTAATATTGGGGCCAATGTTAAAAGTGTTTTTAAACACACAAGGCTGGTCTGACACTCTTCAGTCCATTGGAACTGTTGAGTAGCCATAGTGGTCAACTGAGTAAGGGGTATAGTTAGATGGGCCAGCCATCGAAGATGATGGCCATGCTAGTGAATTTGACCCAGAAAGCCCATAAATCCCTTAGGGTATTTGGATGGTGGAACATTCAAAATAGCCTATACTTTGTTAGGATCAACCTGAATACCTTATTTGGAGGAGTTTACCGACCGCACGTGATAGAAAAAATAGACTTATGGGGATTCAAACAAAGGCCGTACTCCTCACATTTAAGAAAACAACAGTGCAGGTGTTGTAAATGAGGATTAGTATCATCGGACAAGGAAACGTTTCCGAGATAAACAATGATGAAAAGATTTCTTGCATGCATCATTGAAAGGTCCTTGGTGCATTACGTAGACCGAAACGCATCACAGTACACGCATAAACCCCCCCCCCCCAATAACTGATGAACAAAGTCTTGGGTATATCGGCCTCCGCCATTTGGACTTGGTTGTAGCCACTGTATCTGTCAAGGAATGAATACATTTCTCTTCCAGCTACATCATCTAACATGCTATCTAAGAATAGTAATGAAAATGGATCAAGGATAGTGGCTGGATTTAATTTCCTGTAATCTACACATATGCAAAGCTCCTTATTCTTTTTGGGTAAAATAAAAATCAGTGAAATCCACTCAGCATGCTCTATTGGGATGATGAATCCAACATGCAGTAATCTGTCTATCTCCCCCTTAACTTGTTGAGCATAATTGGGATTAATCCGATAACTTTGTTGCTTTACCAGATGAGCATTCGATTTCAATACAACCCAGTCCTGATAAATTGTGGGGTCTACGCCTTTCATATCCCAATAGTCCCATGCAAACACATCCATAAGTTCCATTAACAGAGTCAACAGGTCACCCTGAAAGTTATTATCTATACCAGCTCTTATTTTAATAGGCCATGGCTTAGTCTCATCCCCTAGGTGACAAGTTACCAATTGATCATCCCATACATAGAATTGTCATGAGCTGGTAGGGTCACTTTCAGACTGAAAGGGGTGCTAAAAATCCATAATGTCCACTAATTCCTAGGCTTCATCTATAGATTCATCCATAAGAGGTTGTATGATATAGGTTGTCGAAGACCATTGATCTAGCACTTGCTATAAATCTACTATCTCAAGAGACAGTAAGTCACTATTGGCAGCCAAAAAGCCTCTTCTTCATCATTTGATTGTCCATCCAACATATGGACATGTTCATCTATGTAAGGTCGTGCATGAATTTTGCATGGTTTAATATCATCCAAAGGGACACCATATTTGCAATGATTGCATTTAAAGACAATTTCATGGGATGACCAATCTTGAAGGACTTTGGCTTGCTTTAGCCAAGGTTGCCCAAAAAAAGGTTGTAACCAAGACTAGATTCAGGGAGTTCCATGATGACAAAAATCATTTTAAACATTGTGCCTTGCAATATGATAGGAATATTGTGTAGTAAACCCACCGGGTGGACTCTTGACTGATTCGCCATTTGTACAAAGAAATTAAGTGCGAGTAATTGGTATAGGTGTTGGAGACCTCTAAATCTCCAAAGGGTTGATCTATACTGATTTAAGAGCACCTCTTTATCACTTATGGACCAAACTTTACACAAATGTCACCTTCATTTACCAAATTTCCACTATCACTTCTCTGAGTGAAAATCTTCCTTCTTCAAGAAGTTTGCTTCAAAGATTGACTTCATTACCTGCACACATCTTCAGATTTCTTCAAACTAATGATGTATATATCTCCATGCTACCTTTGCGCAATCATATCAACCATTAGTCCTTCAAAAGAGTTATTAAAACTTTAATTTGATCCTTAAGATCAAAAATATGTCAAAAACTGTCTTCTTGAACTAGTGACTTTGACATAGCTGACTTCTAAGGTTGATTTCTCACAACACAGATCCCGTTTTGCTAAATGCTTTTAGCCATAGCTTCCTTACCTTCTAACTTAGATTTTGAATCTCATTCATCAAAAACTTTACACTGTGCACTGAGATCTAAGCAAAAAATTGACACGAAAAAGTGTGCGACTCTGAGAGGTCTATCTACAGACTTTACATACACATGTTCCTATTAATCATACTCATAGCATTAAAGGAATTAGGCCATGAAACTTTGAACATAGATTCATTAGCTTCTAGATTAGACGTGTACAAAATATTTCCTAATCCACCTTATCAAGCTGAGAGAAATCCGAGAAAAACTCGTCGCTAATTTCTGAAGATGATTCTCTACACATCTACGTTAATAACACTTGGCTTCTAATGACTCTCTCATCATTGACTTATATACATATGTTTCTAGACTTATCCCGTGCCTATTGCATTACTCCTTATCATCCTAAGGATCTCTTACACTCATAATACAAGAATTTCCATCTGTAATGTACATATGTATACAAGTTTCACTTGTGAGATCTCTTCACTTCCTCAAATGACTTCTTTGACTTCAATCTGACCATTGACTTGTTTCAAGCTCTTTATAATCATCAATTTGGGATTTCTTTGTTCCAACAGCTCCCCCTCAATAACTAATTGTGATTAGTCCATTCTTCTTTACTCGTGCCATCTCTTTAAACTTTTGTAGCTTAGGTCCATCTAAGCTTTTTGTCAACATATCTACAACTTGCTCTTTTGTTGGAGTATACAATACTTCAATCTCTTTATCAAGTACCTTTTCTCTTAAGAGATGATGCTGAATCTCTATGTGTTTAGTCCTGGCATGAAAAACAGGGTTAGCTGTCAAATATAATGATCTCATATTGTCTCCAAAAATAAATGGAGTACTCTGATTAGTTCCAAAACTCTTCAACAAGGTCTTTAACCATATCACTTCTTTTGGAGCCTCTACCATTCCTTTATACTCAGCTTCTGTGGATGACAAAGCAACTGTATGTTGCTTCCTTGAGCACCAAGAAACCAACTTATCTCCAATATAACAGAGATATCCATGAGTAGACCTTCTATCATCTGAATCACCTGCGCAATCTGCATCACTAAACACTTTGATTCTTGTATCAAAAGTAAATCCATAATACAAACCTTCACTTAGGGTTCCTTTGATATATCTGAGTACCCTTTGAGCTGCAATCCAATGAGTCTTCTTTGGACAATGCATAAATTGTGATAACACTCCCACTGCATATGATAGGTCTGGTCTTGTCAAGGTAGCATAGATTAGATCACCTACCAAACTCTGATATTTCTTCATGTCATTAAATTCTTCACCTCCATATCTGCTCAATTTATGATTTACCTCCAATGGTGTGGTTGAAGGCTTAGCATCCTCCATGTTGAACTTGACTAGAAGATTCTTCAAGTATCTCTCTTGTGTAACATATACTCCATGTTGAGTATACACAATCCGCATTCCTAAGAAATACGATAAGTTTCTCAAATCACTTATCTTAAACTCCTTCTCTATTTGTTTCTTAAGCTCCTTGATTTCTTGAGCATCTGTTCCTGTGACAATAATATCATCAACATAAATAGACATATATATATATATACCCATTTTCACTTGCCTTCACTAGCAAGCTACTATCTGCCTTTGATGCTTGATATCCACATTCATTCAAGAACTTAACAAGCCTATAATTCCATGATCTTAGAGGCTACTTCAAACCATACAAAGCTCTCTTGAGCTTATACACATAATTTGACCCAATTGAATCCATGAAACCTTCTGGTTGCTCCATGTACACTTCATCTGCAATGTATCCATTCAAAAATGAATTCTTCACATCTAATTGTGACAACTTCCATCCTTTACAAGCAAGAATAGCAATTAGAGATCTAATTGTAGACATCTTAGCAACTGGACTAAAGGTTTCATCATAATCTATCCCATAAGTTTGGGTATAACCTTTGACCACAAGTCTAGCCTTGTATCTAGACACTTTTCCATCTGCAAACCTTTTTGTTTTATACACCCACTTACATCCAATGACCTTATGATTCTTTGGTCTTGGCACCAACTCCCATGTCTCATTCTCAAGTAGAGCATCATACTCTTCTTGCATTGCCTTTTCCCAATTTTGTTTACCTTTAGCTTCTTCATATGTGATTGGATCTTCTTCTATCTTCACAACATAAGCATAGTCTTTTGTTGTTAAGAAAGATGTGTCATAGCTATACTTGATAGGTTCTTTTCTTTCTCTCAAAGATCTTCTGACCTCTGCACTTCTTGAAGTCTCAGCCACATTTGTTTCTGGATCAAATCTTGGCCCATCTTCAACATTGCCCTGCAAATTACTTTTACAATCAACAACATCAATATCTTCTTCATACACCTTTACTTTGGTCTTTCCTTTTCTTTGTATTTCTTCAACATCTGCATAATCATTTGTTGACCCTGTATACCATGTGCTTTGCTCATCAAATGTAACATATTTTGTAACAAGAAATTGCTTTGTGGATGGACTCCACAATCTGTAACCCATCTGTCTATCATCATACCCAATAAACACATACTTCTTTGCTTTGGGTTCTAGCTTATATCTTAATTGTGAAGGAACATAAGCATATGCTAAACATCCAAATACCTTACAATGATCAAGAGTAGGTTTCTTACCCCACCATGCTTCATAAGGTGTTTTTCCATCCAAAGCTTTACAAGGTAATCTATTCACAAGGTATGTTGCAGTGTTGATAGCTTCTACCCATAAGTAGTTTGGACAATTCTTTTCTTTCATCATTGCCCTTGCAAACTCTACAAGAGTTCTATTTCTTCTTTCTGCAACTCCATTTTGTTGAGGGGAGTACCTGCAAGTTACTTCTCTTTTTATACCTGCATTCCACAAATAATCATCAAACTCTTTAAAAAAATACTCTCCCCCTCCATCTGATCTCAACCTCTTTAGCTTTTGTCCTGTAATCCTTTCTGCATAAGCATGATAATGCTTGAATGTCTTGAACACTTCTTATTTGTCCTTGATTACATATAAATTAATCCATCTGGTTGCATCATCAACAAACAACACATAATATCTGGATCCATTTATGCTATAGTCCCTTGAAGGACCCCACACATCTGTATGAACCAACTCAAGCATATTTGAATACTTGTACCCTGATTTATTGTATGAACTTTTGTGTGCTTTACCTAATTGACAAGCTTCACACTTGTACACCATGTGTTGACCTTCAACATTTGGCAGTCCAAGCACTACATCATTCTTTGACATTTCCCTTATGGCTCTCTCATTGAAATGAGCTAGCCTTTTACGTCATAGGTCTAACTCAGACATCTTTTGACTTCCATAAGTAAATAATGCATGCACCACATTACCTTGGATCTTGAGGGTAAACAACCTTCCTTCTTTTTTACCTACAATAATGCTTCTATAACCCTGATTTGGATCTTGCACATAAACACCATCATTTGTGAATCTGACTTCATATCCCTTCTCCACAATTTGTCCTACATTTATCAAGTTTTTAGGAATAGTAGGAACATAAAATACCTTCCTTAAGAGTGTGATCCCACTCTTTGTCTTCACTGATCCAATGCTCTCCACTTTATGCTTGGTGTTTTCACCTGTTTGAACTATATGTCCATTCACCTTTGCTTCCATATCAGTCATCAATGATATATTGCCACTCAGATGATTGCTACATCCTGAGTCAATATAGAACACCCTTTGATCTTATGGTAATGCTTCATGTGTTGCATTCAAGATAAGATTCATGTCATCCTTCTGATCTGATGCATAATTATAATACTTTTTGTTGTAGGACTGAGATTGAAAGCTTCTTCCACCTCCTCTAGCATATGATGTCCTGCCACCTCTTCCTCTGAAGTAACCTCTTTGATTTCTGCCTCCTCTACCTCTTTGATTGAAGCTATGGTTATTACTTCCACCATTTTGATTGTTATACCAACAATCATTTGCCAAATGATTTGTTCTACCACAAATCCAACAAGCTTTAGTATTGTCTTTGTTCTTACCTCCTCATCCTTTACATCTGAAGTTCATCTTTCATTTTGTGAAATTAGCTTGGCTTGAAGTTCCTTCATCATCAGTTGAGTGCTTCCCTTTGCCATTCTTTTTCTTATCCTTGGAGTAGATAGCTTGACTTGCACTCCTATCATTGTCTCCCTTAATGTCCTGCTCAAAAGTTAGCATGTGTCCTAGCAATTGATTGAGATCAGGAGTAAAATGATCTAATGACAATTCTATGGATAGTATGAAAGGCTTCCACTTCTCATCTCCTCTCACACCTGTAAGTATTTGCCTTACCAATTTATCCTCTTTAATGTCTTCATCTACTACTCCCAAGCTATCTTCAATGTCCTCCATCCTTGCCACATAATCAGAAATTGATTGTGAGCTCTTCTTCTTGAAAGTTGTGAACTCTGCCCATAATGAGGACTTCCTAGACTTGGTTGTATTTTGGAAATGATATTCCAAAGCATTCCACACATCTGTTGCACTTTCTAATCCTCTAATGTGAGGTAGAAGATAATCATTTATAGCCATGTAAATGATGCTTTTAGCTTGAGCATCCTTTCTCATCCAGTTCTTCAAATGTGCAAGTTCTTCCCTAGTTGGAACACTAAGATCTTCAAATTCAAGATTTTCTTCTTCTCTTGTGATAAATGCCATTAAATCTTTGCTCATAAGGTGTGCCTCCATCCTCATGGACCAAGCTGGATAGTTCTCCCCATCTAGCTTATCAATCTGGAAGCTCTCTCCCATCTTTGATCTTCTATATCTGCAATTACTAAGATTTATGATGTTACAGTATACCTTTGATATGAAGCTCTAATCCTTCTTGATCCTTTGAACTCATGATTTGTACTTCTTCAGGTTGTCTTCAAGAATTTGACCTTTTCCACCTTCAATTAGAAGAAACTTCAATATCTGCAACAGTCGGGACTTCCAATGCTTTTACTTTACTTGTATTACACCTTCAACTCTGATACCACAGTTGGAGACCTCTAAATCTCCAAAGGTTTGATCTATACTGATTTAAGAGCACCTCTATATAAGTTATGGACCAAACTTTACACAACCATTAGTCCTTCAAAACAATCCTTAAAACTTTAACTTGATCCTTAAGATAAAAAATATGTCAAAAACTATCTTCTTGAACTAGCGACTTTGACATAGCTGACTTCTAGGGTTGATTTCTCACAGCACAGATCCCGTTTTGCTAAATGCTTTTAGCCATAGCTTCCTTACCTTCTAACTTATATTTTGAATGCTCATTCATCAAAAACTTTACACTGTGCACTGAGATCTAAGCAAAACATTGACATGAAAAAGTGTGCGACTCTGAGTGGTCTATCTACAGACTTTACATACACATGTTCCTATTAATCATACTCACAACATGAAAGGAATTAGGCCATGAAATTTTGAACATAGCTTCATTAACTTCTAGATTAGATGTGTACAAAATATTTCTTGATCCACATGATCAGGCTGAGAGAAATCAGAGAAAAGCGTGTCGCTAATTTTTGAAGATGATTCTCTACACATCTACCTCAATGACACTTGGCTTCTAATGACTCTCTCATGTATTTCTTTACATCATTGACTTATATACATATGTTTCTAGAGTTATCCCATGTCTATTGCATTACTCCTTATCATCCTAAGGATCTCTTACACTCATAATACAAGAATGTCCATGTGTAATGTACATATGTATACAAGTTTCACTTCTGAGATCTCTTCACTTCCTCAAATGACTTCTTTGACTTCAATCTGACCATTGACTTGTTTCAAGCTCTTTATAATCATCAATTTGGGATTGCTTTGTTCCAACAATAGGGTCAAGAAAGAATGGACGTTCGTGCTGAGCCCACTTTGATGCTTTAGCAAATGTACATTGTTGCTCTTTTAGACCTAGCTTGATTACTTCTGCAAGAGGTGGAGTATTTTGCCTGATCATGTTTGGATGGTTGTTGTCTGAGTATCTGATGTAGTAATATAAACCATATTCACCATAGAATTTTGCCTATCCTTTTTATGTTTATCGTATTTTCGAGCCTCCTTGTAGTGTCGATGGATATGGTCAACCCCTGCACGAAAATGACATCGTGGTGGGGGTATTACTATACTGCTGCTAGCTTGGACCTGATTCCATCGAGGTGTACTGAAATTCCCTGTTTGTGGTGCTCTGTAATTGGTATAGGTAGAATATACTGATGTGTTTCGTAAGTGGGGTGGTACATAACTTGTAGTTGGTTCTCCCTGTTCTTGAAATACTGCATTGACGGCCAATCGATTTTGCATTTTGGCGTCATATGGACATGAATTTGTAGAGTGATTGGTGGTGTTGCAAATAATGCAATAGATTTGATTAAGTGCACAATTAGTTGCCACATGGGTAGGATTTTAGCATTTAGTACAATATATATGCTTCAAGGGGTCATCACTTCTAAACATCTAAGGTCATGCCACCAATGCAACAAATGATCATGACCTATCATAATTGTGGATTAAGGTCATTTATGAACCACTGTGTGATGACATTGTTGGGTAAATTTGCATGTGCTTGGGGTAAGTATCGTAGATGCATGCAAAAAAGGGTGGCATAGTCATGATTTTATGCATTCTTTTAAACTTCCCACTTTCAATTGATTGCCCACTACATGTCACTAACTACAAGGAAGATGTTGTTTCTATTCATCATAACTTTTTGGTTACAATTTGTCATCTTTAGACTTATATTTATCTTTAGATTTGATATATTTATCCAAGAATAGCCCATGTGAAAATGACCTTGCACATATATCTTCCACACAAAGCTCCCCAAATAAACTAGGAAGTCATTTCTATAACACTCCAGACTATTCTATATGTACCCATTCAAATTGCAGGTTGAAAAGGGCATTATGTGGTTTGAAGCAAGCACCACGTGCTTCGCATGACTAGCACATGGTTTTGAGAATAGTCCAACTGAGACCGCCTTATATGTTAAGTGTGGAGATGGTGTACTTCTTATCATTGTATTATATGTTGATGATATGCTACTCACTCAACCTAATGAGAAGCAGATACCTCATAAATGTCAACCTGTGGAGACCTAAGGATGGTATGAAGACCATGAATAAGTGGAGTACACAAGTGAGTGAGTGAGAAGCACACTAACATGTACACACATGTACACAAGGCAAGACAAAGAGTACAACAATGTAATTCTTTTATTGAAATCTCTTAGTACAATGCTTCATAAAAATTCCAACATCTAAAATGATCTCTCTAGCTCCTTTAATAGTTTTAGACTAGCTTTTGACTAGTTTAGAGCTAGTGTCTCACCTAGTTAAAAATTAGGTTCCTAAGCTACTTTGGAGGCTAAAATGAGTGCTAAAAATTATGAAAATAAATATCGGGTTCCTCTAATAATTCTCAAGTTTAAGGACTCCTCCACTTGAACAAAATGGAGTTGAAACTACCAAAAGGGAATATTTACAATGGGGGTAGTGATAAAAATCATTGTTCATTAAAGGATTGTTTTGAAAAAAATATGATAGCTAGGCCTATTGATTGTCAAATTTGCATTGACTGCCTTGTCCACCCATTCCTCTTTGGCCTTCTCTTTGACTGTCTCCTCCTTGGCTCCCTTGGCACATGCTTCTTTGTTGGCTTAGTCCCTGTTTATTGCTAATACTCCCCCACCTCTCACAGCTATCATCCTTGACAAAACCTTGTTGGAGAGGGTGTTTTGTGTATTATTGGATAACATGCTCTACAATCTCATGTTCCCTTAATTTTAGTCCATGTGCAAGATCTATTTGTAGAAATTCCCATTCGATGGCACTTGGGATCTCAAGATGGGGCATCCTATAGTGCTCCGAATGGATGGCTTGTTCCACCATAAAAAGTTGCAATAGATAGGTAGGCCTAGAAATGAATACTTTTGAGTGGTATTCCTAAAATCCTATTGAGAACATGTCCTCAAAAGATTATTTATAACAAGCCGGTAGATATTTGATATGTGCATGTGTGTACCTAACTCATAGAGTCTTAGGGACTTGTGCTAATTAAGACTACACCCCAATTCCCACAAGTGCATATAATACATATTTAATTATCAATCCATGGAATTAGACATATCAAGTGTATGAAGACGTGTGCACACATGATGGCAAATGAAGTGAAAGTGCTAATAATGCATGGAACATAGGATTATCTACATCACAAGTCACTTATCTCACCAGAAATGCATGCCACGAACTTGTAATAGCAATAAGCACAAATTAAGACTTTTCTCTCAGCTCAGAGATCCAAATATGGTCAATAGTACGTTTTTTTAAAGCGCTTGACAAGATGCATCTAACGCTATATTTTTAGCCCAATCTAACAAATGTGCTTCAAGTTATGAGCAAAATAGTGAATTGCGGAAAACACTACTTCAACTCCATAGCTCACCAAGCTTCACACATGCATTATAGTCGCTCCAACTAGAGGGGATGGGGTAGACAATACTCCCAAACACACATTTCAAGCATAAAACACACATACAAGCTCTTAGAGAAGAAGATACTAAGCAGAGAAGGAGCAAATTCGAAATTTTTAGCTTGATTACTCCAAATGGCAAAAAGTCTTCTCAAAGAGTCATCACGTGACTTATATACATGTGCCTTAAAAATGGTCCTTTCACACAAGATATCGGCACTTTTATTGGAAATCACTAAATTCCTACTATTGTGCAAGGCTAATGTTACAATGTTTGGGATTTATGCATCTAGAGGGCTCTTCTAGAGCATTTACATGGCTTTTGATAGAATAACTTGAAAATTGGAAGAAGAAAATTTATGCCCAAATTTGAAAATTTTTGGGGACTACTTTTCTTTGCCTCTTTCTTTTGCAGCACTCTCCCCCTCTTAGTCTCTGTCATCCCTTGACATGCTTTGCTTCTTGTCTTTAGCATTCAACATGTGGCAGGTATGGTCCCTGATTATCTCAATGGCATATTTGTAGTTGTCCACCGCAAGCACTTGTGGAGGCCTCGAAGGTTCAAAGGTAGTGTATACTTCTTTTTAATTACTTGCCACCAATGGTTAAGGAACTCTTCAGGACTATTAGAAAATTTTTTACGTTGTTCGAATCGTCAGTCCCATGCTTTTATTTACCTCTTGGCATTCCTTATATCCCTACATCAAGGTTGTTGTGTTAATTCAGGTTGCCAAGCATGCACCTAGTGGCTAATGGTGATGTATATTCAGTCACATCTCACTAGAGTTATTTGCATCTGATTGTTGGAAGGACCTTGTTTACTCCTCTGTTTGCACATTTCAAGTCCTTGCATTGCATTCTTTTTGGTCTATTTATTTCTTTTCATCGCACACACCCACTGGCTAAGTTGACGTATATTTAGTCACCTTTCATTAGAGTTCTTCCCATTGTTGGAAGGACCTTATGGGTGTGGTAAGGACTTTATTAAACTTCTTTATTCACATTCTTTCGGACATCCCTGTTTCTCATTGAAGCTTGATGTGTGCCCCTACGAGGATTTGGGTAGAGATTGAGTCTTTTATTGAGCTACTTTGTACTTTGATTTTCTTCTTCTTCTTCTGTTGCTTGATTCTCCCTCTACATGTGCCTCCTCTTGAACTTTAACATCCTCGATAGGCTTTGATAGGCGATGTGAGTATGTTTGAATTCTATTTGCTTTTTTCGGTTAAGCAGATTGGTTTCACGTATCATTAACTCCTTCCATTGAGTGGATTTAATGCCATCATTTGGTGCTTGTCTATGATCAGCGAAGACGCTTAGATCATATGCCACAAGTCGAGCATTTAAGTTTGAAGAAATTTTCACAAATATTTTAGAGTCCATTTCAAAATATCCTGTAAAGAATGCTTCTTCGAATGTCTGGATGTATGGACTTGGTGAAAACATGAGTCCAGAATAAATAGCCATTATGGTAAGTTGACTAGGCATAACAGAATAATAAAAAATCAAAGCATATCTCCCCTAGTTAATGAAGTATTTTGATGGCAATGCACCACAGTGTGTGCTCCTTCTCGAGAGCTCCATGATGATATCCTTTGAGCAAAAAACTGAGCTCCAAGCGTCGCACATAACTAATGATCAAGATTTGATGAATAAAGAAAGAAATGGGTACAAGAAGCTATACAAAAAATTGAGAAAAATACTAAAACCTCTTCAAAACCTATCAAAAAGAGGGAAAAGATATTGAAAGGATGATTTTCTTATGATTTCATATCTATGTTCAAAGTTGATGAATTTTTCATTGATGAAATTTCATGATAACTATTTCGTAAATTTGATGAAATTTATGGATAAATATTTTCCAAATTTTGATAAATCTATACATATATTTGATCTTATGCTTGAAGATTTTTCTATGAATTTTTTTATATGATTCATTGTCTTGGAGTTATCTGAAAATTATCTGAGTTGCTAAAATTCACCCCATGTGAGTGCTTGAACAAGGCGGTTGACTTGATGCAGCAATGGAGCATTCTCGTACCTCAGATAGCATTGGCTATTTATCAACTCGAGTCGACTAGATGTGTCTTCGCCTTGTTCTTTGCTTGCTACTTACTGTTTGGTCTACCAGTTGATTTAGTTCGTGCCATCCATCCTCATCGTTTGTTTCTATACACACATCTAGATCCATCTCATTTTCCTCTTGAGCTTCTGAGGATGAACATGAATTTATTAATCCTAATTCTCTATATCGATGGAATTTTGTTCATCTTTTTCCAAGTTGATTGTGATATGTTGCACTGAATTGATGGTAATGATGACCTTGTACTAATAAATTGACTTTTCCTTCCATATACTCGTGAGTTTGTAATAGTGCCTCTTGTAATTCAGCCTCAGTAATTGGTGTCGGCTTTTCTAATTGTTTTCTTGGGAGTACATGTATCCTCTTTGAGGTTGGAGTTGCTTCCTCTTTAAGTGCTTTCGGCAATCATTTTGCTCCTTGCATTAAAGGTTTAGAGCTCGTCTTAGCTGATTCTATAATAACTTCATTCGTAGCAGATTTTGCATATTTTTCCATTTCAACTATTGGAGGCATCTTCCAAAGATGTTCTCAGATGTTTAGTGATGATAGATAAGCACCATCAATGCCACACTTCCATTCAAAAAATTTTTGTGGCCCCACTATTTCTTCAAATAAGTACTCCTGAACATATGGCATTAAATTTATTTGGTTGACCACTAGCTTGATTGCATGAGACAAGAGCTAAACTATAGTCTTTTGTAGTGTTGTGTATCGATGCATATTTGAAAGCAAAAATGTTGGCGCACTAAATGAACCACTTCCTCAATATCAATTCTATTGATGTTCAGAAATGTTCTCCTTCTAGCTTCATGGCTTTCTTCTTTAAGATTTGTGACACCATCTTTAGTCCATCCGAATGCATCTTTAGTCTCCTTGTAAATCCAGTACTTTTGGAAATCTGGCACTAAGAGCATATCCAATGCCAGATGCAAGGTGTTCATTAGTACTTGAGTACATCTTTCAAAATTTGACTTATAAATCAGTAAAGAAAAATATTTTTTGATGCCTGTTTGGTCAAAACATCCATAGTTGATGGAATTTCATGGAGTATTCAGCAATCCTACGACATTACAAGGAACTGATGATCCCTATCCATGATCTTTATGTTGACGAGAAATAGATGTTCTCCCACTGGTTGATCTTCATGAAACCAATGTCCCTTTGCCTTGGAGACACTTTTCAGGGGAAATTCCAAGTTTTCTTCTTGCACCATTGCTTAAGAATCATTGGAAGCCCTCTCCATTTTTAATGCAACTGAGTACTAGTCTCAAGTGTGAAAAATCTCCTCTACTTAATTGTGTGTCGTGACTCTACATTTCTCGTGAACAAGGTTCCCCCTTGCTAGTGTTAGTGGGTATGATACTTGACCATATATTTTTTTCATTTTCTTATTTTCATGGCTGAAAGAAAACATAAAGGTTAGTTTATAGCTGAAGCAATTATTGAGGTACATCAATTTTATTTGGACTATTATGTTACAAGCTAAGTTCTAGTCCTATATAGGAAATGTGCATCGCTATGTCTGTGGAAAGAATTATGTGACAAATGCATGGCCTTGTAGAATGGCCCTATCGTGCATACTTTAGATGCATTTAACTCAGTATGGGTGCATGATTGTTTCATTGGGTTGCTCTAGCACACTCCTTGTTGCTTCTTTTTTCTCCACTTTAATGTTGTAATGTGATTTCTTCATGTCCTGTTCCATTGTGTTGATGTAGAAGGCTTTTTCAATGCAATCCTCCATACATTTTTGTCCTTGTTTTGAAGCTTTTTTCCTTTAGTAATTCATTGTTGTTTCTCATCCTTGGATATCCCATTGAAGTCATGGGTACACCACTATGTTACTTCATCTAACTCCTTCATCTCTTGTTTGGCTTGTTCCTTGGCTTGTTTTGGAATCCAGATGAATCATTGTGATCATTGAACTTTCATCAGTCTCTTTGGAATCCATACTTGTAAAATCCTAGAATCCTTCTTCCATAGTTGTGGACCTTTTTCATCTTCTCTTGCCGTCGGTTGTTGACATATCTGCTCCTTCCTTTGCCCTTCGTATTGTTCCAGTTGATCTTTCCTAATCCACTCTTGTCTTATGCTTTGGCATTGCTGCATCCTTATGGTTGATAAGATCATTGATCGCCTAATTTCCTTGCTAATTCTCCTAAGTAGTCCATCCTCACTCGATCGCTCATGCTCATAGTCTTGGGAAGAATGGAGAGGTTGGTCATGTAGTTTAGGCAAAGATGTAGGTGAATTTGAAGTAGAACAATCCTTGTACAAGGTTTTCATTGGACATTCATGCATTGGGTCCTCTAGACTTGTGGTCCTAGGCATCTTGTTTATCAGTGTTTTTAAGGTTTTTCATCTAGAAGGCTAAAGACTTCTTTATAGTCTATTTTAGTCGATAGATATCCTTGGGCAAGGTGGATACGAACTTCATATTCAAAGATCCAATCCTAGCCTAGGACATTTCTTCTAGAAGATCTATATCATTACAAACTAGGAATCTTTGGTTCATGGTGGTGTTTCCAAGTTGCAAGAACATTGAAATCTCTCCTTGGGACTCAATGGTGTTTCCTCCAATTTCTATCATGTAGGATTTTGTTGGATGAATTTGTGTCTTCAGTTCCTTTGGTTATGAGGTTCTTATGCAACTCAATGCAGCTCTTGTTTCAATCAATGCATCTACTATTTCGTAGTCATCTGTACCAACTCCTAGGTTTAAATATGGGTGTTTGAAAGTTACCTAGCACATGTGTGCTATCCACTAGGTAAGTTTGTCATGGGGATAAGTTCTTCTCCTTACAAATATCTTTCCTCACGTTTTCATAACCACTCTTTCCGTTTTCTTATGTGTTCTAGTGCTTCTACTCGAGCTTCTTCCCTTATTCTTTCTTCTTTTGTTTTGTTATGTGCTCCTAAGAGTCTTGCTAACATCTTTTAAGTTAATGGTTCCATATATCTCTTCACTCTACAACCATTTATGTAGTTGGGTAGTACATCCCCATCTAGCGTAGCCAAGTTAATCACTCCACTAGTTGAAATTCAATTTATCAATAGCAATCCATACCCTCGTTGTTGCAGTTTCTTTGCATGTTGTTTCAATGTGTATACTAACACTAAATCTCCTTCTTTTAATCCCTTGTCCTTAATATGAGCATCGTAATAGGCTTTTTGTCTCCTTTTTGCAGTACAAATACCTCTGATTGCTTGTAACCTTGTTTCATGCAACTTCTCAATTTGTTCCAATTGTCTAGACAATTCATATCCCATCCATTCATATTATTGGGAAACTCTCAAAGTGGCAGTATTCCATTCTGTCCATGGACTAAATTGAATGGAGTAGTTCCAATAGCGGTCTTATAGGCTACACGAAAGGCCCATATTGCATGATGCAATTGTTTATCCCAATCCGACCTTCAATTGTTAACTATCTTAGCTAAGATTATGCATAGTACCTTATTGGAACTCTTATTTTGTCCATTGGCTTGAGGGTGATACAAAGCTGATTTCTTATGAATTACCAAAAATTCATTCATCATAGACTCAATAACCTCATTTATAAAGTGTGTTCCTCTATCACTAACAATTTTAATTGGCAGTCCAAAAATGCTTGAATATACTTTCGAAAAAAAATTGGCTATGGTCTAGGTATCATTTTTTCTAGTCTCTTTGGCTTCTACCCATTTTCTCAAATACTCCATGGCTACAATGATGTATTCAGCATGCGACCCTTTTGTTGGGGGGTTTATTAGTCCTTGGAAGTCAATGCCCCATTTCAAAAATGTTATGGCACTAATCATTGGTCTTAAAGGCATTTCATCTCATCTTATAGGATACTTTGTTCGTTGACATACTTCACAACTTGGTATGTAAGTCTCTGCATCCATATGTAAGGTTTTCCATCATAGGCTAGTAAAGAGAATCATTATGATAGTCTTTTTAGCTGATAAATGTCCTCCAACGATGCCTACGTGAGCCATTCCTAGGATTGGTAAGTATTCTCCTTCATGTATACATAATCATAACTGATTATCTTTTCCTCTTTTGAATAATTCTTTTCCTATGATGGCATAGTCCTTGTTATCTTCTTCTAGAGCTCTCTTTCTTGCTATGCTTGCTCCTTCCAAGTAAGTTTGTGATCTCAAAAACTCAACTAACACTTTGCTCCATTTAGGGGCTATGGTGGAGTAACATAAGGATGAATATTCATCTTGTGGATCTTCCTTACATTCTTGGTAGTCAATGATGTGTTCATGTACATCCTTTTGTATATCTGGCCAATACACACCTAATCTTTTCAAATCTCTTGTTGTTACATGAACACCCTTGTGCCTTCTCCACTTGTTCACATGCTTGTTCAAGTAAGTTCTTACACTCTTCATCTCCTACACACCTTAGCAACACCCCATTAGAGTCTTGAAAATACAAACTTCCCACAAAAATTTGCAGGTTTTGTGATTGCATAAATTCCTTCTTGTTGTCTTTATTGATCTTATGATGTGGTCCATGTGTGATTATTGGGATCAATTTCTCTACTCATTTTAGACATACTTCCAAATTGAATAGGTACGTGTCAGGAAGATCATCTGCTATTCCTATGGGTGGTTCTCCATGCGTCATTCTTGACAAGTGATCTGCTCTTATATGAGTGTTCCCCTTTTTTACTTCTACTGCTAAGTCGAATTCCATCAATAGTAGAAAACCATCTCACTAGCCTTCCCATATTACAAGGTTATTGAACAAGTACGACAATGCTTGGTGATCAATGAAGAATTTGAGTTTGTTGGCTAGAAGGTAATGTCTGAATTTTTTTAATGCATATACCATTCCTAAGCCTTCTCGTTCAGTGGTCATATAATTTCTTTCTGCTCAGTTCAATTGTCTGCTTGCATATGCTATTGGGTGACCTAATTTTCCTTCATCCGTAGGTTGTTCTAAGATACATCCAATTGCGAAGTTGGATGCATCCACATGAATATGGAATGGTGTATTCCAATTGGGAACTTTCAAGATGGGTGTTGAACTCAGTCTCTTTTTCAACTCATTAAAAGCCTTTTCACAGTCTTCTGTCCATGTAAATTATGTCAGCAATCCATACAAGGGCTTTGCAATTATGGCTTACATGTGAATGAATCATTGATAATATCCACAATGTCCCATAAAGGCTTGTACCTCTTTGCCATTCTTTGGTCTAGAAAATTCCAAAGTTACTTTTATTTTATCCTCATCTATCGAGATGCCATTTTTGGATACAATTTGTCCCAAAATTTTACCTTGCCTTACAATGAAAACACATTTTTTGGGATTTAAGCACACTCTCTACAATCTACATTTTTCAAATACATTTGTTAACTCAGAGATATGTTCGATTCGTTGAGAGGAGTGTGTGCATAGATCATCCACATAGACTTCCATGCTTTTCCTTAGAAATTCTTTGAATACGTGACACATTAATCTCTAGAAAATTGCAAGAGCATTTGTAAGTCCAAAAGGCATCACTATAAAGGCATATACTCCCCATCTGGTAGCAAATGTGGTTTTGTGTTGGTCCTGAGTAGCAATTACTACTTGGCTGTAACCAAAGAATCCATCAAGAAAGCTATAGACTTCCTTGCTTGCTACTCTTTCCAAAAGATGGCCTGTTATGGGTAATGGGTAATTGTCCCGAATCATTGCGGCACTAACGTTCTTCAAATTAATACACACCCTAAGTTTCCCATTTTTCTTAGGCACTACCACCAATGGTGATACCCACTCTGTATAGTTCAATCTCGTAGATAAATCTGGCTGTTAATAGTTTGTCGATTTCTTCCTTGATTTTTGCCAAATAGACATCGTTTTAGGTGTAAGGCCTTTTTTTAGAGGGACTCATATTTGGGATCATAGGGATTCGATGAGAACAAATGGAAGGATACACTCCTTTAAGGTCTTTGTACATCCATGCAAACACATCTCCATATTCTCGAATCAACTCTATTAATTCTTGCTCCTCTTCCGTGGATACATCCTTTCCTATGTATGTGCATCTCTCTTCCTCTCCTTCCATGGTTACTATAACCTTGTTAGTTTGTTCTTGGTTGTCATATGCTTCTCCTTCCTGAGCTTCTCTCTTTGGCATTTGAATAGCTATTTTTCTTTCCTCTACCTCATATCGCTTAAAATGTTCTGGCACTTCAAATTGGTCAAGATGTTGATCTTCCTTCTCCTTATATTTCTATTGATACCTTTCTATGACTACTACTCTAGGTTCTTCTTGGTTTTCTTCTTGTGTTTCTTTCAAGCACTGCTCTTCTGAATCAAATTCAAGCTCCATTTCAATGCTTTCGTAGTCCTCTCTCCATTCTTTCTCTAATAGTTATCCAGCTTCTACTTCTTGGAGGACTACCATGTATAGACTTACATCATACCCTTCTTCATCTATGCATTCATTCATCGTTACTTCCTCATCACACAAACATCTAATGTGGCTAATATATTGCCATCCATCCATGGGTTTTGAACACTTCATCTGGAAATATTTTTGGTATGTATGTTAGGTCTTCTATGGGTCTATAGTTTTCATGTCCTATTGGCCACAATTGTGCCTTTTTTTCTTCTCCTTTGGCTTCCTTACACATCCATAGTTGGACATCTTCATTCATGCATGATTGATCACTCAATCGATTGCTATGGATGGACACATCATCTTCCTCTCTATGGACAGAGTTCCATTGCAAAGGAGGTACATCTCCATATATGAAAGTATGCAGTTTTATTTTTGTGGTGGAACCCTGATGTTGTAGGTACAAGACATCTCTTTCCTAGTCTTGTACTACTCTCAATTGTCTCATAAAGGGTCATCCTAGAATCATTTCATAATTACTTGCTTTTTTGAACTAGCATATTGCTAGGGTATGCTCAAATTCTACTCCACATATGGTGAGAATGACCTTTTCTAAGATCCCTAATGGTCTCTCAACATGGCCATCTACTAACTAGAGTTTCATTCATGTGGGTCATAGGTCTACCTTTCCCCATTTCTCCCATATCTTTTTAGTGGCTATTCCTACTCTCGCTCTGTGTCTAAAATCATTTTCGTCATGTATCCATTGAATGTGATGGGAGGACAAGTGTTTCCTTCATCTTGCTTATTGAACTCTCCCACTTTGTCTACTCGAATTTGAATTGTGGGTCGGGGCCTCTCCTTCTTTTTTCTCCTTGGGTTGTTCTTCCACTTCTATCTTTAATTGTTCGGCCAGGTGTTTCCACAACCAAGGCTTAATCTATAGTAGCTCTTCTATAGTTAAAGAACATTGTGAAAGGTCTCATCTTGTGATCTCCCTTCTGTGCCTCTGATGGTAGGGGCGTGGAATAATTCTGACTTCCTTTCATACTCCCCCATGTAGTTGGGAAGTGTTGATATATTGTTTACTTCCTCTCTGTTTTGATCCAAAATTGAAATTTCTTCATATATCTCTAGAGTTCTCAAGTGTGGTTTGAGGGATCTCAATCACTGTTTTCCATATTTCCAATCTCTCCTTCTCCAAATCTCCTCTAGGATAACTTCTTTTGTATTGTTCTATGCTCAGCCTTGTTTCTATTCTTGATTCATAGGCTTTCAACCACATTTTTAGGTCTTCGGGCATGGGATCCACTAGAATTGATCCTGCCTATGCTCTCTTTGCTTCTTTCGTCCTCTGGTGAGTTTTCTCGTGACTCTTCTGATTTTCACCTATCTTAATTTCTTTCAGAGTCTTTCCTTATCTTCAGTCTCTCTTTTAATCCATTTTTTTTCAAGTTTTTCACGTCTTGACTTCCATCTCTGAGTCTTTTTGCTCTTGGAGGCCTCCTCTAATTCCTCTGAGTACTCAACAGCTTGAGCTTCTGATTCTTGTGCCTCCTGCACCTTAGGTGGTACAATACGTTGTTTTTCAAATTCTCCTTAGCTTTGGCTCGAGTAATTTCCTTTAAAGGCATAGTGTATTCTTTAACACTTCTTGATTATTCAACCACTTCTATCACATTGATTTGCATAGTAAGAGAGACCTTATTGGGGTTCTTAGGGCAATCTCTAAACAAATGCTCCTTATCGCATTCATTACAATAGCCCTACCACAATCAGGGAGTTGTGGGTTATATGGTAAAGTGCATTCACTAATGAAATTATCTCCTCCACATCTATAGCATGTTCCTCTTGGTGCAAGCGGTCTAGTTGGGGGTCGAGCAGGGACTAGATCCTAGGTGCGGTGTACACAAGATTAGCATACTCTAGTCCATAAGAATTTTTGTTTTCCTCATATCCGTAGTATTGTTGCTCTTAGGCCTATTCACATTCCATAAGACTTGAGCCATACGGATAATATTCCCCATGTGTTTGATCATATCCTTGGCTTGAATTTTTCATATTGTTCAAACGTGTGGTTGGCACTATGGCTCTTTCTGGATTTTCTTCCGGTTGAATATACTTCATCAGCACTATAGTCTGTGGGTGTGGCGGTTGTTGCCCTAACACTGGTTGTGGTTGACCATATCCACCATATTCATATGTTCTTGGCTAATGGCGGTCATGAGAATGGATTATATCAGGGGGCCTCTCTACCTTAATCCCTAGAAGGATATTCGTAGGGTCTATAATGAGGTGGTATAGAAGTTCTTGGTTGTCTATTAAAGGGACAACTCTCGATATTATGGTTGGAGTACTTTTGTTCAATGTGACAATACAAACTAGGTCCTTGGATTGGTTGCCTATTGTATGGATAGGGTTGTGATGGCACTAAGCCTCCTCTAGCACAAACATGGGATGGGTGATCTGCACCGCAATGCATGCATCTTCTTAACATCGACACTCTCATAGGGACATTCTGGTATTTTCTCTATCCTTGCACCCCTAGTTTCTTAGATACTAAGTCTGCCAATTCTTCTACATTGCTCATGTTAGAGGTAATGTCACTTCTCATATCCTCTAATTTAGTGGAATTTTGTGGGGTTCTTAGGTTGTCTTCCAAATCTATGCATTCTTGCAGACATTCACTCAATGTCTATAATCGCTTCACATATACCAAAGTTCTTAATGTTTTGTTAGTTAGAGCATCTAAGAACAAAGATATCATTTTATGTTGGAAGCGTCTCTCCATCACAGGGCATCTAACTCCATACTGATTGAATCTTTTGGCTGCATTCTTTACCATCTCATTAGGGTTCTATTCAAAATTATGGATCAATGAAGAAGAGTTGTGTTTGATTCCCCTCTTGGTGAACTCTCCGATAAATTCCTGGAAGGATTTCCCAATATTGACAAAAGTATTGGGGTCCAAAGTTTGGAACCAAGTCAAAGTTGTTCCCATAAGGGTTAGCCTGAAAGATTCATTTTGAACAAAGAAATCATCTACTTGCTCTGCATGTAATACTTGTTTGAATTCTGCTATGTGGTCATAAGGTTCATCGGAATCATCATAATGGTTTCTCATACATTTAGCCACCTAATTTGGTCTTAACCTTCTACCTGGCTCTAGGGGTCGAAAAATGATGGGGAGTACATATTGTATGGGGTGTATTCTTGGTCCCAAACGTTGTTGTGGTCTTACTAGGAAAGATGTTCTATTTATGTTTCTAGTTCTTGGATTAGTTTGGTTACTGAGGTTGTGTCTTGGCATGGAAAATTGCACATGAAATTGCCTCTTCTCACATGATACATTCACTCCTAAGCTACTACCATCATGTAGACACCTTGATTGGACTAGTTGCCTAGCAATGGTGCCAAAAGTGTGTCTACCTAAGTCATAGAGTCTTAGAGACTTGTGCTAATTGAGACTACACCTCAATTCCCACAAGTACATATAGTGATGGATTAATACACATTTAATTATCAATGGAATTAGAGATATCAAGTGTATGAAGACGTGTGCACACATGATGGCAAATGAAGTGAAAGTGCTAACAATGCATGTAACATAGGATTATCTACCTCACAAGTCACTTATCTCACTGGAAGTGCACATTGTGATACTCACAACAATAGTAAGGAAAAATTATGAATTTTCTTTGAGCTCAGAGATTCGAATATGGTCAACTTTTCAAAGGTCTTAGAAATACGCATCTAAACATGGTATTTTCAACCTAATCTAACAAACATGCTTCAAGTTATGAGCAAAATAGTGAATGGTAGGAAACACTACTTCAACTCCACATCTCACTAAGCTTCATACATGCATTACAGTCACTCCAACCAGAGGGAATGGGGTAGAAAATACTCCTAAGCACACATTTCAAGCATCAAACACACATGAAAGCTCTTAGAGAAGAAGATACTCAACAGAGAAGGAGCAAATTCGAAATTTTCAGCTTGATTACTCCAAATGGCAAAAAGTCTTTTCAAAGAGTCATCAAGTGACTTATATACATGTGCCCTAAAATTGGTCCTTTTAGACGGGAGACCGGCACTTTTATTGGAAATCACTAAATTCTTACTATTGTGCAAGGCTAATGTTACAATGTGGGAATTTATGCATCTAGAGGACTCCTCTAGAGCATTTACATGGACTTGATAGAATAACTTGAAAATTGGAAGAAGAAAAATTATGCCTAGATTTAAAAAGTTTTGGAGGTTGCTTTTCTTTGCCTCTTTCTTCTGCAACAACATGCCATGCGTATATAGTCTTCATGGGTGATGTGATTCTTATATCATTGTTAGCTCCGAAAATGGTTGATTTTTATGCCCTAATGTGGTTGTATTTGGCGGGGAAATTTGTTTGATTTCAGGTACTTGAAGAGTTAATCAAATTGGATGAAAGGAGATTGCACTCATGTCTACAAAACTTCTGCTTGGAAATGATGTATTGGTTGCAAATGCACTTATCTCTATGTATGGCAAGTGTGGCAGTGTTGATGATGTAATGAAAATATTCAGGGGACTTGAAGAAAAAATGTGGTGACTTGGACTATTGTCATGTCAATTTGCAAACAGAATAATGGGTACACATCCTGCAGCTCACTTTTCAATGAGATTAACATTAGCTGCAAAAACCAAGCCACATCCTCTTGAAGTGAAATTTCGAAGGAAGGGCACGAAACCGAAACGAAACACATGGGGGTTGCATAGATGTATGTTCTTGGCTCGTTGGCTATACTTGTTGGTTGTTTTGGTTGCGTCTGGTCCTTTATAAATATTTTTCCTACCTTTCGCAAGAAATATTGGGACTTTACCTGATCCGCCTGGCATGTAACTCAAGAAATAAGGACTTAAGGCTCGACACCCTATTGTTTTTGTGTCGGGCATTGTTACTAGAGGTCCAGTTGCTGGGTGATCAGTATGGAAATGTAGCAGCTTTGCATAGCGGTGCTTATAGTATACAAAGAAGGCATCAAAATATATTGAACAAGGGCTACAACTATCGAGTATCTTTGCAGCATGGAGATCGAGGAAATTTTATTTCTTGGAGCTTAACTCACGTTTGCATGTGCTACGCACACTCTCACATAGTGGATAGCTGAGATAAACTCACTTGGTGCACATTTATGTGTTGCGATGGGTACTCCATTGTGGAAGATTCCAAAGATTAGGCAGTTCTATAGAAAGAAATGAAGGGGGCAGCTACGGTTTTCTGACAAGTACCAGAGAGAAGGCATCGGATCCCAGCATAAGGCCCTTTCCGTTTTTTGTGCCAGAAAAGGGGAGTAGGCCGTTTTGGCAGCTCTGACGAAAAAAAACCAGAAAAGAGGAGTGGGGTATCCATTGCTCTGAGGATTCTGGGGGAACCTCTGGCCTTTTGTCCTTCTGGTGGGCATTATTTGGGACACTACTGGGCAGCACGGAAGCCACGAAAAAACGGATATCAGAGCTGAAGAAGGGGGGGTTAGGATCTCGCTGGGCATTTTGTGCTTCGTGTGTCTCTGTTCACAGATCTTCCCGGCAGAGCTGGCTCTTATTTAGTCATCTATCTCTTGGTGCGCGTACCCTTGTCTGTGTCGAGGGGGACTCTACGCGAGGGCAGCCGACATGAGATTGGAAGATAGAGGAAGGTTGAGCAGAGAGCAAAAGGTGGGAAGTTGATTGGCAGTAGACAAAGGAGGGAACCATCCTTTGGGTGAATAAGGAGGACCAGAAGTTGGAGGGAAGCTTTCTTCTTCGTGGAGGTTGTGGAGTCCGGCAACTACACAGTAGCATGAGGGAGAAAAGACTTACTTCTTATCCGATTATGACCACCAGATTTGGGAATAACGGCCTTTAGCAGAAGTGCATAGGCATTCTTGGCAACGAAGCTGGGATTAGAAGGATCCATATTATGAGGAGAGATCGGAGGAAGCTAGACAGAAGGGAATCAGCTGATGCCTGTTGCAGAGAAGGCGTAGCCATATCCAGCAAAAAAAACGCCCACAGGGGAGAGGTAATTCTGTTGTTTTTCCTCCAGTGCTATTGTAGAAAGTAAATAGGATAACACTCACGAGCTGAAAGGATTCCACGCGCTCATAGAGAGGGGAATCGGAGCCATCTAATAGAGAACGCTGGAATCAAAAGAAAGTCTTGCTCATAGTATGATGATGGGAGATCTCGGATGGAGCATTTATGTTTAATCCTCTTCTATCAAACCTCTGTATCTGCAGTGACTGGAAGCCATAGGACATGCGTCCACGCCGCATAGCAGACAAAGGAAATATGTCTATGCATGATAGTAGAAATGACGATGTAAAACAATCTCTAAAATCTTGGTGATGAATGGTAATTCCCTACGGTGAATCTGGACGAAGGAAACTAATACAAACGATTTTTTTCTGAAACTCTGGCATGCGACATATATTTGAATTCACTTCACTAATGATGAGGATTTTGATTTGTTTATGATGTTCTTGTTCTGAATCAAATTTCTGGCGCAGCGCTGAACTGCCAAGAGTAAGTATTTGATGTGATGAGGCAAATCTGAGAAATACATAAATTGATGGTTTATGTGCCAAAAACGAAATAACCATATTCAGAGATAGAGAGCGTGAGACATAGAACAACAGAGGTCGTCAGTTAATCTCTGTACACTATTTCTGCCTTCTGACGGAACATAGTTGCTCCACTGCTGCAAGGAGAGGTGCATGGTGTGTCTATACAGACCTATGGACGGGAGTCGTTTAAGATAATGATGGTGCATGCCAGCCGCTATGCTGAAAAGGGAGCTGAACAAGCGTGTAGTACTGGTACTTTGAGATGTTTTTAGTGACCTGTGCATGACTGGATGACCCATGGCCGTGTGTCTTCCATTACCTGGCCTAGGAGCAGACCATTCCGTGTAAGTTTTTTTGTGTTTGCCCCTGACAGTCCACACCCTCCAGCCCACCATTCTGTGTGTCTGGGTGTGCATACACACATAGAGGAATTGAAAAAGTGTTGAAGAGCTATAGATATCATGGTTAGTACTTACACACATTCACTCTGATTTTGAGAGAAAACTTTGCACTCCCTGTGTGTTTCTTTATCGTTTTACTTGTGTAATCATTCTTATATATTTCAATAACTGCGCATTGATATTGTTGTAGTACAGCGCTACCACCATTTTCGTTTTGGCATCAAAAGAGAGGAAGGGAAGGGCGACGGATGTAATGATTTGCTTAGAATTTTTTTAGTTGCCTTTGAAGTCATGCAGAAATGTTTTGTTTACCTCAACAATATTTAAGTTCGTTGCACGAGATCGAGTAAAAAGATCTCGGCCTTAGTTGGGGGTGGGGAGTGGGTATATGGATACAGGAGTGTGTGCGTGTGTGTGAGTGTGTTTTTGGATATGTGTGTGTGTTGATAGGTATATGCGTGTTGGACCCAATCATGGAGTGTGTGCGTGTGTGTGAGTGTGTTTTTGGATATGTGTGTGTGTTGATAGGTATATGCGTGTTGGACCCATCATGATTGTGGGTGAGTATATGGATGAATTGGTGTGGTTGATTGGATGTGTTTGTGCAAATGAGTAAGAACGTGGGAAAAGAGAACAAGGGTGAAGGTGTGTTTGGGCACAGAAATACGAAGAGCATGTGAGAGTAGGATGTGCGCGCAAGTGTGTGTGCAAGTTTCCGTGCTCAACCGTGCATAAGGATGCATATGTGCATGCGTAGGCATGTATGGGTGATTAGTTAGTGCATGAGTGAGTTGTGGCCGAAGGTGTGAGAGTAAGTGTTGGGTCGAGGTTCTAGTAAGGGTTTTGTGGGTAAGTGAGATTATGAGGGAGAGAGAAAGAGGCTCAAGGTGTATATGTGGAAGCAAGGGTGGAAGAGTGAAAAGAGTAGGGTGTGCCTGAGTGAAAGAGAGCTCGGAAAGGGAAGAGCATACAATCGTCAATTACAGATACCTTTGTAGCTTCTAAGTAATCCAAGTGGACCAATTGTGAGGGATTTGAGCAAAATAAAACCTCGTAAAACCACTTTTTCCTGCGGCATTAGGAGCTGTTCATTTTGGTGCGTTTGCCGGGAATACATGAGCCAGTGCATAGACATAGGGAGAATCCATTGCGAGATAGTTGTGGGCTCTGGGTAATCCAAGTAGACCGATTCCGAGGGGTTTTTAACCGAATAAAGTCGCGTATAACCATTTTTCTCGTAGGCTTTAGAGCCCGTTCAATCATAAACTAGATCATAGTTTCCTTCATTTAAGATAGGTGATGATATGTAGGGATCTTTTACCTTTGAAAATGTCTTGATTACTATTTATGTAGAAAAGACATTACATAGGGAGCACGAAACATATACTTCTTAGGTGTTACAAATGCAGTCGAACATACACTCTGTGGCTAACCATGCCGCTATATGTTTTATTAAGGGATGTATAAAAAAGTGTTCGGTAGCCATTTGGCCTTTCACATGGACATTAACAGTAACATGAAAGACATCTCACACTTTTTGTTCCACTCGAAGCTAGTTAAGAGGTTGTACAAAGGCTTTGCGATTATAGAATACATGTGGATAAAAGCATCGGTATTATCCATAATGACCCATGAAAGCTTGTACTTCCTTGATTGTCTTTGGTCTAGGTAATTCTACAATGTCTCTGACCTTATCCTCATCTATTGAGATCCCATTCTTTGACACTCTATGGCCTAAAATATTGCCTTGCCTGACCATGAAAACATAGTTTTCTCAGTTCAAGAAGACTTGATATTCTCTACATTTGTGAAATATGTATCTAAGCTCTAGGAAGTGTGTTTGTCTAATGTGGGCGATAGAATGGATGGTGGGATTAGATGAGATGGGTGTGAGGGTGGTGGTGTCTGAGAGTGCGTTTGAGAAGCTATTTCAACTATCTTTGTTTTTCCTCTTTAAGGATCTCTTCTCGTTCACTCAACCTCCTACTCTTCATTCTTTCTCAATTCTTTTTATATATGCTTTCTGACTCTAGGGCAATGGTAACTTGATTGTAGCCTGAAAAACCATTAAGGAAGTTGTAAACTTCCTTGCCTGCTACTCTTTTTGATAGATGTTTGATGATAAGAAGTGGAACACTATCTTTTATGGCGGTGGTGTTAACTTTCTTCAATTTAATGCATGTGTGCAACTTTCCACTCTTTTTGGCACTACCACTATGAGGGATACCCATTCGATATGCTCAATTCATAGATGAATCTTGATTTTATTAGATTATCTATTTGTTCTTTGATCTTGGTTGCATAATTATTGTTATAAGTGTAAGGTTTTTGCTTGGTTAACTTGGCTTCTAATGTCATTGGGATCCTATGAGAATAATTTTTTGGATCTAGTCCTTTTATATCTTTGTAGCTCCAAATGAACACATCCCTATACTCCCTTAACAATTTGATAACTCTTGCTCTTCTTCTTCATTCAAATCATGTCCTATGTACATCTCTCTTCTCCATCTTCTATTCTTACTATTATCTTCTTCATCTGCTCATTATCATATGCTTCTCCTATGAGAGCTTCTCTTTTAGGCATTTGAATCATAATTTTTTGGTCTTCTACGTCATATTTCTTGAAGTTATCTAGCACTTCAAACAAAGATTCTTCCTCTTCTTGTGTGGTTAACTTCTTCTTTTTGTTCCTCTTCTCAATCTTCTCATCTTCTGAAATAGTTATCTTCTTCTCAAGTCTACATGTTTCTTATCCTTGAGTCCTAACATCTACAAAATAAAGCTAATCTTCTTCTAAAGCACTAAAGGGTTCCATGATGATGGATTTATCTTTTTTTCTAACTTCCATCAAAGAAGATGTACTAGGCTTGCACTCTTCTACTACTAGATCAAACACAAGGGGTTCTATCATGAATACCAAGAAGTCATAGCCATCTTAATCACAATGGGATGTTCATTGTTCCTCATTTACAGTTATCTCCATCATGGCTAATATCTCAGTCCAACCATGGGGTTCAAATTCCTCATCTAGAAATACCATAGGTGCATATGTTGGGTCTTGAATAGTTCGAGAGTTTTCATTCACACCTAAGTTTCTAGTTTCTAATCTCTTCTCTTCTTCCACTGCAAATTTACACATCCATAAGTGTGTATCTTCGTGCAGCCATGAAGAATCTGATCCTAAGAAATGCAATGATCATGTCTCTTCTACTTCTTTATGGATTGGGTTCCATTGCAGGGGCTATACATCTTTATGAAAGTAATCCTTGAGATTGACTTTAGTAGTGACATCTAAGTGCTGTAAATACAAGGAATTGGTTCCCCAATCCTACACTATCTGCAATTGCCTCATGAATGATCTACCTAAAATCATCTCATAGACATGATTCTTTCCAAAATCGCATATGGCAAATGTGTGTTCAAACTCTACACCACAAGTGGTGAGAGTTATCCTTTCTAGAAATCTTAGGGGTTTCTTGATATCTCCATCTACCATTTGCAATTTCATCCTTGTTGTTCTTAGAGCTAGCTTGCCCCAACGCTTCCATAGGGAGATGGTGGCAATAGCAATGCATGTTCCCGAATCTAAAATGGCTTTCATTGTATAGCCCTAATACATGATACGCAAATAATTGTTTCTTTCTTCTCCTTCACTCATATCTCCTATCTTATCTAAGGGTATCTCGAGTACCATCTTTCAAGATCCTGCATGAGACTAGGAATCAACTACTTCTTATAATTGGTTTGCCACATGTTTCCACAACTCAGGTTTAATTTTAGGTAGCTCCTCTAAAGTGAGATGGCAGTGTATTTTTTGTGTTCTTCACTACTTTAGTGTTAATATGTAGAATTTATTCATCGTTTCTTACCATGACGATGGGGGCTCTCATCTGAATAGACTTAGATTCCAAAGGGTTTGTCGAAGGTATTGGATTCAAAGTCTAATTTTTCACTTGATTACACATTTTCTTGTCCCCCATATATGGAGGGAATGTCTTGAATGAATTGAGCATGAAGATCATCTACTTCTTCAATATGAGGAGGGTTCTCTCTCTCCTTGGCCCATTTCTCCTTTTGTATCTCTCTCAAGAGCTTTTGGGAGTAACGATTTATGGAGGAAGGGACTCCATCATACATAGAATTAGGAACATAAGAATCTTGTGGGGGTGAGCTTATCCTATCACTTCCATTATTTTGGGCCTCTGGCATACCTACAATCTTAGGTTTAGCTACCAACCATTCTAACCTCTCCAATAGTCTTTCAAAATGTAATTCTGGTTTGATTGATTTTGTCTGATTGAAAAGATGGCTAGCATCAAACATAGCTTGAGGTAGTTCTACCATTATGGCACAAAGCTTAGTCCTCTAAATCTCTAAATCCACACGGGGATAGAATTTGTCTAACTCAACTACATTTTTCCCTTATTAAAGTTGAACCTATTAAGCCTTGAACATCATATCCAAGTTTTTGGGAGTAGGGTCTACTAAGATCGATCCTGCTCTAGGTGGTGATGGTGGTAGAATGGATGGTGGGATTAGATGAGATGGGTTTGAGGGTGGTGGTGTTTGAAAGTGCATTTGAGAAGCTATTTCAAGTATCTTTGTTTTTTTTTTCTTTAAGGCTCTCTTCTAGTTCAGTCAACTTCCTAGACCATTGTCTTTTCGTTCTTTTTCGGCTCTTTTCATATGTGCTTTCTCACTCACTAACATGTGACTTCTTTTCCTGATCTACACCTAGACTCTTTTCCTAATCACTTCCATTGGGTTCCACAATCAAGCCAATGACAGTGATAGGGGAGATTTTTTTTGTGTTGACCGGGTTTTTTGGACAATCTCTCAAGAGATGATCCTTTCCACAATCAAGGCAAAAGCATTGTATCATTATAGGTTGGGGTTGTGTTGTACAAATATGGGTCCATGTGACCAAAAACATGGGTTTTGAGGATCCAAACTCACTTGGAGAACCCTTGGAGTTTATTCAGACACCCTTGGGAAAATGTCCCCAAGAGTATGGTTTGAACCCTTGAGCGGTTTGGATTTATTTACTCCCAATTGAAGGGTTTTGACCCTTATGATTGATATTTCCTAAGGGTATGGTATTTAACCCTTAGGGAGGCCTCTCAAGCCTTGAGACTTGTATGTACAAGCTTGGAAGAGATCCTTTTAGAATCCATATGTGAGCCATGTGATTTCCAAGGTTAGAAGACCTTGGATTAGCATCCATCTGGAGGGGACACTTGGAAAGCTCTCCTCACATTTCCCTCCTTGGCCTTGGGGTATATATATGGGTGGAGTTGGTTGGGTGGATACATGCATCTCTCACCCCTTGGGGGCTTATTCTTGTTATGGATATTGATCTTGCTAGTTGCTTAGAGTAGTTGTTTCACAACATTGGTCTGCAGAGTTGGTTTTCATTGCAAAGTTTTGTTTTCATTTTTGAGATGATTATTCGGATGATGGTTCCTCAATGAGTGTGCCCACTCAAGAGTATGTCTTCCCTTTTTCTAGGAACAATAATATGACTTACGCCCCATACTATTATGTTAGAGGGGATACTATCGTGCCATTTATGGCTTGCCATCAAGAGGTAGTTCTGCCCATCGCCATTTATGGCCCATCATCAACAAGCAGTTCTGCCCATACTTCTCCAGTAAGGGAGGAGCAGGACAAGCAATATCATAGGCCATCAACAAGCACTTGATCATGGCATCACCCACCCATAGCTGTCCACATGGAGAGGCATAGTCCATGCTAGAGGAGACCCTCTATTCGAATGATGGGAACTAGAATGCATGTAGTTCATTATATAGAACAAATTATGTGAAGTTCATTCATATATGGGATTTTTTGCTTCACCCAGACTTCTTGCATTCGAACTTAGAGCCTTTCTTGTGTGTTGTCAGACAAAAAATCTTGCTCATACTCTCCCTCCCATGCACATAATTAGTTGTCCATATCTATCCAATAGAGTTCTAAATGCTCTATGTTCTTTGCATTTAAGATCTCTTTTTATCATCTCTTTTTTATTAAAACGACCTCTTATAGATTTTCTTACAAGCTCTTCTCTCTCAGCTTGCAAATAAGGCCATCCTTGGAGGACATCAAAAGAAGAGGTCTTGCATCCTCTTTCACATGATTCATGATGAAGGAACATGGAGGAAGCGAAAGGAAAATGAAGATGATGGATGGATCCTCCCAAGGGACAAAGGAAGGACGAAGTAAATTGCAAATCTCAGTATCTATCTTAATGTTATGTTTAATGTCGGTTTGCCTTAACTTCCATTATCTTTGCATATATGTATAACTGAAGCATAAGATAACACTTCAATTGATGTTTTATTCCAAGTGCACATGCAAAGATAAAGTATAGGAAGTTAAGAATAGGAAAACACAAAGGCATGGAAAGGGGAAGCAAGCGCCTAAAGCACTTACATGTATCTATGCATTGAAAAGATTTAGTGTATGTGCGTTCCACTTTGGCAAAGGATAATTGTAAAGCAAAAAGTTCAAATTTAAGTCTTTCCTTTCTCCACATCTCAATAAAAATGATTTTGCACAAATTCATTGGCCTTATCATCATGATGCATTGGAAGGAAGCACATGTTTATGCATTAGATGAAAGCGAGATTTTTGGGAAGAATAAAAGCTAAGGCATTTGCAAAATCATACTACCTAGATTTTGCAAACTAAAATACCTAATAACGACCTCCCAAAATGATACTAAGGTATCAAACACATAATTTCTTGCTTATTAGTTCAAGAATTTTTAGTTGAAAGATTCACTTGCCATACAAATGGTAAGCAAGCAATGTATACATGAAAGAGTTAGTGACCAAAAATATATAGGCTCTTTGATGACTTAACTTTTCGATGCAAAACTTTTTTATTATGACATGGGTCTAATGTAATATATACATTATATATACATGGGTAATTAAGATCATAGAGTGACCCTGAGTTGGAAGCCCTAAAATCCTAAGTAGAATAGAAGAGATAGAATTAATTCATGGACTTCAGATTCTAGCAAGAATAATCTGAGTAAAGGGTACTCTATAGTTATATTAAGCTTCTAGAATTTAAGATAAATATCATCCACACATCACTTTTGGATATAAAGTATGGTGGTATGGGACACTATACTTTATATTCACATTAATGTAGGAATGATGGTATGGGCATCAACCCTTGATATGATAGGTATCCTTTAGTCTTGGGCTCATGAGTTAGAGTGAAACTCCATCCCAATGGAAATTGAAGCTTCATAAATGAAGATGAAGTATAGGATGGTCAAGAATATGACCATGAAGCACTTCAAATATCAAGTAACTGAGAAAGTTTGAAGATCATGAAGTGGAATCACTTTCTAGATCTTCATAAAGATTTTCAGTAAGACTTGTGTAGTATCTTTAAGGATTTTGTAGTTCTTTATTAGAAATGCTACATGGATTTCTAGAGAGAGAACTTGGAAATATCCTTTTAAGAAAGGTAAGTTCGACTGAGTCAATCTAGGATAAAACACTTAGTTGACAAATACAACTAAGTGGGTCAATATCTTGACTCAAATTGATGCCTTTTAATATAAAGGTGTATCAAAAGATAATGAAAAGGATTGACTTAGTTATCTACATATTTGGAGTTAGACTAAGTTAGTCCAAAGCATCTTATTGATAGTACAATGAGGTAATCAATCTCCTATAGTAAGAGATCTATACTAGACTTGGTATTATAGTCTATAGGAGTCTCAAGAGATTGAAAGTGACTAACTTCTTAATTAAGATGTTTGAAGCATTATAATTTGAGAGTAAAGTTGAACGTCATCAAAAGTGGTGCCTTGAGACACTGATGTTTTATACCACTAGAGTTTGGTAGATGGATGATGGTTTAACCTTACCCAAAGGATCTTATTGAGAATTTAGATTTAATGTCATAAAGATAGAAACAATGATTCAAACCATTAGCTAGATTAAATCCTTAAAGTTTTGAATCTCATGTGTTTTGACTCAAATCATTTTAGTGTTTTAGAAGTTGAACCGGTTACATCAAGTTTTGGTTCTTCCTTCTCACTTTTCTAGACCTTGGATTTGACTTGGAAGGAGTCTTTGAAGTCATTCCTAGATCAGGTTTAGCTGGATGCAATGGATAACCAAATTAAACATCAAAAGATGGATGTTTTGTATAGAACCCCTTCAATTTCAGAAGACACTTGAGTTTAAGAGAACTAATTCATCCATTAACTATTGCTTTAAAATCAATGGATAAAGAATCTAAATTTCTCTAAAACTTTTGAAAAAGAGTTGAAACTATTTTCTAGAAGTTCCAAAGAAGTCAAGTATTTTGAGAATTATCCTAAAGTTGGAAATGAAGCACGCTTTCCTACATTCTACCTTGACTCTAAAAGTTTGGTAGGACATGGTAGTCTGATATTTAGAAAAAGGGATAAGTAGATGTTGGTTAAGAAGTAGAACATAGTCAAAAACATATTTGTTAGATGTTTTGGTCAACCTCAACTTAAGGAGAGTTCTCAAGGTCTTAAAACTATCATGAGAAATAGTTCTATTGTGAGAGACACTATCCACTATGATAGGGAATTTGGCAATTTTTGGGGATTATCAAATTTTGTGCATTTTAAGCATAATTTTTGGAATTTCTACTGAGCTTTGGAGCTATTTGCAAGGCTAAAGCAAGGTCCTAATGCAATACAAGTTTGGGATCAAGCATTCTCTACATTCTAGCAACATCAAGCATGCTTGACTTGAGGTTGGGAGTCTCAACCTACTCAATCAATTTTTAGCTTATGCTAAGTGTGTTTAGTGACATTGATTGCTTAGGGCTACAAAAGTTCAAGAATCCCTAATTTCACAAATTTCAAGATTACTTAAAGGACAATTATGGAAAACCCTAAGGGAAAATAACATTAATCGATTGATCAAAACATCAAATTATGCTAAAACACAAGTATTCATGATGATATGACTATTGAGACAAGATTTTACATCCAAAAGAACTAAAAAGCAACCAAGCGACTGTTACAAAGAACATTAAAACATGGTTGAGCTTAGAAATTGGGAAAGTAGTTAGGTCATATGAAGCTTAGGTCGGGCACACACCTAGGATAAGATAGACAAAGCATCAATTCCTCTAAAGCTAGTATTAATCATCCCTCTAGGTCATGGGCTCAACAATTGAGTGACCATCCCTATGTGTTGAGCTTAGAGACAAGCGATTCAAGGATGTCATTTAACATGGAGAGACCCACTCAAAGTTCAAGGCTTACTTATAAACCCCATAATGTTCCTACAAGACTCAATTGGAATACATTTAAACCAACCGCTTTGGTGCTCACATATATGAGGATGGTTTGTGATGATCAGTTGTCCAGCTCACAAATCTAGATCAACTATTATACTTTATGGAATAATGGAATGTTATATGGACTTTAATGTGTTGGGGGTTTTTAATGTGATTTGTGTTTTGATTTAGCAGGTGAAGACTCATGCGGGTGTGAACGTGTGTGGACTTATTCAGATATTTTTGAAGATATTTAGAAGAATAGTTAGAAGACTATTTATAAGATAGTTTTTTAGTTATTTAAAAAATAATAATAGATTACTTTAGAAAGTGATGTATTTGTAAAAATAGTAGATTGCCTGAAAAGCGATGATTTTGTAAATAAAGTAGATTTTTGTAAATGCATGCTTTTTAAGTGCCACCCTAATCTATCTTCTATTCATGATGTAATGAAAAATACTTATAAATACACATGCTCTAATAGACTCATCCATCAGAGTATGTGGGGGGAGATTGTACCCAATCTGGCATCAAGTCTCTTGTCTCTTTCTATTCTCTAAGTACTTTTGTGAGATTTCATTTTTGTACTATCCTATATGTCCGTGCGTCTGCGGGATCCAGTCAACAATGGTATCAGAGCCAAGGCATGTCTGCAAACATGGTTTCTCGATGTCCCGTTGTGATTCGCATCATCCGTTCTATTCGTGATTCAGAATCCATCTCAACCGTCTGGTCCAGGCCATGGACCCTACCCATAACACTGAGGATTTCGGTACATCATCCCTACCCGAGGTATTGATTGAGCAACAGTTGGAATTTTTGGGGAAAGAACTCCAAAATGCTCAAAAGGAATGTGATCCTTCACTCCAACAATTGCAAAGTGATGACAATAACCTAGTTAGGGTGGTGAAGGCCATTATCACCACTCAAGCACAAGGCACACAACCCAATATTGGTGCCAAAAATTTCCAATTTTTGTGATTCAATGGGTGAAAGGATGACCACAATGACCTCCATCAAGGTTCATCTCCTCATTCACCATGAGTGTGAGTAATTGTTCAAAATGTGGTAGTGATTCCCTCACATATATTGAAGTAGTGAATGGCCTCTATTTGTCATCATCTCTCAGCCTACTCAGTGTCTGAGCTACTAAATCATCATCATCGATGGAACTTCCTATTGATCCCAAGGCATATACAATCTCTTTTACCTTGAGGATATAAGCATTGGTGCTACTATTTGAAGCCTTCCTTGAGTTCTTCAACCCATTCTTGACTTAAATCTCTCGTTCCTTTGTAGAGGTGGAGTACAATCTCTCCAAAGCTTTCCACACTTTCTTGGATGAGTCCAAGGCTCAGATATGGCCAATCATGCTATTGCTAATATGTTGAGATAAAATGAATTTGACTCTCTTATCTCTTTAAATCCACTCATTAACTTCCCTCTCTTGTGCTTGAGTGAATGGCTATGTGTATTGATGGCTAGGCTAAGCTGCACTAACTTTTCCCCATAGTCCCTTCCCCATGCAGAAATAACTAACCCAAAATCTCCAAGGTTGGTAGTTCCTTTCTCCAACTTCTTTATTTGGTTAGCATACTCAGCCATTGCTTAAGCTTCTATGCTTCCTAAGATTCCCTTGAATGTGGTGGCATAGCCACGGTTGAAAATTATTACCTTTTTATAACTTCCTCCCTTGATATGTATTGAGGTGTTTGCTTCTATCTTCAAAATCCACTTTTGAAAATTGTTGTAGCCTGTACTTGAGAGATTTTCCAACTTGAAATCGTTGCTTTGACCTCCTTCAAGAGTCAATAATTCTTCAAAGTGCTCTGATACCATTTTTGGGGATGAATCAACACCCCTAAGCAGCTTTGGAAGGTTGTAGGCCCTCATAGGTTGTTTTTCACAATGACATAGAGTCACTATTTAAACTCTAACTCAAAATTTAAATGCAAAAAAATAATGAAACTTTTTAAAATAAAACTATACATTGGTATCTATCCATAACACTTCAAAACATGTGATTTGGATATTCCAACATGGAGAAACAACCTTTGCAACATAGACTAGCTATCCTTGTTGTTGTCTACCTATGTGCAGAGACACACGTTCACTCTTTGCAACCTCCGTTTGAGCTCACTCAGAGAATAATCATGAAATTTATACCATACTTGATACACTTTATGAGAAAAACACAAGTTAAATCACTTCATATGTATATCGGATGAAGGAGCTACAACCGAAACAAAATCATCCTAGAAACTAGCTCATTGCATATAGAGGTAGTGAGCAAGGGGGCTACATGTAGCAACTTCCTTACACTCTAGACTTACTTAGGAATAGATTAGAGGTCATGGACTCACATTCACAACTAGAATTTATACATATAAAGTTTTTCAACAGTGCTCCTATAATTTGGCAAGAATCTCTCAATCAACTGCTTTTTTTTAGGAAACAAGAAATATGAATTAAAAAAGAATTGTAAATCAGTACAAGGGGCAAAACATCCCCACCAAAACACCCACACAAGGCAGGTAACAGCTAGCAGGGCCTAAGTACACATCAGAATCATTGTCATCCTATTTTTACAGTACAGCTTGAGCAGAGAGTCTCTCCATTTACAAGGGGGTGTAGTGGCCAAGTGGACAGAAAGATTAAAGTCCTCATGAGGATCTTCAGTGATCAAATTGAAACATTTTTTACCAATGAATCTGAGACCTATGAAGTAGCTATGCTACAAAGAACAGTCTCTATTGTTGAAGACCTTTTGGTTTCTAGATAACCATATGTGCCAGAGGATATACCCCCTCCAAATATTCCACAAAACATAGTCCATCTTGCTGCTAGTCCCAACTAGAGTTTCTTTATAGGTAATATTGACCAACACCTTGTAACAAATGGCAAAGAGCAGACACGAGAACTTCTGAGCATGATTGTAGTTGAAAAATAGGTGGAGGATGTCCTCCTCCTTGCCACAGAATTTAAAAACTTCATAGTTTAATCCATATTTTCTAGCTCTGGAACCACACCAGACCCCATTGTGTAAGATGAGCCACATCAGAGTTGAATGCTTTATGTTGAAGGGGAGGTTCCAAAGACTCAAAAATATGTGGTGCCACTACCCAGCACTCCAAGCAAGCTTCCATCTGGTGTTGAGTTTGTGAAGGATAGAGTTGATGGTCCCTCTTTGCTTTTTGAATCTTCTAAGCATGTCTTGTGTGATCTTAGACAAGCTAGCCCCTTTTCTCTGGTGACAATCAGCAAGCCTCTTTAGCAGCATATTCTTGTGTTCCATCAAAACCTGTAGGCAACTAGAAGCAAGGTCAGAATTGGCAACAATCTGTCAAGTGACATTACCTGGTTGTTGACACAAAGATCTTCCCAAGGTGAGAAGCCCTGTATACAACATTTGTGCTACCTGATACCTAGAGAACCATTTTCCCACAGGGAAAGCCATCCACTCCATATGCTTTCCTGCATGAAGAAATCATGAAGAAGAAAGTAATTGGGGTGGGGGAGCATTTAGATTTCACAAGAATCCAAGCATTCTAGAATCTACAAGAGATGGTGTTGCCAACAGGAGTATATTTGTGAGGAGAAATAAGAATGTCCCAGAGCTTGTGCCCTTTCCAAGCTTTATAATTAGTCAGATAGAATTTGTGCAGGTTCCTTTTAAGGAGGAGAGCCCAAAAATCAGTTGAGTCAACTGCCCTAACAATCCATTTGGCTACAAGGTTTGTAGCCATTTTAATGGGGCAAACGATACCTAGACCTCCTTCTTTTTTAGGGAGACAACAGGTGGTCCAGGCCACTTTAGGGATTCTATTCTGGTGAGTGTTTCCTCCCCACAGGAATCTCCTGGAGAGAGCAAGGACCAAATTGAAGTGCTTTTTGTTGGGCATCCAACAGGAAAGAAAGTAGACAAGGGAGGATAAAATATAGTGGTTCAAGACAAAGACCCTATGAGAGAGGGTGGATTGACAAGCATACCATTGAAAATTTTTGCCTGAATATCTCACCTTCCTTTATAATGTCATAGCCCAAAGAAGCAACAGAGGGGGGCACTTGGTTGGTGGAAGCTTTAAAGGCAGTTTTGTTGTGGTTGATATGGGATCCACTGGCAAGACAGAAGGTATGAAGACAATTCAGCACACATTCAGCATACTTTGGCTCAGCTTTAACAACAATATTGGTGTCATCAGCAAAGGCTTGAAGGCAGATTTGGTCAGGGGACCCAGGAATAGATATCCCTTCAAGTTTGTTGTTGGATAGGGCATCCTTGACGAGCCATCCAAGGGAGTCGCTAGCAATGGCAAAGAGGATGGGGGCGAGAGGGCATCCTTGTTTGATGGATCTTTTGAGCTTGAAGTGGGGAGAGAGAGAGAGAGAGAGAGAGAGAGAGAGAGAGAGAGCCATTCAAGGAGACCCTAGAGTGGGCATTGCCAAAAAGGGTACTCACAGCTCTTATAAAATGCTTTCCCAACCCTATTTCATGAAGGGATTGAAGAATAAAGTCCCATTCCATTCTGTCATAGGCTTTGTCAGAGTCAACTTTGAAGAAGTAGAAGGGTTGGTAGGATCCATGAGCAAAGTCTAAACCCTCCCAAAGGGAGATTATGGCATCCAAGATGAAGCGGCCTTTGATGAAACCTTTTTGTTCGGGGAGAATAAAGTCTTTCATATGAGGAATAAGTCTTCTGGCCAAGGAAGAGGCTATAATCTTATAAATGGAAGTCAAACAGGTAATATGTCTCCAATTGTTGAGGTCGTCTTTAGGTCCCCTCTTATGAATCAGTTTTATAACTCCAGTGTTGATCTCAATAGGAAGAGTGCCTTTCCTAATAGCTTCTTTCCACACCAAGAGGATGAAGGGGGTCAGGAACTCATCAAGAGCCATGAAAGACTCATTGGGAATACCATCAAGACCAAGAGATTTGCAGGGTTTCAATTTACGGATGGTTTCTATAACCTCACCGGCAGTGAGGGGCAGGTCCAGCAAGGCAGCCAAGCGGGCAGGAACAGTTTTCTTCCTCTTAAGAGCAATGGTAGCTCTGGCTATGCGGGTATCCTCCCTCCACTTGGGAGAACCAGAGAAAACATCCGTAAAGAAGCCCGTGGCCTCTTGCAAATTCTCCTGCATAGTGATAGCACAACCACCAGACTTTTTCAATAACATCGGGATGAACTCCTTACTTTTCTTCTTTTTTTAGCAGATAAAACATGGACTGATTGGGACGGTCGAACTTCCCCACCCAAAATTCTCTTGAAGCAGAGAGCATTACTAGCCTCAAGGTATTCTTCGTATTTTAGTCTCTCCTGAAGGCATAAAACTTTATCCATGTGGTTGGGTCCTTTAGAGGCCAAAATGGAGTCGATTTCCTTAGAGATTTGTAATCTTCTTCTATTTCTAATGCTTTTCATGATATTCTTGTAGTGGGTGAAAAGACTTTGCACTTCTTTGACCGCTTTAGCCCAAGCCATCGCAGGGCTAGTGCAGGAAGTAAAGTACCTTATGAAAATCTCCTTGGTTTGCTCAATGACACAAGGGATGCCAAGCAGGGTGGGATTCAAATAGGGCCATCCAGCCTTAAAGTTGTGGGAGGGTTTCTTCAAAGATATAAGCAAGGGGAGGTGGTCACACATGCAAATAGAATTGTCAGTGATGGCCTTGACATCACCAAAGGTCTGAAGGAAGGAGATGTTGGCATAACATCTGTCGAGTCTGGCAGCATGGAAGTAGTTTCCTTTCTTTTTGTTGTTCCAAGTGAATCCAAAATGATCGGATATGTCTAAGAGATCGAGCAAAGAAATCATGTTCAGCCAAAAAGACCATTCCTGGCCAGAAATAGTGGTTCCTTGCTTGTTGAGTCTATCCTCAAGGGAAGTGACCATGTTAAAGTCCCTACCAAGCACAATGGGGCCTTGAAGCATGGAAATTTCTTCCTAGCAGGCCATCCTTTGGGAAGGATAGTTCGAATCATACACACTAATGATGGTGCAGTCATAGGGTTTAGCAAGGGAGACACCAACCCATTGGTATGAGGGGTTGGTGAAGATGTTGTTAACCAGATGTTTAATGGAGAGGGAGACCCCAAGGGAAGCCCCCCCCCTCCCAATCAGGTGATCAGTACAGTACCACTCGTGATTAGTCGAGATAATATTAAGATGCACCCTAAGCTTGTCTTTGTTAACTTTTATTTCTTGAAGACATACAAAGTCATTCAAAATAGAGCAATCATAGATTCAATTAGGTAAAATTCTAGCCCTTATTGGGTCAGTGATGCCTTTGGTGTTATAAGAAATAATGTTAATATTCATCATAACTAAAATCCAGAAATACATCACTTCCTAATGTTTTTTGTTAGCTTGTTCAAAGAGACAGAATTCTTCAGAATTTCCCTTCTTTTGGACCTTTTGTTACCTCCAGAATGTCGGGTTTTTCTGGTTTGAAGTCCAGTAGGAGGCACACTCTCTTTTTGAAAACCTAGAGGCTCGAGGTATTCAATTCCTTTGTGTTGCAGTTCCCGAATAATAACATCATCTGTATTACTTAGTTTTGTGGAAAACTTGCTAGAGTCAGGAGACACATGATTAATACATTTCACTTCAGGACCCAGGGCTGAGGGGGCCTGAGATTTGAGAAAGGTTTTTTTTCTTTTTTGTCATTGTGTTCCATGCTTCACCATCAGTGGAGAGAGATTTATTTTACCTGATTGTCCGTGAGAAGAGACTTATGTCCAGTGGGAGCCAGAGGAGGGGCCTATTCGCCTAGGATAACTTAAATTATCATTAGACTTTTGAGTATTATTAACCAAGGGGTTAGAAACCTCTTCAAGGAGAGCATCAAAAGAGTTACCCCAAGCTTTGTTTACCTTTTTTTTTGGCTTAGCCTACTACTTTTTAGGATTAGTACCCATGTGAGCAGCTGGGGCAGTAACCTGTTTGACACGAGGATTGAAAATTGGCATTTGTGCTTCCCTAATCAGGGCTAGTCCTTCACCCAGTGGTCTTGCCTAAAGCATTTGAAATAAGCATTAGGTAAGTTGCGATAAGAAACTTTCTGCTCGTGTAAACAAATACCTTCTGAATCATAGATTTTTACGGAAGTTTTGACCGGAGTGTTAATGTCTATTTCAACTAGGACTTGAGGGTCCCACTTAGGGTTTATGTGACCTTTGGCCTTTTGTCCAAGGAATTTTCCCAACAGCCCACACAAGCCATCAATCCAAGGATAGAATTCGATCGGAAGGTCCGAGAATTCTACCCACATCGGGACACGAGTAGGCTTGGGATCTCGGGGATTGAACCCAGGAAACCATCTGAAAAAGGACATTGGGGTTGACTTGATCACCCATTGACCCTCAGTGATGACCCTTAGGGCATCGTTAGAATCATGAAAATAAATCAGGTAGAACCCATTAGGCAGATATTGGATATGTTTAACAAATAAACCACGAGACTCCCAGTTAGCCTTAATCCAGTGCTTAAGAGTATCAAGTGGAGGACAGGGCCCATGACATAGCGCTATGATAACCCTATCCAAGAGCTTGTCCTACCACTCCTTAAGGGAGTTTCTGTCGATTATTAATGCATCATCGATCATGGCATCCGGGCTCAGACATTTTTCTTTGAAGAAACAATCAGGCAAACCAGAGATGGGAGCTTTACCCTTATTAGCGGGGGCAGAAGCCCTAAGTTCGAACTTGCTTTGGGAGTGACCCCCTTCCAAGACCGCAGTAGCAAATGATTTATGAAGGTCGGAGCATACATGTGTCCCCACAAGGATGGAGAGTCGGTCAAGCCTTTAACACTTATAGGGTCTCCATGTTGGGCATTCTCCATGGCCATCATTGGAGAAGGAGAGGACCGCACCTACGAAGCCATGCATTGGGTGTCGGCAATTAAGCCCTCACTATTCGAAGACATGGCGGAGTGAACCAAGCTTCTATATTCGGAATTAGTCTCCCCCCTGTGGGGGGAGGAGGGAGCTACACCACCACCTCCCAACCTACACAGCACGAAATCTAGAGATGAGTGGGGCGGTAAGCTCTTGCGCTATGCAAAAAATGAACATGAACTTGGCAACGAGAAGGAGAGCCCTAGGGTTCCTCGTCTCTTCACACCCCCTAAGAATTTTTTTTTCATTCTGAAGGGCAATCTTGGAATGATCTCAACCGTTTTTTTTTTTACTAAGCTATGACTTAGGAAAGTGGTTGAAACTTCTAGGTAGTTGAAATACGTGATATGAAGCCTCTAAATGGTAGCTACTCTTGACATCCACACTTTTGACACTTGAGCTAATATTTAAGTCAAATATTTGGAACACATGTGCACCAATGGAACACTGAAACAAACATAGAACAACATGAAAATATATTTGATCTAGTTTTCGTACATGTCCTTTAGCTTATAGCTAAGGTTTAAGGCTTCATTTTTCTATAGGGTCACTTACCTTTACATATTCAATTGGTAATACATTATCTGTTGTGTTGTGCCCCATGCTTATTCTTCTTCCTTGTCTTGTGACCTCGATCTCCAACACATACAAGATATGGAGAGGACTTAACACAAGGTAACAATCGAAGGGAAAAATTTGCAGAAACATACCCAAACATAAAATGACAAGGCTAAAGCAAAAGAACAAGAAATCAAAGGGGCACACATTTAGATGAATAAAGTAATCTAATACGATCTCCAAATTATGGTAGAGTTGTAAAGACTTTCAACAGAAGTTGAGGCCATATGAAGCAGCCAAGTTAGCATCCACCTCTCAATGGGCCACTCTCTTAGATCAAACCATAGTCTAGTGACTATTTCAAACAATACACACAAAGCTTAAAGTGACTTATGATGAATATTTGGCTTGCATGAAGGGCTAAAGTCTAGAAGAATTTATCAACGATCCAATGGAAGAAGAATACATTTTTAGTACTAGCTGACTTGGTCCATCAAAGAAGGCCAATGCTATGGTGTTCTTGAGGAACTATAATCAATTTCTTTTATTAAAACAATATCCGTTACATTTTTTTATCTTTCCTCTTGTAAACATGTTCAATGAAAAGCCTTGTAAATCAATCCTTATTTGGTTATTGCTGTGTCCACACAACATTGAAAGACAATCCAAACTAATAAGAGTAAGACTTCGTAGAGCATAATCTAAACCCACAACGGATGAGATGTGAACGTATACCTCTAAGCCAAGGGGGAAATGTGATGAGATCTTGCCAAGTGTCCCCTCCACATGGATTTTAATCCATGGCCTTCTAGCATTGGAAATCACATGAAATCTTATGGCTCTCACATGTATTCTCAAAGCATTCCTCCCAAGCTTGTACATAAAAGTCCAAAGGCTTGAGAGGCCTAAGGTTTAAATACTATAACCTTAGGAAATATCAATCCTAAGGATCAAAACCCTTCAATTGGGAGTGGATAAGCTCACATTGTCAAGGGGTCAAACCATAGTCTTGGAGGCACTTTCCCAAAGGTTTCTCAACAAAATCGAAGGGTTCTTCGAGTGACTTTGGACCCTCAAAACCCATGTTTTTTGTTGCTTTGGCACATAGTCATACAACATTCTTTCCCTCTTTAATCATTTTTCTCCTCAAAAATGTGTAGAACTATATTATGTGGACTATTCTCCTATCTCCCATGATCAGTCTCATCGATCATGGCATTCATTTCTCTGATTTGCCTCTTTATTAGAAGAGGATTCTATCCCAAACTAGATCTAAAAAAAAGGAGAATCCACTTGTGGGCCGATTCCTACACAAATCATTCTAACGTCCATCGTGATTTGCATGTAAGTGACTAGTTTAGATGCAAAGTATGGAAAGAATGATAAGGCTGGATCAAAGCATCCCTACCTAACTCAATGTTTTGATATGTGCAAACTAGGCATCCATAACACAAACATGTGAAGTAGGTGGATTCTAAGACTTTCGAACTAATTTGCTATGCGGGTCTATTTTTATGCACTACCTATAGATGGACCTAGTAAAATAGATAGATCTCTAATTAGTTCATGACTTTGAGAGGTCTCCTTAAGTTGAGGTTTACCAAACATCTAATTTAGATGTTTTTTACTATGTTTCACTTCTTAATCAACATCTAAAAATCTCTTTTTCCAATTACAGGACTAGCATGTCCTATTGGGCTTTAGAGTCCAAGACAAAATATAGGAAAGAAGTACTTTAGTTACTTCCAACTTCACCTAACAAAAAATGATTTACCCTAGGATACTTCCTCAAATACTTAACTTCTTTGGAAATGTTAGAAATAGAAACAATTCCTAACTCTTTTTTCTTCAAGAAGTTCTCCTCAAACTCTTTGATAGAACTTTAGACTCTTTCTTCATCCATCTATCCTCAAGAAATACTCGATGGATGAGTGAGTTCTCTTAAACTCAAATGTCTTCCAAAATTGAATCAGCATTGCCTATTCCATCAAGTTGAATGTGGTCTAGAAGTGACTTTGAATGTTCTTTCAAAGTCAACTCCAAGGTTCAGAAAAGCAAGAAAGAAGAATTGAAATTATGTGTAACCAATTCAACTTCTAAGATACTAAAGTGATTTGAGTTAAACCAGATGAGACTCAAAACTTTAAGGTTTTATCTAATCAAGGTTTTGAAGCATTGTTTCTATCTTTATGAGATTAAATTGAATTATCAAAAAGATTCTTTGGATAAATTTAAACCATCATTCATCTACCAAACTCTAGTGGTATAAAACATTGGTGTCTCAAGCCATCAAGATTTTTGAGTGTTGATGCTTAACCATATAAATTTGAGTCAAGAAATTGATTCAGATAAATTTTCAATTGAGTGCTTTATCATGGATTGACTTAGTTGGAATTACCTTGCTCAAAAGGATCTTTCCAAGTTCTTTATCTTCATAATTTTGTGTAGCATTTATTCTAAAGAATTACAAAATCCTAACTAAAATGAGATTATAGTAGTCTTATTGAAAGCCTTTATGAAGGTCCTCAAAAGTATTTTCAGCTTCATTATCTTCAAACTTTCTAGTTAATTGGTACTTGAAGTCACGTTCATACTCTTGACCATAATATACTTCATCTTTACCTATGGACTTTCGATTCCCATTGGGGACTAAGTTTCACTTCAAGTCATGAGCCAAAAACTAAATGGTACCTACCATCTCAAGTAATGATGCAAATGCCCCAAATTAGACATCTCAAATGAGGCATGCAAATCAACCTTAAAATTAGCAATATGCTTCTCAGTAGGACCAGTGAGCAGCATGTCATCAACATAGACAACAATGATTAGAAGCACATCATTAGCACGCTTAACATATAAGGTGCTTTCAATTGGACTGTTCTCAAAACCATGTGCAATCAGATAGGCATGTATCTTCTCATACCAAGCACGTGGTGCTTGCTTTAAACCATATAATGCCTTCTTTAACCTGCACACCGGTTTTCATGCCCTTTCTACACAAAGCCATAGGGATGAAAAACATACACTTCTTCATGCAAGTCACCATTTAGAAATGTTGTTTTAATATCCAGCTGATGTACATTCCAACCATGATGGGCTGCAAGTGCACAGATGCTCCGAACAGTAATCATACGACATGTAGGTGCAAAGGTCTCATCAAAATCAATGCCTCTTTCTTGTGCATAACCCTTTCCAACAAGCCTAGCCTTATACCTATCAAATGTACCATCAGGTTTAAGCTTTAGCTTGTAAACCCACTTAGTGCCAATGGCCTTCTTGCCAGGAGGCAAGTCACATAAAGACCAAGTACCATTCTTCATTATAGCATCATATTCAGATTGCATAACAACCATCCAATTTTCTGAATTCTATGCTTCATCAAACGAAATAGGCTCATTCTCATCATAGAGACTAGATGCAGCCATAGCATAACAATCTGATGCAAACGAGGTACTATGAGAGCCTAAACGAGTATGATATGACAGAGGTGCATCTAATTTTCTATCACGCAAAGTCTGCACCAGCCATTTTGGCATAGTTTTTGCCTGCTCAATATCAGCTCTCTCACCAACAAGTGCATCATGTAAATCTGCATGCCTGAAACTTGCAAAGGCTAAGAAGTTTCCTCATTAGGACCACTACTAGACTATCCACCTGTAAAAAGAGGCAGCAAAGTATCATACATGTCTTTTGAGCTAACAGATGTCTCCTTAGTACATGAAAGCAATGGTTGAATAGCATCTTCCACAAAAACAACATCATGACTAACCAGAATGCGTTTAGTCTATGGATGATAGAGACGATATCCTTTACTTTCAGAGCTATACCCAACAAAAATACATTTTACTACTTTATCATCCAATTTTTTGCGATGTTGTTCAAGCACTAATGCATATGCCAAACAACCAAAAACACGCAGATGAGCAATAGATGGCTTGTGATCATGCCAAGCCTCATATGGAGTGATATATTGTAGTGCTTTATTGGGACACCTGTTAAGTACATATGTTGCACACATGACAGCCTCAAGCCAGAAACTATGTGGTAAAGCCTGAATCTTGACCATATACCTCGCCATCTCCATGAGTGACTTGTACTTTCATTCAGCAACTCCATTCTATTGAGGTGTATAGGGCACTGTACATTGGTGTTTTATCCCATGTTCAACCAGAAATGCATTAAAATCAGAAGACATATATTCCCCCCCTCGATCAGAACGGAGGGTGCCCATTTTACATGTTGACAGATTTTCAACCAAAACCAAAAACTGTTTGAAGCAGATGAACACATCAGACTTTTCCTTCAATGGATATACCCATGCATGCCTAGAAAAATCATCGATGAAAGTCACAAAGTAAAGATAATTTCCAAAAGAAGGTGTCTGCATAGGACCATAGATTTCACTATGTACAAGCTGCAATTTCTACGTAGCCTGAACTGAACCATCTTTTGGAAAGGAAGAATGCTTCATTTTTCCCAAAATACAACCTTCACAAACATGTTTTCCAGGTGCCTCTAGTTTGGGCAAAGAGGACACCATTTTTTATTTCTGCAAGCATAGTAAACTAGCAAAATTCAGATGTCTAAAGCGTGCATGCCAAAGCTTTGCATCTGACATAGCCTGAGAATCATGTACTGCATATGCCAAATCATTTACAGATCTTTCATAGTCTATGAGCTTATACAGCCCACGACATAAAATGCCAATAACATCGCCATTTGACAGATCATGAACCCTACATTTGTCATCAACAAATTTCACAACCAAACCAATCTTGGCTAATGCAGAAACTGATAATAGATTTTTCTTGATCCTTGGCACATAAACTGTCCATAGAATCAACTTCATTCATGTGCTCACTCTCCAACTGTTTTCGGAGGTAAGCAACAAGAGCCTCATTCCTAGCTTGGTACAATGTGGTAAGTGTATCCCAAGCATCCTTAGCTGTTCTACAAGAGCGAATGTGAGGAATAATGGCACGTTTGACAGACAAAGCTATCATTGCATGTGTCTGAGCATCTCTGCCATCCCAACGAATCTGCTCTCTAGTAGGTGCAGCAGAAATTGCAGCACGAACAGGAATATGCAGAATATCATCATCTTCGACACCTTGTGCATCAGCTTTTATACCTGCAGTTGTAACAGTTGCAGGTGTGATAGCACATTTTTCAACACATTGCACAATGTTCCATAGTCTTTTTGCAACCAATACATGTCGCATCATATAAGCCCACAACAGGTAGTTGGTACCATCCAACTTATCCTCAACATCTAACATACGAAATACACACTGCTTTCAGCCATGGCTGATGAGTAAAATACCTTGATGTAGAAAACTGACTGTATCTCGAAAAGTTGAAAAAAGTTGCCTAGACGAATTCTGCTAGACCTTAGCAGAATTCGAGACGCTTAAATCGACGAACAAAAATTGGTATATACCTTTGGCACAAAAAGACAAAATAGCCTACACAAGCGCTACGATAGTGCGTTCGAAGGCTGAAACAAGCTCAGATCGCGATTTTGGAACGACAGAGCGTAGTTGTTTTGATCTCGCAAACACGCTGAGTATGCTCACCAAAATTCATGCGATTCTGAGACTACAACCAGAGAGGTGCCGAGGATGCCCTAGATGAAGCGACGACGTGCTCTGATACCAATTGTTGCAGTTAGATGTTTATGGAAGCACACGAACAGCATAAGGAAGAAGAAGAAGCTTGGAGCACAACACACAAGACTGAATGTATTACTAGAGAATGTACAGAGATTAGTAGCCCATTAGGGTAATAGGCGTATATACAAGCCGAGGAAAAAAACCTCCTAAAGAGGGGAAAAGTGCCCCGGTGGTCCTAGATTTCACTACCTAAATATATCAACATCTTCTCCCTTTTGAAGATTTTTCTTCCTCAAAAACTATAAGATTCATTCAAAATTATAGTCATTGCTATGAATCATTCATCATTCAAGTATTTGAACCATTCTTATACATTGGACCTTGAAAGTATCTAGAAGATGTAGTAGAAAGAAACTCTACTTTTGGTATTCAATAAAACATATTCTAGAGGTAGCTTGGTGACCACATGTCCTAACCTATTTATGAAATCATTCTTTATTTTTAGGAATTCTCGTGTTACCCAAAAATACAAGTTCATTTTTCATTTGTGCTAGGAAAGGTGTGTTTATCTCCAAGGCTAATAAATTTAAGGAACATGTTTCCATTTCCTATTTGTACCTTAAGAATTTTATGCTTCTTCATTATAAACTATTGCATCTCCTAAATAGAACATGTCTTGCTTTTCATCTTGAGATGGAACTCCCTTGAATGAATGAAGCCTTAAATAAGAAGCTCTTCTAAGAGGAAGGCATTCACAAGGTTTCATGATGATGTGAGTACTTTACACCATTCATGTTGGTGAAATTTTTTATCTTATAGGTTCAGTTGCTCATATTGTACTTCCATCATTGTGTTTGATGAAGCAAAATGGAAGATCTATATCATGAAACAACTAAACTATATTGGAGTTCCATCCTGATTAGGATATCTCATCAAGAACTCCTTCAAAACCCTTTTCAATTAACTACCTCTATGTATCTCTTAGAGCAGTAGTATTATAGGTTCTCTGAAGTAATGTAAAAATGTGCCCCAAAAAACGTCTTAGAGAAATCATCTACATCGTTGAACGCATTATAGGTATTCGAGTTCCATGTACTAAGACATCTCATTTAAAAGCTTCTTTTGGAACCATCTTTAAGTGTCTCTGTTATACTTAATATACATGACATTGGGCCTATGCCAAAAACCTTTGCATCGATAAATTTTCTAAGTCATAAAAAAATTTTAGTTATATTTAGGTGCTCATGGTTTCATGTATACATTGCTTTCTCATTCTCTACATGGTAAGAGAATATTTTTACATGACACTTCCTTACTTAATAAGCAAGTATGTCTTTGATAACTCAATATCATTTTGGGAAGGTATGTCTAGATAATTTACTTTGCAAAATAATGCTAGCATGATTTTGAAAATACCTTGGGCTTTGCTTCTTCCCAAATGTTTTGCTTACATATAGAAGTAATTTTTTTGTTCAAAGCTATGGCCACTTAACTAGTTTCGCAATTTTGGAAAACAAAAGAGTTAGCTTGAGTGCATGTACTTGCATACATGTAATATAAATTATTCTAGCAACCCATAGTTTCAATCATGTTCAGCATTCACTCCTTTTGCACAATCATGTGGTTCTTTTCCATGCACTGTCATATCAATGTACATGATTGTGTGCATTGAAACCATCTTGTGTTACAAGAAAATCCACATACACTCTTTCCTTTGGATGCACACAAGTGCTTAAGGTGCTTTGATGTCCATGCACATTTTCCAATTAACATTCATTAGCTATGGATGTGAATTGAAGACTTATTATAGGCTTCAATTACATCCCTATACAAAGAATGTGGTAAACCAATATGAAATTCAAGCATAAAATAAAAAATAGTTAGCTCAATGTCAAGATTCTTCCTTCCTTTGATGGATAAGAAGAGCAATTCTTCACCTTCATGATGACCTTTTGATTTGTGATGCTCCATGCTTCTTTCATAATGCTCCATGTTGTAAATCCATTTGGTACTTCATCAAGAGAGACCTCTTCTCTTCTTGCTAGGAGAATAAAATTCACGTGGAAGGTTTTCGAATATCTTCTTATTAACGATATTCCAAAACATTCCTGATTGGCTTCCCTAGCTTCTATATCCTCTTTGCCTTATTCTATTGTAAAGAAAGAGAACCATCTCATCCTCCTAATAAGCATCTTGGGATCCATTTTTATAGAGAAATCACATGCAAGTCTCATGAAATGAGGCAAAAAATGAACCATATGGAGTATTGTCATGAAGGTTCAAAACTCGTGGGGATAAACCTACGTCTCTAGATTTTGTGGTTGATTTGAAATATAAAAGGCCTTTTGCAGAGGAATTGGAACTCAAGGCATTTGTGAGCATTCTAAAACCCATCCTCTTATCCCATATAGAATGGAAAAGGAGCATCCTATGCAGTATTTATAACATGCTACGTGTTACTACACATTGTCTCATGAGAGAAAGGGAGAGCTCATTATCATGTGTGCTAAGTGTCACTTGTCCACATTGGCAAGACTACATGCACATTCGACAGCTTCCCTTGCTCTTTTGTGTGGATGTCTATACTTCAACTCTATTGGCTACCCTAAATAGAGCTTATTGGGTGATCTTCCATGCTCATGAGGCTCTAAGCATGTTGCTTATTTTTAGTATATACAAAGCTATGTGGGGGAAATGTTCATGCATGAACAATCTTTGGATCATGATGATGGCTTATGAAAACAATATCCCAAGGTCTCTTCAAAGAGACATGGCTATGGTACCAATGTTGTGTCCACACAACACTAAAAAATAATCTAAACTAACAATACTAAGACTTAGTAGAGCATAATCTAATCTAAACTCACAAATAGGTCAAAGATACATGTATCCACCCAACCAACTCCACACACATACACACACACACACACACACACACACACACACATATATATATATATATATATATATATATATATATATATATATATATATATATATATATATATATATATATATATATATATATATATATATATATATATATATATATATATATATAGATATATATAGATATATATATATTCCATGTGGAGGTGACACTTGGCAAGATCTCCTCACATTTCCCCCTTTGGCTTAGAGGCATATATGGATATGTGTACACACACACACACACACACACATATATATATATATATATATATATATATATATATATATATATATATATATATATATATATATATATATATATATATATATATATATATATATATATATATATATATACATAAATACATACACACACACTGTGTATGTATGTGTGTGTGTATACATATACATATATACACATACACACATTGTTGCCCGGATCTTGCAGATGCATGTATGCAAAGGATAGTACAAAAATGAGATCTTACAAAAGCATTAACAGAATAGAAAGAGACAAGAGACTTGATGCTAGATTCGATACAATCTCCCCCACATAATCTCATGGACAAGTCTATTGGAATATGTGTATTTATAGGTATTTCTCATTATGTCTTGAATAGAAGATACATGAGGACGATGCTTTGAAAAGTGTGCGTTTACAAAATCTGCTTTATTTACAAAATTGTCACTTTTTGAGTGATCTACTATTTTTACAAAAAGGTCGCTTTCTAAAATGCTTTATTATTTTTACAAAAAATATCTAAAACACTATCTTTTAACTATCTCAAAAACTATCTTAATAAGTCCACGCATGTTCACACCCTCATGAGTCATCACTTGCTAAACCAAAACACGATCACATTAAAAACCTCAACATTGAAATCCATATAACATTCCTTTATTCCATAAAGTATAACATGCCTCTCAATTGGAAAGCAAGTGACCTCAATTGATAATAATAAAATAGACATGGATGACCAGTCCATGTCCCATCACTAAACAATCATAAGCATGTTCCATGTAAAAACACATGCATGGAAATGGAAAACTGGAATTTAATGTGATTGTGAATGATATGCAAAAATAAAGTGATCATTATGTGGAGTTAGTAGTGTCTTATGAATCCATTGAGATTCTTCAAGTGATTTATTTTTATATTTAACTAAATATCTATGATGTTGCTGACGAGTCCATGTAGTAGTAGCATCATAATCAAGTAGTTTCATTGGAATTAAAATTTCAAGATCTCTTCAAGTAAAGGAGGTTCATCTAAAATAGGAGTGAGTGGTAAGGTTCCTTTAAAGGATTTCAATGAACTAATATGAAAAGAATTATGTATATTCCAATGAGAAGGTATGTCTAATCTAAAAGCATCCTCATCAATTTTTTGAATAATACAGAAAGGTCCATAATAATGTGGTGCAAGTTAACCTTAGGATGCTGTGAAATATTTTTCAAACTTCTTTAAATTATTCCTAACCATACAAAATCATTTTCATTAAATTCTTTAGCTACTCGTTTCTTATTAACATTATGTGTGTAATGTTCTTGACTCTTTTCAATGTCCTCATGAACCTCATGAAGTGTAGAAATATGATCTTGTGCAAAAGAATCAACCATAGGAATATCAGTTTGAGTGATAGACATGGGAGTGGGAAGCCTTTTGACATAAAAAAATTCATATGGTGCACGTCGAGTAGTGGTATGTGTTGTGTTATTATATGCAAATTGTAGTAAAGGAAGTTTCTCACCCCAATTACTTGGATTATCTAAAGAATAATAACATAATAAATCTAAAATAGCACTATTCATAGCTTCACTTTCTTCATTACTTTTAGGATGAAATGCAGAGGTAAAGTCTTTTTTGGAACCTAAAATTTGAAACAATGCAACCCAAAATTCATTACAAAAAAGAACATCTCGATCTCATAGAATAACTTTTGGAAAACTATGATGCAGAAAAAATGCATTTAATAAATAGCTTAGCAGCTTGAGGTGTAGAAAGAGTCTTTTTACAAGGAATAAAATATGCTTGTTTACTAAATCTATCAACGATTGTCCAAATCATATCATTATGAGATGAAGTTATAAGAAGACCAATAATAAAATCCATAGATATTTGTTCCCATGGTCCATTACGTATGGGAAGTGGCATTAATAATTTGAATGCTTTTCCATGATGTCATTTCACATGTTCACACGCAAACAATGGGAAACATACTGTGTGATCCTTTTCCATATTTGGGCAAAAGAAGAATTCTCTACATGTAAAAATAGTACTTTGTATGACCCTATGACCGATATATAAAAAAAGCAAACATTATTCATAGATTGAGGTACAGACCATTCTTCAATTACTTTAAGAAACAATATGGCCTAAATACTCTAATTCTTTTTTGAAGAAATAATTATTTTTAGGATTGGCATAAACTTTGTTTTTGCATAACAAATTAAAGACAATTGCTAAATGATTTTCATGGTCATTGTCATTCTCACCATAGACAAGTATATCATCAAAGACAACAAGAACAAAAGCTTGGTAATCTAGAAAAATGTTATTCATCATATGTGCAAACATAGCAAGTGCATTGGTGAGTCCAAAATGCATTACCATAAATTCAAAATGACTAGTTTGAGTTCTAAAGGCAGTCTTGTAAATTTCATTTTGTGTCATTCTTATTTGATGATACCCAAATTTAAGCTCAATTTTGCTAAAGACATGTGCTCCATGAAGTAGTTTAAAAGAAAAATGAGCCATAAAACAACCCTGATAGAAAGCCATAAATGATTTATGTGCATTATGAAGTGTATGTGTATAATCAACTATGTTATTGACAAAAACAATACGTGAATTGTTGTCTTTTCTAAATGCACGTTATGGAAATGGTTGGAATTCATGCATTGCAAATAAAGAAATATCTTGATTGTTGAACTTAAAACTCATTATGTGTGTATGATAATCAACGCATGGATTATAATGATGACAAAAAGGCATACCAAGTATAACATCATAGGACTACAAAGGAGCAATTAAGAATGTGTGTTCATCTATGTATGAACCTATACAAATCTAAATATTATGCACTTCACTTGTAACATTATATCTATTTCCTTGAAATGCAGACTTAACTTTATACATAGAAGGAAGTGGATGTAATTAAAGATCTTGCACTAGTGTATAAGAAATAAAATCATGTGAACCACCATCATCATGTAAAATATTTACAACTTTACCATTAATAGTACCTTGCACACAAAGTAAAGAATGAATAGAAATTTTGTTACCCAAGGTATTTAGATCCTTTTCCAATGCTTCTTTGGTCCAATCAGGTTGAGTGTCTTCATGAAGCACCTCCACGTTGTGTACTTGAGCTTTGACAAGTTTCATATCATTAGTTCGCAACCTACATTTCCGTTTAGTATGACCAAACTTACCACAATGCTAGCAAGTGATATGCAGCCTCTTTTAGCATCCATTGTCATAGTTTGAAGGGTTGGAGGTTTGGTAGGGTGTAAGGGGGTTGTCTTGTGGACTGGTGAGGAATTGGATTGAGGAGGATGCTGAAAAGTAGGAGAAGAAAAATTATGAAAGGATGCTTGAAAGGAAAATTGGGCTTGATTGGTTGTTATCATTGATGCATTTGTTGTAAGTGAATGGACTTGATGATGGACTGAAACTCCTTCTCAGCATCATGTGCAAAAGAAATAGCTTCATAGAGGGTCATAGGACATAGTGTGTTGAGCTTGGATTGGATTCCCATTTCCAAACCATTTTCATACTTCTGTTGCAAGGTATCTTCAGGAATTCTTTCAAGCAAAAGAATAAGTAGTAGTCATTGCCAAAAGCATTTAGTGTAGGTAGACATAGTATCTCCATCTTTCCATCCAAAAGTTGTCCATGATCGATGAGCATGTAAGCTGAACTGGGGAGGAAGGAAAGACTCCTTGATCTTTTCTTGAAATGCAGTCCATGTGGTGGGGCAATCAGTGCCATGCCGCAAAACATTCCACCATAACTGGGCCTTACGCACCAAATAATTAATAACAAATTTCACATTCTCAATTTTAGAATATGATTCATCAGAATAAAAGTCATCAAATTGGGATAGCCACGAAAAAACAAATTGGCCATCCTTTTGCTCATCAAATCGAGAAAATTGGAAATTTGTGGCACCAATCTTGGTGTGCATGCCTTCTTCTCGAGCGGTGATAATGGCCTTCACCACCCTAACTAGGTCATTGTCATCACTCTGCATTTTTTGGAGTATAGCATCATATTCTTTTATCTCGTTTTGAGCATGTTGGAGTGTTGATATATTTAGGTAGTGATGTGTGTGAAGACACTAGGACCATCGGGGCACTTTTTTCCCTCTTTAGGAGGTTTTTTCCCCCAACTTGTATATATGCCTATAGCCCTAACATGTTACTTATCTTTGTACATTCTAGTGGTAATACATTCAATATTGTGTGTTGTGCTCCAAGCTTCTTCTTCTTCCTTTTGTTGTTTGTGTGCTTCCACATATGTCTCACTCCAACAATTGGTATTAGAGCAAGTCTCTGCTTCATCTAGGGCGTCGTCAACACCGCTCTAGTCACAGTCTCAGAATCACACAAAATTTGGTGAGCATACTCAAGGTGATTAGGAGATCAAAACAACTTCACTATGTGGTGCCGGAATCGCAATTTGAGCTCATTTCGCTCTCCGAACGCACTATCACAGTGCTTGTGCAGGCTATTTTATCTTTTGTGCCAAAGATACATACAAGTTTTGAATGGCCATTATAAGCATCTCAAAGTCTGCTATAGGTTTAGCAGAACCTATTAGGGTAGTTTTGTTCAACTTTTTCAAATATAGTGATTTTTTTGCATCAGGGCATTTTAGTTAGTGGCCATGGCTGAAAGTAGTGATGTATTCCATATATTGGTTGTTGAGGATAAGTTGGACGGTACCAATTACCCATTGTGGGCTTATATGATGTGACATGTATTGGTTGCAAAAGGACTATGGAACATGGTGTAGAGTGTTGAAAAACGTCCTATTACACCTGCAAATATAGGTATTGAAGTTGATGCAGATGGCATTGAAGATGTTGATATTCTTCAGATTCCTATTCCTGCTACAGTTTCTGTTGCACCTATTGCAGAGCAAATTTGTTCGGATGGCAGAGATGCTTAGGCACATGGATTGATAGCCTTATTTGTCAAAACGTGCCATTATTCCTCACATTCACTCTGGTAGAATAGTTAAGGATGCTTGGGATACACTTACCACATTGTACCAGGCTAGGAATGAGGCTCATGTTGCTTACCTCCAAAAATAGTTGGAGAGTGAGCATGTGACTGATTCTATTGATGAAGTTATACCAGATAGCTCACTTGTGCAGACCGTTTTGAATGGTCTTCCTAATTCATATCAGACTTTTGCTTCTACTCTTCGTTTGATGATGAAAGGCAATCCAAATGCCTTGCCATTTGAGGAGTTAGTCTCTGTTCTATTACATGAAGATCACTCTAGGCAGAACAGTTCCATTATGCATGTTGCAGATCAAGCTTTCCTAACTAGTAAGAAGGGCAAAGGAAAATGAATCTCATTTACTAGTAAGCAAAAATCTGCAAATGTTGCACATTCGAAGAAGGAAGACAAAGATGAAAAGAAATTAGAAAAGCAGAAATTCATTTGTAAGTATTGTAAAGGAAACAATCATGTCATAAAGAACTGTCCAAAACTAGCTACAAAAGAGGCAAAGAAAAAAGAGGTTGGAATGGTTGTTGCAGAGGCCTGCTAATCTTTTGCAGATTGAAAAATGGGCACACTTACTACTATTTCTAGTTATGACCCATCTTCTCCTGAATAGTGTATGTTTGCAATAGACTCAGATGTTTGGTACTTTGATAGTGGGGCAACCAAACATATTACCTCACAACAAAGTTTCTTTACTTCACGCGAGCCTGCCCCTATAGGGAATATTGTCACATGTGCGAACAACTCCTCTTATCCTATCATGGGAGTTGGTAAGAACATTCTGACTAGTGTTGATGGTAGTTCTTTCACTTTGTTGGATGCTTTATTTGTGCGAGGGATCAATAAAAATATGTTATCAATTTTTGCATAGCCAAGATTTGCTTGGTTGTGAAATTTGTTGATGATAGATGTACAGTTCATGATTTGTCAAATGGAAACATGATTATTGCTTCTGGCATTTTATGTTGTGGGCTTTATAAGCTCATAAACTATGAAAAATCTATGAATGATTCAGCATGTGCAGTACATGATTCTCAAACTATGTTGGATGCAAAGCTTTGGCATGCTAGCTTTGGTCATCTGAATTTTGCTAGGTTGCTATGCCTGTAGAAATTTGAAATGGTGTCCTCTTTGCCCAAATTTGAGGTATCCACCGCAAGCCTTTCGTCGTTTGAAAAAAATACTCAATAAAACGATTGCTAGTAAAGAACCAAACAACAAGGTTGCATAACTAATTAACGTTGTACTTACATGCATCATCAACCAACATGTTTCTGAAGGTTGTATTTTGGGCAAAATACAGCATTCCTCCTTTCCAAAAGATGGTTCAGTTTGGGCTACTCAAAAATTGCAGCTTGTACATAGTGATGTATATGGTCCTATGTAGACAGCTTCTTTTGGAAACTATCTTTACTTCGTGACTTTCATTGAAGATTTTTCCAGGCATGCTTGGGTATATCCACACAAAGCAAAGTCCGAAGTGTTCATGTGCTTCAAACAGATTTTGGTTTTGGTTGAAAATCTGTCAGCATGTAAAATGGGCACCCTCCATTTTGATCGAGGGGGGGAAATATATGCCTTCTGACTTTAATGCATTTTTGGCTGAACATGGGATAAAACATCAGTGTACAGTGCCATATACACCTCAACAGAATGGAGTTGCTAAATGGAAGAACAAGTCACTCATGGAGATGGCGAGGTTTCTAGTCAAGAGTCAGGATTTACCACATAGTTTCTAGCTTGAGGCTCTCATGTGTGCAACATATGTACTTAACAAGTGTCCCACTAAATCACTACATTCTATCACTCCATATGAGGCTTGGCATGGTCGAAAGCCATCTATTGCTCATCTAGGTGTTTTTGGTTGTCTGGCATATGCATTAGTGCTTGAACAACATTGCAAGAAATTGGATGATAAAGCAGTAAAATGTATTTTTGTTGGGTATAGTTTTGAAAGAAAAGGCTATCATCTATATCATCCATAGACTAAATGCATTTTGGTTAGACGTGATGTTGTTTTTGTGGAAGATGCTATTTAGCCTTTACTTTCATGTACGAAGAGACATTTGTTAGCTCTAAAGACATGTATGATACTTTGCTACCTCTTTTTATAGGTGGAGAGTCTAGTGCTGGTCCTAATGAGGCAACTTCTCAGCCTTTGCAAGTTTCAGGTGATGATGCAGATCATTCCATTTCTGATGCAAATTCACATGATGCACTTGTTGATGAGAGAGTTGATATTGAGGAGGCAAAAGCTATGCCAAAATGGCTGGTGTAGACTTTGCGTGATAGAAAATTAGATGCACTTCTATCATACCATACTCATTTAGGCTCTCATAGTGTCTCTTTTGCATCAGATTGCTATTGTTGGAGTTAGACGTCTGCGAAAGCATGCAAACAACACAAGTAAGAAGAAGAAGCTTGGAGCACAACACACAATACTGAATGTATTACTAGAGAATGTACAAAGATGAGTAGCCCATTAGGGCAATAGGCATATCTACAAGCCGGGGGAAAAAAACCTCCTAAAGAGGGAAAAAAGTGCCCAAGCGGTCCTAGTGTGTTCACACAAATCACTCCACAAAAGGAAGTAAGCCCAAAGCTTTGCGGAAAGCTTCAAACTTCTCCCTAGGCAGAGCCTTCGTGAAAAGATCTTCTATGTTCTCCTGCGTGGGCACATATGCCAAGCTGATCTCCCCAGTAGAGAACCTCTCCCTGACATAGTGATAATGCACCTCAATGTTCTTAGTGCGAGCATGGAACACAGGGTTCCTCGCAACTGCCAATGCGCTCTGACTGTCAGAGAAAATGGTGGTGGCAGAAGACTGGCCAACACCAAATCAGCCATAAGGCGTCTGAGCCACACACACTCAACAATCGCTGTGAAAGCTTCCCTATACTCAGCCTCACAATTGGAAGTGGCCACAGTAGGCTGCTTCTTGCTCAACCAAGATATACATGAGCTACCAAGCATGAAGCAAAAACCACTGGTGGACACATGAGTGTCATAGCAACCAGCCCAATCTGAGTCAGAAAAAGCATGCAAATCTGACGGTAGTGATTTCCCCTTGGGATAAAACAACCCAAGTAGTCGAGTACCACTCAAGTAGCGAAAGATGCGCTTAACCGCCTTCCAATGCGTGACTCCTAGGCAATGCATAAACCTGCTCATCTGTGAGACAACAAATTGAATATCTGGCCGAGTAATGCATGAGTAAATCAAGCATCCAACATCCTGCTGATAGATAACAACATCAAATGCATCTCCAACATCATGAAGACTCAATCGTAAACCTGTCTCCATAGGAGTGGCAATAGGCTTACAGTCTTCAAGGCCAAAACACTGCAATAATGTGTCAATATATTTTGTTTGACACAAAGCCATTCCACCATCAACTTGCATAAACTGAATGCCCAAATAGTGATGCAAATGCCCCAAATCAGACATCTCAAATGAGGCATGCAAATCAGCCTTGAAATCAGCAATATGCTTCTCAATAGGACCAGTGAGCAGCATGTCGTCAACATAGACAACAATGATCATAAGCACATCATTAGCACGCTTAACATATAAGGTGCTTTCAGTTGGACTGTTCTCAAAACCATGTGCAACCAGATAGGCATGTATCTTCTCATACCAAGCACGTGGTGCTTGCTTTAAACCATATAATGCCTTCTTTAACTTGCACACCTGGTTTTCATGCCCTTTCTGCACAAAGCCACGGGGCTAAAAAACATACACTTCTTCATGCAAGTCACCATTCAGAAATGTTGTTTTAATGTCCAATTGATGTACATTCCAACCATGATGGGCTGCAAGTGCACAAATGCTCCGAACAGTAGTCATACGGCATGTAGGTGCAAAGGTTTCATCAAAATCAATGCCTCTTTCCTACGCATAACCCTTTGCAACAAGCCTAGCCTTATACCTGTCAATTGTACCATCAGGTTTACGCTTCAGCTTGTATACCCACTTAGTGCCAATGGCCTTCTTGCCAGGAGGCAAGTCACATAAAGACCATGTACCATTCTTCATTATAGCATCATATTCAGATTGCATTGCAGCCATCCAATTTTTTGAATTTTGTGCTTCATCAAAAGAAACAGGCTCATTCTCATCACAGAGACTAGACGCAGCCATAGCATAGCAATCTAATGCAAAGGAGGCACAATGAGAGCTTGAACGAGTACGATATGACAAAGGTGCATCTAATTTGCTGTCATGCAAAGTCTGCACCAACCATTTTGGCATAGTTTTTGCCTGCTCAATATGAGCTCTCTCATCAACAAGTGCATCATGAAAATCTGCATCAGAAATGGAATGATCTGCATCATCATATGAAACCTGCAAAGGCTGATAAGTTGCCTCATTAGGACCAGCACTAGAATGTCCACCTGTAAAAAGAGGCATCAAAGTATCATACATGTCTTTGGAGCTAACAAATGTCTCCTTAGTACATGAAAGCAATGGCTGACTAGCATCTTCCACAAAGACAACATCACGGCTAACCAAAATGCGTTTAGTCTGTGGATGATACAAACGATAGCCTTTACTTTCAGAACTGTACCCAACAGAAATACATTTTACTGCCTTATCATCCAATTTTCTGCGATGTTGTTCAGGCACTAGTGCATATGCCAAACATCCAAAAACACGCAGATGAGCAACAGATGGCTTGCGGTCATGCCCAGCCTCATATGGAGTGATAGACTGCAGTGCTTTAGTGGGACACCTATTCAGTACATATGTTGCACACATGACAGCCTCAAGCCAGAAACTATGTAGTAAAGCCTGACTCTTGACCATGCAACTCGCCATCTCCATGAGTGACCTGTTCTTTCGTTCAGCAACTCCATTCTGTTGAGGTGTATATGGCACCGTACATTGGTGTTTTATCCCACGTTCAGCCAGAAATGCATTAAAATCAGAAGACATATATTCCCCCCCTCGATTAGAACAGAGGGTGCTCATTTTACATGCTGACAGATTTTCAGCCAAAACCAAAAACTTTCTAAAGCACATGAACACTTCGGACTTTGCTTTGAGTGGATATACCCATGCATGCCCGGAAAAATCATCAATGAGAGTCACGAAGTAAAGATAATTTCCAAAAGAAGGTGTCTGCATAAGACCACAGACATCACTATGTACAAGATGCAATTTCTGAGTAGCCCGAACTGAACCATCTTTTGGAAAGGATGAACGCTGCATTTTGCCCAAAATACAGCCTTCACAAACATGTTTTCCAGGTGTCTCAAGTTTGGGCAATGAGGACACCATTTCAGATTTCTGCAGGCGTAGCAAACTAGCAAAATTCAGATGACCAAAGCGTGCATGCCAAAGCTTTGCATCTGACATAGCCTGAGAATCATGAACTGCACATGCTGAATCATTCACAGATCTTTCATAGTCTATGAGCTTATACAGTCCACGACATAAAATGCCAGAAGCAATAATAACATCGCCATTTGACAGATCATGAACTATACATCTGTCATCAACAAATTTCACAACCAAGCCAATCTTGGCTAATGCAGAAACTGACAACAGATTCTTCTTGATTCCTTGCACAAATAAAGCATCTGACAAGGTGAAAGAACTACCATCAGAAGTAGTCAGAATGATCTTACCAACTCCCATAATAGGATAAGAGGAGTTGTTGGCGCATGTGACAGTATTCCCTGTAGGGGCAGGCTCGAGTGAAGAGAAGAAACTGTGCTGCGAGGTAATATGTTTGGTCACCCCACTGTCAAGGTACCAAACATCTGAGTCCACTGCAGACATGCACTGCTCATGAGAAGATGGGTCAAAACTGCAAACAGTAGTAAACACCCATTCTTCTTCCTGCACAAGATTAGTAGACTCTGTTTTTGGTGTGTAGAGGCTTCTGCAACAACCATTCCAGCCTCTTTTTTCTTTGCCTCTTTTGCATCCAGTTTTGGACAGTTCTTTATGATATGATCATTCCATTTATAGTACTTCCAAAACAATTTCTGCTTTTCTGATTTCTTCTCATCTTTATCCTAGTTCTTTGGATGTGCAGCATTTGCAGATTTCTGCTTACGAGTAGAAGAGCTCCATTTTCCTTTGCCCTTCTGACTAGCCAGGAAAGCTTGATCTGCAACACGCATAATGGACCTGTTCTGCCTGGACTGATCTTCCTACAACAGAACAGAGACTAACTCCTCAAATGATAAGGCATTCGGATTGCCTTTCATCATCAACCGAAGAGTAGAAGCAAAACTCTGATATGAATCAGGAAGACCATTCAGAACGGTCTGCACAAGTGAGCTATCTGATATAACCTCATCAGCAGAAATCAATTGTTCCTTCAATCTTTGATCTTCGTTAGGAAATTGTCCATAGAATCACCTTCATTCATGTGCTCACTCTCCAACTGTTTTCGGAGGTAAGCAACACGAGCCTCATTCCTAGCTTGGTACAATGTGGTAAGTGTATCCCAAGCATTCCTAGTTGTTCTGCAAGAGCGAATATGAGGAATAATGGCATGTTTGACAGACAAAGCTATCAATGCATGTGCCTGGGCATCTCTGCCATCCCAACGAATCTGCTCTACAGTAGGTGCAGCAGAAACAGCAGCACAAATAGGAATATGCACAATATCATCTTCGACATCATCTTCATCAGCTCCAGCACCTGTATTCGTAGTACCTGTTGTTAGTTGGTACCATCCAACTAATGGGTAGTTGGTACCATCCAACTTATCCTCAACAGCCAACATACGGAATACATCACTGCTTTCAGCCATGGCCAGTGACTAAAATACCTTGATGCAGAAAATTGAATGTATCTCAAAAAGTTGAACGGAACTGCCTAGACGAGTTCTGCTAAACCTATAGCAGACTTCAAGACGCTTATATTGGCGAACAGAAAGAGGTATATACCTTTGGCACAAAAAGATGAAATAGCCTGCACAAGCACTGCGATACTACGTTCGGAGGCCGAAATGAGCGCAGATCACGATTTTGGCACCATAGAGCGAAGCAGTTTTGATCTCTGAAACACCCTGAGTATGCTCACCAAATTTCGTGTGAATCTAAGACCGCAAACGGAGGAGTGTCGACTGTGCCCTAGATGAAGCGGCGACCTGCTCTGATACCAATTGTTGGAGTTAGAGGTCTGCGGAAGCACGCGAACAGCACAAGGAAGAAGAAGAAGCTTGGAGCACAACACACAATACTGAATGTATTACTAGAGAATGTACAAAGATGAGTAGCCCATTAGGGCAATAGGCATATCTACAAGCCGGGGGAAAAAAACCTCCTAAAGAGGGAAAAAAGTGCCCCGGCGGTCCTAGTGTGTTCACACACATCACTACCTAAATATATCAACAGCTATGCTATGGCTGCCTCTAGTCTTTGTGAGGAGACTGAGCCTGTTTCATTTGATGAAGCACAAAATTCTGAACATTGGATGGCTGCAATGCAATCTGAATATGATGCTATTATGAAAAATGGTACCTAATTTTTATGTGACTTGTCTCCTGGCAAGAAGGCCATTGGCACTAAGTGGGTATACAAGCTGAAGCGTAAACCTGATGGAACAGTTGAGGAGGCAAAAGCTATGCCAAAATGGCTAGTGCAGACTTTATGTGACAGAAAATTATTGCACTTCTATCATACCGTACTCATTCAGGCTCTCATAGTGTCTCTTTTGCATTAGATTGCTATGATATGGCTGCCTCTAGTCTTTGTGATGAGAGTGAACCTATTTCATTTGATGAAGCACAAAATTCTAAACATTGGATGGCTGCAATGCAATCTGAATATGATGCTATCATGAAAAATGGTACCTGATCTTTATGTGACTTGCCTCCTGGCAAGAAGACCATTAGCACTAAGTGGGTATACAAGCTGAAGTGGGTATCCCAAAAGGGGATCGCTACCACCAGATTTGCATGTTTTTTCTAACTCTGAATGGGCTGGTTGCTATGACACTCATGTGTCCACGAGTGGTTTTTGGTTCATGCTTGGTAGCTCATGCATATCTTGGATGAGCAAGAAGTAGCCTACTATGGTCACTTCCAATTGTGAGGCTGAGTATAGGGTAGCTTTCAGAGTTACTATTGAGTGTCTATGGCTCAAATGCTTTATGGCTGATTTGGGTTTTGGTCAATCTTTTGCCACCACCATCTTCACTGACAGTTAGAGTGCATTGGAAGTTGCGAGGAACCATGTGTTCCATGATCGCACTAAGCACATTGAGGTGCATTATCATTATGTTAGGGAGAGATTAGCTTGGCATATGTGCCCACACAGGAGAACATTGTAGACCTTTTAACAAAGGCTCTTCCTAGTGAGAAGTTTGAAGCTTTCCACAAAAGCTTTGGGCTTACTTCCTTTTGTGGATTGATTCCATATAGCTTGGCACTTCCTTATACATGAGTGCCATCTTCTTGTTCACCACATCACTCCCAGGGGGGATTTGTTGATATATTTAGGTAGTGATGTGTGTGAACACTCTAAGACCACTAGGGCACTTTTTCCCTCTTTAGGAGGTATTTTTCCTCTGGCTTGTATATATGCCTATAGCCCTAATGGGTTACTTATCTTTGTACATTCTAGTGGTAATACATTCAGTATTGTGTGTTGTGCTCCAAGCTTCTTCTTCTTCCTTGTGCTATTCACGTGCTTCCGTAGACATCTAATTCCAACATGGAGTTCATGTCACAAAAGCTTCAATTGTTGCTCAATCAGTACCCCAGGTAGGGGTGATGTACCAAAATCCTTGGTATTATGGGTAGGGTCCATGCGCTTATATAGAACAAAAACCTAGGACTAAGCATGTGAAAAGAATTTTAATAATAATGTATATATAAATAATAATAATGATAATAATAAATAAATTAAATAAATGAGAGTGTTTGATAAATAAATAAATAAAGGAAAGAGAGTTTTAAATAAATAAATAAATAAGGTGGAGAGAGTGTTAAAAGTTATGTTAATTATCAATTAAAAGGAATGTGGTATCAAAAAGTGAAAATAGGCTAGTGGATAAAGCATATCTCTTATAAAGGATTGTAGGTTCAAATTCCCTACCTGCTAAATAAGGAACTTAGTAAGCTAACTAGAGAAATAAGTAAACTAATTAGAGAAATAGTTAAGCTCTTATTGCCACTCATAAGTTAGAATTGGTTCGCGTGTAGCTAATGGCTGCCAATGGAACCAAAGGGAACCAAAGTGAACTAAGAGAACCATGAGTGCTAGAGAAGCCAAAGTCATAGTTCTATGGAGTAACCAAATGGATAACCGAATTGATAAACAAATTTGATAAATGAATTTGATAACCAAACTGAACTCGAATAGTGAACAGTGCATAGGGAGCACAGGGAGTATAGGGAGTATAGTGAGCACAGTGAATACAGTGAGCATAGTGAGCACAATGAGCACAGGAGCACAATGCACGGTAACAAATTCGAAAAAAATAAAAAAAAAACACACCGGTGAACCAAAAAAAAAACTTCATAAACAAAAACCTAGATTGGATGATCGAGACAGATGCCGAATCATGAACAGATGCTATGAATCACAACTGGATGCCAAGAAACCACCTCTGTAGATGCGCGTTGGCTCTAATACCACTGTTGCACGGATCTTGTAGACACATGTACATAAAGGATAATACAAAAATGAGATCTCACAAAAGCATGAACAGAATAGAAAGAGACGAGAGACTTGACACCAAAGTGGGTACAATCTCCCCCCACATACTCTGATGGACGAGTCTATCAGAGTATGTGTATATATAGGTATTTCTCATTACGTCTTGAATAGAAGATACATGAGGATTGTGCTTAAAAAAGCATGCATTTACGAACATCTTCTTTATTTATAAAATCATCGGTTTTCAAGGGATCTACTATTTTTACAAAATCATCGCTTTCTAAAGCGATCTATTATTTTTACAAAAAATATCTAAAATACTGTCTTTTAACTATCTTCAAAAATATATGAATAAGTCCATGTGCATTCACACCCTCATGAGTCTTCACTTGCTAAATCAAAACACAATCACATTAAAAACCTCAAGACATTAAAATCCATATAACATTCCATTATTCCATAAAGTGTAGCGCACACACACATACACACACACACACACATATATATATATATATATGTGTGTGTGTGTGTATATACATACATATATATATATATATATATATATATATATATATATATATATATATATATATATATATATATATATATATATATATATATATATATATATATATACACACACATATATATATACATACATATATATATATATATATATATATATATATATATATATATATATATATATATATATATATATATATATATATATATATATATATATAATACATACATACATACATACATACATACATACATACATACATACATACATACATACATACATACATACATACATACATACATACATACATACATACATACATACATACATACATACATACATACATACATACATACATACATACATATATATATATATATATATATATATATATATATATATATATATATATATATATATATATATATATATATATGTGTGTGTGTGTGTGTGTGTGTGTGTGTGTGTATGTATGTATGTATGGATACACACACACACACACACACATATATATATATATATGTGTGTGTGTGTGTGTGTATGTATGTATGTATGTATGTATCCATACATACATACATACATACATACATACATACATACATACATACATACACACACACACACACACACACATATATATATATATATATATATATATATATATAAGCCAAAGGGGGAAATGTGAGGAGATCTTGTCAAGTGTCTCATCCACATGAAATCTAATCCAAAGCCTTCTAACCTTGGAAATAATAGGAAATCACATGGCTCTCACATGCACTGTAAATAGCTTCCTCTCAAGCTTGTATGTACAAGTCCAATGGCTTGCAAGGCCTTCGAGTTTAATACCATTCCCTTAGGAAATATCAATCCTAGGGTCAAAAGCTTTCAATTGGGAGTAAATAAACTCAAACAGCTCAAGGGTTCAAAAGATAGTCTTGGACACACTTTCCCAAAGGTTTCTCATTAAACTTAAGGGATTCTCTAAGTGACTTTGGACCTTCAAAACCCATGTTTTTGCTACTTGGACCCATACTTATACAACAATTACTTAAATCCCCCGTTCTGTACTTATATACTACCTAAAATACCCGCCTTCCCCCACAAACAAACAGTCTATGGTAAAATTCTTGATCACTACTATAAATATCCCTGTAGTACAAGAATGGATATTTGCCAGCCAGAGTACAATACAAAAGGGTGGAACTTTGCACATATAAAAGAGTACAGGGAAAAGTAGAGAGCTGAGGGATTAGCAATACAAGAGGGTAGATGGGAGAAGTAGAAGGGTAGATAGGTCGAAGGACAACAATATGAAGGTTTGTAACATTGGAAGAAATATACTTGTTCTGAATTGAAACAGTACTACATTGTAATTTGCTTTAGTGATGATCATCCAATTTTGTGTCATTTTCCAATTTCTTGGACTACTTTTCCGTATCCTCATTACACTTGCCACATTTTTTTTTAATTTGACTGTATCATGGTTTGTAGTTCTTTCAATGATAATGTTGTGAAGCAATAGATTGTCTGCAGAGAGTAGATGTTGTTTTGTGATCAATTCCTGAAAGATTATTCCGGATTACGGTAGGAACTTGGAAAAAAAATTCAATATATTCATGAAAGTGCACACCAAAATTGATTTTTTAAGGTCGGTTCATTGTAGTGTCATACTTTTGAATTGAGTTAACCTATCTTGAAGTGGTTTTTCATTAAGACATATGACTTATCATCTTGAATTCCCACTTCCTTATGAAGTGCCTCACCTACCGAATCCCCTTGTAGAGAAGAAATTCAATGCTTTCATATTAGGCATAGGTGGTATAACAATATGTAGTTGTCAATCTTCAGGTTGACAACTATGATTTCCTCAGGTTTGCAGATACACAATCTAGCAAACATGGTGCAAACAAAACATGGTCCAAACCCGCATAGCCTAGTGGCTGATGCTTTGAAGTGGTTGGTGCTTTGAATCTCAGGGAGGAAATATTGAGTTCAAATCTTGGCTGAACATATTCATGAGTTCCCCAAGATGGGTGTCCATGAGTTCCTCAAGATGAGTGCCTCAAGATGAGTGCCTCAAGATGAGTGCCTCTACCTTACGAGGTCGCATGTGTGTGTTTCCAATTCATTGTACTAAAAAAAAAAGTAAATTTGTAGAGAGCAGGTGATATAATGGTAAACACTTTGGACCCTAAAGTGAAGGTCAAGAGTTCAAACCTGCAAGGTAATTCATCTTTTGAATTGCAATTCCAGCATATTACTCGGAAGGATGATGGATCACCATGTATTCTTATGAAAATAACGTCTGAAAAGGATCCCTAAGAAGCTCTACTACTGTCCATGTAGCATCCATCCAAAATACGCCATGATCCATCCTCGCGGATGAAAAAAACGAGAGGAGGAGAGGGATCGGGGAAATTCGTGAGGAATAAGAACATCTGAGAACCATAATCGGCGCCACCTCCACACATCCTCCCAATCCACAACTTGAAACTATGAATGCCTCCGCGTCGTCTATTGCCGTGACGCTTTATCAGCTCGTCCATTTGTGGCTCATGTGTGCGGCTGGAAGTTCGCTCCGCCTTTTCCTCCAGACACTGTGGTAGCATCCACAGAGCTACTCTCTCGGCAGAGAAGGAGCACAGCGTACTCAAAATCTTAACCCAGTAGCTGGGCAGTTAAGGAACCTTGTTTCATTGTATCCCTTCTCTTGTGTCCAATAACCCAGCGCTGCACCATGTCTTCCATAGTCACTAATGTGTCTGAATATGACGCTCTCGCTAAAGAGAGGCTACCCAAGATGATCTACGACTACTACGCCTCCGGAGCTGAGGACCAATACACCCTCAAGGACAATCGACGTGCCTTCGAGCGCATTTGGTACGCATCCATGTCTTTTCGAGGAACTGATTGATGATTTATGTCGCCCTGTTTTATTGATCATATGTGAGTATGATACCTGAATGCATTGAGAGCTCGTGCGGGTGCTGGCATGCAACGGATGGAGCGCCGATCAACCAAAATTGCTGATGTTTCGATATATAGCTACATTCATGATGATTTCCTGTTCTTCTCTCCTATGTACTTGTCTATGTGTGTGTATAGGAGGGAAGGGGGGAGAGAGAGGTCTCTTTCTTTGCAATCGTTCCTATATATAAGCGCCGTTACCAGTGCATATCAAGTGTCGATCAGGGTGAACGTGTATTACTTCGTAGGAATGCTCTTTACCGTGGTGCTAAGTATGAAGTATGAATATGAGTTTGAGCATGTGCATATGCATGATATATACGTCTTCAGTTTGTATGTGTTTATGAGAGTTTGGATATGCATGAAGTCAGTCTGTACGTGCTCACGTGAGTCCGTTGGTACCTTATGCTGGGACTTGATGCAGGTTTCGCCCTCGAATTCTTATAGATGTGACTCAAGTAGATCTCACCACTTCAATCTTGGGTTTCAAGATATCAATGCCGATCATGGTTGCACCCACTGCCATGCAGAGGATGGCGCATCCAGAAGGTATCTTGAGAGTAATTATTCGCCGCTCTCATAGTTTACAAAGATAGTGAATGAAATGAAAAGCTGTTCATTGCTTCTACAGGTGAATTAGCGACTGCAAGGGCTGTGGCATCAGCCAAGACAATAATGGTAAGCTGCATGCCACAGGATTATCCAATTTGCAGTGTATCCTTTTAAGGGATGTGATAATGAAATTGATTTTGATGCAGACACTCTCATCCTGGGCAACTAGTAGCGTGGAAGAAGTTGCTTCTGTTGGTCCTGGGATCCGATTTTTCCAGCTTTATGTGAGTTACATCTTCTAGAGCAGTTTGAAATGAATCTTTTACTGGACCCTCAGTTAATATCAATGCATTCTCTTATACGAATGTCTCAAAGCTGGTTCTTTAGCTGTCACATAAGCTGTGCCCATGTGTTAAGATTGGCTCACAGATGTAGAGGAATCTAGGGAATAGAGTAATGAGTTTAATTAATGCAGGTGTACAAGGATCGCAGTGTTGTAGCACAGCTTGTACGCAGAGCAGAAAGAGCAGGTTTTAAGGCAATTGCTTTGACTGTGGATACACCACGTCTTGGGAGAAGAGAGGCCGACATTAAAAACAGGTGATGGATTTTATTATTGATTATGTACATTCATAGTGAGGGCGGAGACTCTAAGCTAGATTATCACTCTTGCAGGTTTGTTTTGCCTCCTCATTTAACACTCAAGAATTTTGAGGGTTTAGATCTCGGGAAGATGGACAAGGTAGAATTAGTTTCTCCTAATTTTTAAACAAATTTTATTTTCTTCTTCTAACTTGGATTCTTATCCATCAGGCGGCTGATTCTGGACTGGCTTCTTATGTTGCTGGCCAAATAGATAGATCTCTCAGCTGGAAGGTCTGTCTCTATCCTTTGCCTAGTATGAAATGGATTTCTGGTGCGGTTATGCTCTTGACTGTGGTGATAGTTGCTCTCCTAACTGTGCAGGATGTGAAGTGGCTCCAGACCATCACAAGTCTTCCTATCTTAGTGAAAGGTGTTCTAACAGCTGAAGACAGTAAGTAGTTTTTCTGATGGAGTTATTATGAGACAGTAGCCTACATATGAGTAGATTTGTTCCTTTTGCACACTGTGAAATATGAATAGCTTGACCAATTTAATAAATTAACTATTTGAAAAACTGGAAAGTCTCAGAATTAAGTAACCTTGAGGTAATTGCCAAGTTGACGAACCATTATCCTACAAAGTAGCTTTTTCGTTAATTTTTTATGATCAGCAGATGTGAAGAATATATGCTTGGGTACGAGTAATTCTGATGGATATAAATGATTTTTTCAGCCAGGCTAGCGATCCAAAGTGGTGCTGCTGGAATTATTGTCTCTAACCATGGTGCAAGACAGCTGGATTATGTTTCCGCCACAATCGATGCACTAGAAGAGGTTCAACTCTCATGCACTGTCAGAGCTGGTATACTTCCGTAGCTGTACAATATATTTATCGGGCATAGTTGTTGTGCAGGTAGTGACAGCTGCTCAGGGGAGAGTTCCAGTTTTTCTTGATGGAGGAGTTAGAAGAGGTACTGATGTATTGAAAGCCTTGGCGTTGGGAGCTTCTGGTGTCTTTGTAAGTGTCAATTATTGACCTATCAATTTTTTGTCAGTTGTGTCGATTCATGGAATCTGTATGACAAGGTATCTGACTGAACTGCTTGCTGCAGATTGGAAGACCAGTTGTCTTTTCCTTAGCAGTGGATGGTGAGGCTGGTGTAAAGAAGGTGCTGGACATGCTCCGAGAGGAGCTGGAATTAGCTATGGCACTTGCAGGATGTACATCCTTGAAGGAGATTACTCGGTCTCACATTAAAACAGAACATGATATTCTTCGCTCTGCAGCAAGGCTGTAGATTTTGTATTTATGAGGTATCTATGAAAGGTCTGGTGTCTTTGTAATGTTCTTTCACAAGGACATCTAAAGGGCTTCATTATGTATCAAGTCATGACCAGTTCCTTGAAGTTCATGTATAGGTTTGTCAACTCCAAGGATAGTGGCAAGATCGGACACCTTGTCTGTCGTGGTTGGTTATGGTCATGCTGTTTGGATGGTGTATGAGAGGTCAATTCCGTTATGAAATGTCTAACAATAAGTGGCCGTATGCTGCCAAGTGTTTCAGCATTGTAAGGTTATGTGAATCCTGTTACTTCATCAATATTAGTAGGTCATGTATTTATGATTGTCACCTTTCAATCAGCTTTTAATCCGTCTACGCATGCATTTTTGTTGACTTGCTTACTTTGAACTCTATGGAGTATGAACCTCTTAGGAGTTTTCTCTTAGCCATAGCTTTCACATTAAAATGACTGAAAGTACCTTATAATGCCGAAATCCAATTGCTTTACAACTAGTGTAGGGAGTCACAAAACACCAAGTACATCTAACACTGTCCAAATAAAGTAAACACACTTAGCACCTGTTTCAAAATGTGTGGCTGATCATTATTTCTACCTGGTGTTTCTGAAGAGATGGTTTGATAATAAGATTATGAGTTTTATAATTGAACTCTGGGGTGAAATAGCATCGATAAATGTGTATGTGCTGAAATAGAGAGGGAGGCAGAGTAATGCAGTTGTAGATTGGCAAATACGCACTCTGATATTGAACGTACTGAATGAAGTAAACCTTAAACCAATTATCTCATAAGAATTTAGGTGTCCAACATGAGTGATATCTCTCCGTAAATCAATACCTGTTTGAATCAAACAAAAAGTCTAATTACTCCGATTTACATGTTTATACAATTAATGTTATCATAGTGAAAGCGAAAAGTTTAGAATAAGGTGGTGATATGTTATATCTACCTATGATTGGCTATGGAAGATCACAATGACCTTCACATTCAATCAACGTATTTTTAATCCATGTCTACGGGTGTTGTAGAGATGGGTCGCTTCTAGGATGCACATGTCATAACTCATGGACATGTACAGAAATAAATTTTTGAAGTTTATTACTACAGAATCACTGTTCATTTTCCACAGACATCCATGTTTCGTTGTCATGCTTATACTTCTCAGTTCTTGAAACATTTCATATACCATGATGTCAACATTGCATTTCTATGACTTGATCATGAAATGGGTTCAGACACCAATAAAACTCAATGTCCTATCCCTTTTAAATGCATAGATTTCTGAAATTGAATGTTCAAGCAATTTACGCAAAAACATTTACAACTCATGAGTAGGCATCTTGTTTTGGCATTTGAAAGGCCTTGTCATGACCTCTATAACCCACTTTTGTCGACGGTCTTAACTGACCTTCTACATCGCCCTAGTCACACCAACCTTCAGTCACTCCATAGACGATGTCAGATAGGTCTCCCCATGATTTGTAGTTAAGTCTTAACTGTTCTCCTCACTTCATTTTTAATGTGAATCCTACATACCTATGTTTAGATTGCGCTAGAAGTGTTTCTTGATGTGTCGAATTTTGACTTCCTATGAAGATATTCGAATACATGGGAAGATACTCTCAACCGGTCACCCATGGAAGCTCATATGTAAGTAAATTTTCAAATAAAATTTACGTGATGGGCATGCACACAAGTGAGCTTGTAGACTCCAACACTCCGTATTCACTCTCTTTTTCATGCATATATGTGATTCATTGCCATGTCCTTTGCCTCTTTCTCATGTCTTGCATTGAATCCTACATCATGACCTCAACCTTCTACTATGCCTAATACAATGTTTGGACCATAGAATGGGTCAAAAAATTGCTGAATTTCATCTTGATAATGCCCATGTAATGCATCAAAACTCCAACAAAGATTGTATTAAAATTTTGCACCTAGAATGTAAAAAAGAATGTATAAGCATCTCATTTCTACATTTGAAGGCCTCATTATGACCTCTACACATGAGCACTCTTTTCAAAACTTTTAGTCATCTTTTTTGCATAAACCTTAGCCTTGTTGACCTTGATAACCAACAAAATTTCACCATAAACAAAGTAAGCCTCACCAATGCCAGTAATGAGAACTTATGAGAATGTTGAAGCATCTAGCATGAGAATGTTAGATTTATTTAGACCTCCATGGTCTACCATTAGTCTACTTGCATTTGGTCGAGGACCCTAGCCGGGTCAAAGACTAGAGCTCAGGGGGGCCAAGGCTCTAGCACGGATCTTCGAGGTTATTACATCTCCTCAGAGTGGCCATATGAGGAGTGTTTGGACCTCATAGAAGATTCTAGAGGTGCCAAGGGCAAGGGCTATTTAAGGTTGGGAGGAGGGTGGCAGGTAGCTAATTAGGATCTTTGCTAATTAGGATCTTTCATTTGGTATCAGAGCTTGAGTGAGAAAAGGGAAAGTCTTAGAGGAGAGGCCACTTCATTATCTTCTTGACAAAGGCTAGGAGGAAAGTCTCATGGATGTCGCGTGGAGTTTTGAGGAACTTTTTCGCGTGAGCGTGGTTGTCTTGGGGACGCGAGCAGACGTGAACAAAAGAATTTGTTGCCGTCGGCTGTTCTAAAAGGAGGTAAGTTACTTTCTTCTTCATTATCCAAGGTTATACAGGGTAAGATCTTGGAGGAATCGAACCCTAGACCTCATTGGAAGAAGGTGCAAGCCTTACTCAATTCTCCACATATGCTTGATGTACTCCATGCTGCCGCCACCTATACAAGAAGTAAGAAACAGAGAAATACTTGATAGAGCATTTTTTTCATCTCATTTTGACCTCTAAAATACCTACCTAGGTGCACCAAAATAGCCATATCTTGAGCTAGGAATATTCAAATTAAAAAATTAAAAGTGCTATGGATTCCTTGCTTCAAGAGCTTTCCATGGATAGGTTTTTTGATAGTTTTTGAGTAGATATGACCATCAATTTATATGCGACATCGCTAATCTTCTTGATTATTGTCCAAGGTCCACAAAATCTAGGGGATAACTTGGGTTTTTGACCCATTGTCAATGATGAACTAAGTGGAACCTGTAAAAACACACGATCTCCCTCTTGAAACGTTCGTGGTGTTCGATGTCGATCTACAAATGCTTTCATCCTTTCAGTAGCTTGTCGGAGATTGAACTGAGCTATTTTTAAGTTAGCTTGCATATTTGTCAAAAACTGTGAAGCACTCGGAGATTTCCTAGGTAACCCAATGGTAGTTGGACTATGTGGAATAAATCCATAGATCACCTCAAAAGGTGCAAGCCTAGTAGTCTTGTGCTTCCAACTATTATAAGCAAATTCAACTAATGGGAGAAAATTATCCCAATCTGTTTGCTTTTCTAAAACATATGCCTGTAGCATATCTTCCAATATCTGATTAACTCTTTCGGTCTGATCGTCTGTCTGTGGATGCTCTCCACTACTCATCTTGAGTTGAACTTGAAGCTTATTGAACACGTGTTTCCAAAAATTTCATGTGAACTTGGGATCCCTGTCTGAAACTATAGATCTGGGTAGACCATGCAGTCTAAACATATTCTGAATAGATAGTTCGGCGACTTGCAGAGCCTCAACTGATTCCTTTGTAGGAATAAAGTGTGCCATTTTGCTCAGACGATCAACCACTACAAGAATAGAACTCTTCTATCATGGTGTCCTAGGTAAACCCATTATGAAGGCCATGGAAATACTATCCCAACAATATTGTGGTATCTCCAATGGCTGTAGCAAACCTAGAGAACTAATCCTCTCTGCTTTATTCACCTGACATTTAAAACACTCACTTACATAATTGTTTACATCTCTCGCCATCTTTGGCCACCAAAAAGTACGTCTGATCAATTGCAAAGTTCACCCAGTTTTCCATGTTAGCAAGTTGAGACCATACATTTCTCGAGATGAGAATTGTGTAGATGGTTTGGTTGCTTTAGAAAATAGAGCATCTCAGCCAGATGTTCCATTCTAGGTTCTTGATAAGAGGGAGTGAAAATTAAGAAATCGCTCCATTCCAAAATATTTAGTGGCATGGACTAGCCGTCCACTCACAGATGCTACTTGGGAATCAGAAGCTCTGATTCGCAAACACTTTCCTTCCTTGATCACTGAGGATAGTGATCTCTAGAAGGGGAAGAGAGTGTTAGATTTATTTAGACCTCCATGGTCTACCATTAGTCTACCTGCATTTGGTCGAGGACCCTAGCCAGGTCAAGGACCAGAGCTCGGGGGAGCCAAGGCTCTAGCGCGGATCTTCGAAGTTATTCCATCTCCTCAGAGTGGCCATATGAGGAGTGTTCGGACCTTAGAGAAGATTCTAGAGGTGCCAAGGACAAGGGCTATTTAAGATTGGGAGGAGAGTGGCAGGTAGCTAATTGGGATCTTTCAAGAACTTATGAGAATGTTGAAGCATCGAGTATCAATACTATGAGTAAAATCCTTAACCACCTTTATTGCATCATAATAGGCCTTGTTAGACTTTATAGGCACCCTTCATTCACACACACTTAATTATTTAGGAAGATTTCACTATGAATATACTTAAGCCTCACCAATGCAAATCATGAGAAATTTGAAAAAATTATATATACTACGCATGTCTCGTTATGTTTTAAGTCTATGTTTATTCATGCAGTGGAATCACAATTCACGTTATGCAGCCTTTTTTTTTCCAAATATTGTGTTTTTCTATGCAAATCTCTTCGGTTGCCCACATTTAGGTTATGCTAATTCTTGATTTCGTCACGGCCAATTTTGCTTTCATATACGATGCCTATGTTCTCAGGATACACAAGCATCAATGCTACCTGGACAAACCTCATATCTAATGAAGTTTTGCACCATTTATGTGTATGGTTGATCTTGTTAGCTTGCAATAAAGACATTTATTGCGCTCTATATTGCAAGCCACTCTAGCCTAGAGATATTATCCTAATGCATTGCAACTTTAGTAGCGGGAAAAAATTGTTGTTATAAAGTGGCGTGAGAAGGCTCAAGTTAATGATAAATTTAGGTTCTTCGAGAATATTAGGTAAGTTATTTACTTAGCCTAATGGTTAAGTCTCAAGGATGGGAAGGAGAAGGTTTTGAGTTCAATCTTGACGAGTAGTATGGAGAGAGAAAGTTTTGCCCAAAGAGCTCTAGAGCTTTCTAGAAGCATCCACTTAAGATAACTCTGAGTTCAAAGAGACTTAACTTAAAAGATAAGTACACCTACCACTAGTGGACTCAAGTGGAAATGCCTAAAGAAGTGGGAATGCACATGGAAAAGGTGGCTCAATCACTTTAATTATAAAGAGTGATGAGGCTTATACGTGTAAAAACGGCTCAAGTTACTTGAGAGCGCACGATTAGTTCCCAAATCTATATAATAATAATTTGGTTGGAGAGTCATAGGTCATTCTCTCGTATGCATGGAAGGCTAAATTCTAGGTTCATTACATTGGTATCAGAGCAACGTTCCATGGAGCAAAAATAAGATAGCAATGAGAAACAATCTGAAAAAAAAAAGAAAAAAGAGGTAAATAGCTGATTTGTTTCGGTGGTTATGGCTTAGTAGTTAGCTTATTTTGCGACAAGCCATTGGTCAAGCCCCGCATCCAGCATTTCCCCCTCCCACTTTTTTTTTCTTTCTAGACCGACCCAAATTATAATTTGAAGTCTCGGTGGGTTCATCATCATCTTTTACTTGGTTGAGCTTCCATGGAGATTTCAATTAGATAGAGTTCTCTTCATTCTTTTTAAATTCATGAGAGATATTTCATGGTCTTTTCCATGAGATAGAATTTTCCTGCTCTTGCTATTAACACACGAGAGGTTTTCCATTCGCATACGACATGTGAACTGCCTAATGGAAGGAGAGACCCGCGCAAGTCTCTTCTGTGTTTTTTCTAGTAAGAATTCGATATGCTTGCGAAGTTGCGAATGCAATAGGCGTGAAACCGCCCTCCAACAGTCTGCCCGTGTGCCATTACATGCCGTAAATCACAGGCTACACTCTCGCGACCTCATTCAGCCTGGACAGCTCGGCCCACGTGCTTGGGAGGATAGCTCCATCGCTCGAACTTCATCTCATCTACACTCTACAAAAGCTCACGACTTCCCTCGAGAAGTCTAATTTGGTTGTCTACGCAAATCTACAGCTGCCCAAATGATTATGCAGGCGCAGAATGGCCCTGGAGCAACGCAAGTAAGGAGTTGCTTGGAATAACTCAGCGTATAGCTGTATATATGGGCTTACGTTGCTGAATCTATAACGCCATGGCATATGGAATGAAGTGAAGCTTTGTGGCGCAATTGTGCTTTACTCTATTCCTTTTCTCCTGTCAGACACATTGAATCTCGGACTCTTCTCTTTGTGCTCTTCTTGCAGCTCCCGCCATGGCGTCCAAATGGGCCGTGAGCAACAAGCTGATGGTTTGTTCGATGTATTTCTAGTCCTCCAACCGTGCTTACTCTATTCGTTTTCTCCTGTCAGACACATTCAATCTCGGACTCCTCTCTTTGTGCTCTATTTGCATCTCCCACCATGGCGTCCAAATGGGCCGTGAACAACCAGCTGATGGTCTATGTATTTCTAGTCCTCCAATTGTGCTTACTCTAGTCCTTTTTCTCCTGTCAGACACATTCAATCCCGGACTCTTCTCGTTGTGCTCTTCTTGCAGCTCCATTTCTATGTATTTCTAGTCCTCCATTTCTCTCCTGTTGGGCTTAAACTCTTCATGCAATGGACGGTATGAGAGATGATAAGGATGCCCTCATGCATTTAAACTCTTCATGCAATGGACGGTATCAGAGATGCAAAGGATGCCTTCATGCATTTAAGTGCAAGAGCCTTACGACTCTCTTTTCTTTTGGGTTCTCCATTCTCTGCGCATACAAGAGCCCGAGTGCCTTTGTCCCAGAGATCCCTTTGTCTTGAAAAGATAACGCTTTGCCTCCTTGATTTCCTTTCAAGTATTCAAGAAGCCTACTTATCAACAACTTGTTGAAGCTTATTATCCAATTGAGTCTATGGCACATATAAATAGAAAAAGCAATGGATGAGATCCAAGACAATCCATTGGACAAAGGAGGAGACAAATTATGAAGCATAATCTTTCTTTCTTGTTCTTGAATATGAATCATCATGAAGCAAAGGATGCATGGAACGAGAAGAGAGAAGGATATTTTCTCCAAATGGAGAGGGAAGATGGGACCCAAAGAGCAAGTATGAGGATAGAGCAAGAGCTTTCAAGCTAAGAAGATTGCTCATTGGATTTTGATTTATACATGTTTTTTTGAGTTTTTCATATAGGTATATAGCTTCAAAGTTGAGAATCTATCTTCAAGTTATCTTTGTGGAGCATCTAAAGTAACCACTTCAAACACTATTTCTAGCTGGTGATCATCTAATAGCCAATGAACTTTGGATCCATGTTCTTCTTCACTCAGGCATGCATTTTCAATTATCTTTAGCTCCTTGGAAAGGTTGCCTTGCATACTTTTCAATGATAGAAGATCAACGAAAGTAGAGGAGATTTAATAGGTCTTAATGGAGAATTTATTCTCAATAGTCACTTCTTGATAGTTATAGAAATGAACTTGGTGACTTCTTTTGAGATCTTTTGGGTATTATTTCACTTCCAAACTTGGCGAGGAAGTGTATAACTTATTTCCAGGCCACTGAAGCTTTTGGGATGCACAAGTTTGAGTTAAAAAATTAGATTTAAGCATAAAATTTTGTAATTGTGCAATTTGTAAGCGCACATTATACTTGTATAGGGTTCAACCAAAAGGAAACCATATTCATTGTATTTTGCACAAAAATTAGATTTAAGCATAAAATTTTATAATAGTGCAATTTATAAGCGCACATTGTACTTGCATAGCGTTCACCCAAAGGGAAACCACATTCATTGTATTTTTAGATCGAGGAGAGTGAGTTGCAAATGCCTCAATCATTTGTTTGCATTTTGATGAGGAGGAGAATGATGCCTATTTTGAACCTCGAATGGATGTAATTATTTGGGTAAAGGATTGAGCACATCAAAGGGGATGGACATGGGTGGGTGAACGTGCATATGCACATGCATAATTCACCAATTATTTCATCATCATCCATAGATGCACCATCATGGTGTGGGTTACTTATGTATTAAAAGCATGCTATGCATAGTGAAAGAATAAGTCCACTCTAAGTTTAGCAGTTAGAAAAGCAAATAAAAGTAAAAGAAAATCATGAAGATAAGTATCTTCTTAGTGCAATTATCTTCTTCACTACATGAAAAGATAAAGATAAGTATCTTGGACTTATTCCAAGAAGGTTAAAGAGTTAATGTTAAAGACCTCACTTCAAAGAACGTTTTAAGTATCTAGTGGCCTTGGACATCAAAGAGCTTTTTGGAGCACCATACTCGAGGTTGGAAGAATTCTCAACCCCCTTAGTCAATTTCTGGGGAGCACGCTTACTGGACATCGAAGAGCTTTTTGGAGCACCAGACTTGAGGTTGGAAGAACTCTCAACCCCGTCAGTCAATTTCTAGTATAGGCTAAGTGCGATTACTGGTACTGATTAATTAGGGTCACTTTAGGAATGATAAAAGTGCACAAACCCCTAATTACTAAAGTTCAAGCATAAGTTAGGATATTATTGAAAAGAACCCTAAAGGAAAAGGACTTAGGTGGTCGATGACATCTCAAAGTGCAATAAAACTCAAGTATTCCTAATGATGATATTTGTCAGATAAGATTACACTAGAGAATCTATAAAAGAATAAGTAACATATACAAAAGAACATTGCAATGTGGTTGTATTTGGGAAAATTAGGATTAATCGACAAATCTTATGAACCTAGACTAGGATAAACAAAGCATCAGATCGTTTGAAGCTAGTATCAATCACATAGCTAGGTCGTGGGCACAAAAACTTAATGGTTACCCTATTTGCTAAGTTCAGAAAAAAGTGATTCAAAAATGTCTTTTAGCATGGAGAGACCCGCAAGTAGCTCAGGCACTGCCTATTTACAGACATCAGAGGGTCCCTATAAAATGCAATTGGAATATATGAAGGCCAATTGATTAGGTGCTCGCATCTATGAGAATGGGTTGTGAAGATCAGTCATCCAACTTAAAAACCTAGATCAACCCTTTGGACTTGAACACCCAATGGTCAAGTTCAAAGATGGTTCTTATATTGACAAGGAAGGAACCATGTACGTGGTCACTAGCTTACCAGAGGTGACAGATGAGTTTGGATCGATCATATCAGAGTTTGATATAGGAGAACCTGATCTAGGAAAATAAGGATAAGAATCTAGAGCTCCTCGAGGAAAGTCTATCCTGTCTAGAATACTCACACTAGAATGGGTTGTTCAACATACCAAGAAACCGATGAAGTTTTTTGGAGGGTTAGATAAAAAAAAAAGCAACAATTTAAGAGGAGTTTGTATTTATGAATTCAAGGACCTAGAGATCCCTAGAAAGGTAACCTATCTGGATAACACCTCGGAGAGAGTATTCACAGTGACATATCAAAATAGGCTTTTTTACACATGGAAGGGTAAACCAATGTTTCCGTTACATACATACACTACCTATCATGATCAGGGATGTGCAAGATCGTCCCATGTTCTAGAAGCATAACGAGAACGAGCCAGAGAGAGACCTGAGGTAAGCTTTGCACACATTGTGGGCAGAGACAGATCAGGACTTAATGAAAGTGAAATACTTGAAAGAGAGAGATAGAGCACATAGACATCAAAGAGATGCATAGGATTTCCCCTCTCAAGTGGTCAAGACACTAAACTACTTTGATGGGTCAAGAGATCCTTATGATCATGCGGCCGAGTTCAAACAAGTGTTAAGATCTGAACAACTCAAGGACTTGTTCAACCAATTTGAGGCCTTTGGTTTAACCCTCAAGGGTACTGCCTTAACTTGGTTTCAGTCCCAAAACAGTCGCAACCACCAAAATATAGTTCAACTACTAGAAACATTCATCATCGAATTTTCCAAGAGTGGCATCAGGCATAACACATCATCCTTGATCCACAACTTCAAGCAAACACCCCAAGAGACAGTTCGGCTAGCCAAATACAAATTTAAACAATAGGTTCCCACACATGAATTACCTACACAAGCAAAACAAGTTTCCCTTTTTTAGATGGACTTCTAAGCAGGAAACTTAGATCATACGTATATCTCAAGGATCCAAGCACACTAGATCAATGCTTGAGAATGTGTATTGATATAGAAGACAACTTGGGTGATGAGTTAGAATTGTCCAAACTTTATAAGGGTTCTGAGAGTTCTACTAATCATACTTCCAAATCGTCCACTTCGATAGATGAGCTAGTTGAGCAGGTTGCCCAGAAGCTAGGAGTTCAAAATATACAAACACCTAGGGTTGCCTCATTGAATCGAGGTTATACTTGTGGAGGCGACCACATGGCTAACATATGCCCAATGCAAAACTAGAACATGAGAGAACTGAATGCTCCATATTGCATTATTGAGAGAAAATACACGAACCATATGGCTCAAGATTGATTGTACAATAGGAAGGCCATTAGACAAACTTATCAAGAACCTTACCAATAGGGTAGGTATCAAAAACAATACCAATAACCGTATTATAGTCCACAATAGTAATATGATCCTCAATACCAACAATAATATTAGGCACCACATAGGCCACAACTGGTCCTAGGAAACCAATTGCCACCTCCTACCAATGTGATTCTAGTTAAGTATTTAGTGACAAAGGAGAATGCTAATAGAGCATTGGTGTCGATGACCCCTTTGGTCTCAGAAAATGACCCTCATGCTTAGAGTTTTGACTACACCCATGAAGATAGTCCATAAGCTTATTACACAGAATCACTCAAGCGTAGTGATACTTATACATATCAATATGAGGCACTACCTATGAAACCAAATTGGGAGCCAGAATACTCCAATGTCATGTATACAAATCCTAACTCAGGTCCCAATTGAGACAAATGAGACCACAAGCCCTTAAAGGACCATGTTTTAGATGTCAGGGCAACCATTTCATTCGTGAGTGTCCCCACCCACCAGCTCTGGGACAAGGATAGAACATCACAATACAAGGCTTTTGTCCTGAGTGTGGTAAGGAACATCTCCCGAGAGATTGTCCAAGGAACACCTATAGTGAGCCCAAGGTTACACCCTTTAATATGGTAGGCTTAGTGGTGGATTCAAGTTCATCACAACGCTTTTTTCCTGAGTGTGGCAAGGAACATCTCCCTAGAGATTGTCCAAGGAACCCTTTAGTGATCCCAAGGTTACACCCATTAATGTGGTAGTCTTAATGGTGGATTCAAGTTCAAGTAGCATTAACATGGCTCTTATATAGGTAGTCACTAGGGCACAAGTCTTAAGACAAGCTAAACGAGGTGAAGAATCAGAGTCAAGGGAATTAGCAGAGCCTAGTAAGAGGAAAACAACAACATGGAAGGATACCAGAAAGAAGTCCAATCATAAGTGGGCTAGAAAGTTATCCAAACTAGAAGAAAGCGTAAGAGACACAAAAACAAAAATAGCAGAATTGCATCTCAAAACCCCTCACATGCCATAACTCCATCTACTCCACTTCATCCCACCCCACCACTCATTGTGAATAGACCGCAATCAGGGTATGTTTTTGCAGATCCAACCCTCGAAGGCTTGGACATGATGTTCAAGGCCTACCAGCCTAGACTTCAAGAAGGGCCAATAGCTACAAATCTAGACAAGAGTTACCCTAGAGCAAATCTAGAGATTGAACGAAGAAAATTTTACATGAAAATGGTAGAACTAGCTCAGGCTATACTTGAGGCCAATCAAAGGCTCAATCAGACAAATTCGATCAAACCGAGTTTGCATTTTATAAGTTCTTCTTATCAATCTTGGATTCATGAAGATCCTCACTTGTGGATGTGCAAGCTCGCAGAGGAAGAGGAAAGATGCCTAAAAGCGAGAGAAGAAGGAACTTCTCAAGGATCGAGACCGGTTACAGACCCAGCCTACACAACAATAATCTTTCCACATGCGGAATTTGAACCTCATGGTTGGGAAGAAATCTTAACCACCATGGACATTGCTATCAATGAAGAACAGTGGATGCCTGATTATGATGAGGTGGCTTATGATATCTCTTTTTTCATGTGCGAATCCTTGCTATAGGAGTGTGACTCTAATGAGGTTATAGAAGAAGAAGAGGACAACGATGATCTAGAGTCCATTGTGATGGATAGTTGCTTTGACTCAAAGGAGCACTATCTAGAAAATGTAGGAGTATTTACCCAAAAAGAAGAAGAACCTCTCACAAGCATTAAAACTATAAATTCAAGGGAGGAAAGTGAAAGTAGTCAAAAGAAATAGAAAAGAAAAGTAATCAAACAAGTAGAGGAGGAATCATTGTTCTGAGTTCCAGAGAATTTCAAGAAATATGAAGTTGAAGACTGGAAAATTTTTGGTATGAATGCCTAAGAGAGAGACCGTCATAGGAGAAGCATATGATTATAAAGAAAAAACCAACAAAATTGTAGTAACCATTGAAGAGAATGAATGTACGTACATAAGAGAAGACCTAAGTGTAGAAGAAGAAGTAGACCTTGTAGCTTTATTAAGGGAATTGTTGAGGGAGAATCAAGCAAAAAGAAGAAAAGAAGAAGACAACGAAAGAAGCTTCACTGAAAAGATCATATCCAAAGATACATCTCTGCAAGAAGCCCCGTAGGGGCGCAACACCCATCTCTGCACAGAGCCCCACAGGGGCACATATCAAGGAAAAAGCACGTAGGTGGAAGGAGGAACGAGAGCCAGGAAAGTATCCATGAAGAAGTGCAAGAAGATATCCAGCGGTTCCGAAACCACAAGAGGGTGCTTCAACCTCTTGATCTTTGGAAGGTCCAGATCGAAGGCTGAAAGATCACATCCTCATACCTTCCACTCGTGGCGTGCATGGCAACCCGACTTATTAGGCAAGACAAATGCATCAGGCCCAGAGGATGTAAAACAAGAATCAAGAAGAGGCCATCAAAACTGAACACCTGTTTAACAAACAGACAGAACTGACCAAGGGTGATGGGGGAAGTATCTCAACCCCTAAGCAACGATGAAGCGCGAATGACCTCCACAGGTATCCTTCTTTGACCTCTGCACACCAAAAATGCTCTTACTCAGAGCTTATGCAGAGAACTCCAGTGAGCTTTTGTAGACCTGTAGTAGACACCAAGGTCTTTCCAACAAAACAAATTTCACTTGAAATGGATGCTTACACAAAGAGAAACAATGTCTACAACATGGGCTAGTTGAATGCTCACAACTGCTAGTCAAGCAGAGACCTCACTTCACTCCAGCAAACTTTTCTCAGAGATTATACAGAGAATGAATCTCAAACTTGAGTCAACTTTAGAGCACTCTAATAGCTACCCAATGACACCAAAATCATAGCAAATGGATACATAGAGAAGGAGAACCAGCCCTTACAACAGAGAGCAAAATATTTCCAACAGAGCCTACACAAAGAGAGAGATATCAATCACACAACTTCACTAAAATGAATGTTGCTCCCAGCTTACTCAGAGAATGCTCCAGAGAATTGGTAAGCATAAAATAGACTCTTATAGCTATCCAGTGAGACAAGAATTACATCAAATGGATACCATATGAGGGAGAACCAATGCTAACAACTCAGGGGTAGAGAGTTGCAACACTGCCTGCGCACACACATAGATATGCCTACTAAAAGAAACAAACAAGCAAGCAAGGGGGTTGCTTAAGCAAGGGGCTTGCTTATCACAACTCCAGCACTTAGTGCTCACTTTACATGAGCTAAAACTCCAAGAAGATGGCCCAAAAGAAGTCGGGATACATGCTCCTTTTATAGTGAGAGGTGTGCCCCTAAAATCTAGGAACTACCTTTCCAAATCAGCCTCCTAACTTGGAGGAATTAGCTGAGATGACTTGGGGAGTGGTTGAGTGACTTTTCTTGATGGAATCTCGTGGCTTTTGGCTTCCTTTGATTGCTCCACATGTCCATAAAAGATTCCCCACGAATTTTAAGCTTGAAGCTTGACTTTTAACACTCCCCCTCAAGCTTCAATTCTTCATCCTCATCCAAGCTCCTTCATGTTGATGCATTGCTTGAATTTTGAAATCTTCATCCCATCCAAAGCCTTTGTAAACATGTCCGCAACTTGGTCCTTGGTACCAATATGATGTACTGAAACTTCCTTGGATATCACCTTTTCCCTTATGAAGTGATAGTGCACTTCAATATGCTTGGTTCTAGCATGATAGATAGGGTTCGATGCTAGATGAATGCTACTCATGTTGTCACAAAAAATTGGATATGTGTCAACCTGCAAATTAAGCTCCATAAATAACTTCTTAATCCACATTAGCTCACATGTGACTTGAGCCAAAGCTCTATACTCAGCCTCGGTGGAAGATAATGCCACCGTGGGTTGCTTCTTTGAAATCCATGAGATGATCTTGCTACCTAGCATGACTAGGTAACCACTTGTACTCCTTCTATCTTCCTTCGAACCGGCCCAATCGGCATCGGAATAAGCTTTGACCTGCATATCATCATCAAATGAGTAGAACAATCCTTCATTTATAGTGGCTTTGAGATATCGCAACATTCTTCTTGCAGCTTGCAAGTGTGTAGTCCTTGGACTATGCATAAATTGTGATAACACTCCAACTCCATATGCTATGTCGGGCCTGGTTATTGTGGCATAATTGAAAGAGCCTACAATAGATCGATACAAAGTTACATCCTCTAATGGCTCTCCATCAATGGAGCTTAGCTTTACATTAACTTCCATGGGATTTGAAATAGGCTTGCAATGTAGCATCCCAAACCTCTCAAGTAGGTCTAGAATATACTTCCTTTGTATGAGCATAATACCTTCTTCTTTGTATACAACTTCAATGCCAAGAAAATACCTAAGATCTCCAAGATCAGAGATCCTAAACTCCTTTCCAAGCTTTGCCTTGATCTCCTCAATGCCCTTTGTATCATTACCTGTAATGATAAGATCATCTACATACACACACATGTAGACCACAAGTTCTCCTCTTTGTTTGATGAAGAGAGATGGATCCGCCTTGCATTGATTGTAACCACATTTGATCAAATAGTCCACCAATCTTTGGTTCCAAGCCCTTGGAGCTTGCTTTAGGCCATAAAGTGCCTTCTTCAACCTACAAACATGATGTGGAAACTCTTTATGAACAAAACCTAGTGGTTGCTCCATGTATACCTCTTCTTCCAAGTCTCCATTGAGAAAGGCATTCTTGATATCCAATTGGAAGAGCTTCCATCCTTTGCTAGCAGCCATTGCAATGAGTGTCCTAATGGTGCTCATCTTTGCCACGGGGCTGAATGTCTCTTCAAAGTCCACTCCATAGGTTTGTGCAAAACCCTTGGCCACCAATCTTGCTTTGAACCTAGAAATAGATCCATCTGAATTCCTCTTTACTTTATACACCCACTTATTACCTATTACCTTCATGTTCTCCTTCTTGGGAACTAGAGTCCATGTTTGATTTTCCTCAAGTGCGTCTATCTCTTCTTGCATTGCCTCTTTCCATTCGGTGTACCTGCTTGCATCTTCATAGCAATCGGGCTCATGATCTTCTACTACTTTGTTCATATATGCATAATGTGTTGCCATGTATGAATCATAAGTAAACCTTTGAGTTGGATACTTAACTCTAGAAGACTTCCTTTCTTCACCTTTTGGAGGAATAAACCTCCTTTGCCTTGGGAACTTGATCTCTTTCTTTGACGTGGCTTCTTTCTCCATCATGTGTCCTTCATCATCTTCAACTTCATTACCTTCTTCATCCAACTCCACCAATGTTGCTTTGCCTTTGTTGATTGATTGTGCTTCATAGCTTGATGAAGATCTCCCCCTCCATGGTGAGTTCATGCTTGAACTATCTTCATTGATGGAACACCTTGGGCCGCTTAGTTCTAGGTCGATTTGTTCTTCATCATGTCCATGCTTTTCTTCTTCATAGTCCTGCATACAATCATACTTCTTATACCAAGGGAGTAGCTCATCAAATGCTACATCCCTTGATATCCTCAAGTCCTTTGTGTTTGGGTTGAAGCACCTGTAACCTTTATGATCATTTGAATATCCTAGAAACACACACTTTTCTGCCTTTGGTTGTAGCTTGTGCCTCAATTCACTTGGCACATGTACATAACAAGTACATCCAAATATCTTCAAGTGGGAAAGATCAGGTTTCTTACCATAATAGGCTTGATATGGTGTCAAGCCATGGATCCCTGAGGTAGGAGCCCTATTCATTAGATACACGGCGGTATTTGCTGCATCACTCCAAAACATGTTAGGTACATTCATCTCATTAAGCATTGCTCTAGCGATCTCGGCAATGTATCTATTCTTTCTCTCTGCTACTCCATTTTGTTGGGGTGTGTACCTGCATGTTACTTGCCTCTTGATGCCTTGATCCATTAAAAAATCAGAAAACTCATTTGAGAAATATTCTCCCCCTCCATCGGACCTTAGCTTCTTGATATATGTACCTGTTTCCTTCTCTACCATTGCCTTGAATGCTTTGAAACATGTAAACACATCTGATTTCTTTTTGATGAAATAAACCCAAACCATCCTTGTGCAATCATCTATAAAAGTGACAAAGTACTTGTTACCTCCAATGGATTGCTCTTTCGTTGGCCCCCACACATCTGTATGTATCAACTCCAATGGATGTTGGCTTATGTAGCCACTCTTCTTGAATGGAAGTCTCGCTTGCTTCCCTAGTTGACAAGATTCACATAAATGCTTCATACCTTGTCCTTGGAAGTTGGGAAGACCTTCAACCAGCCTCTTGAATTGCATTTCCTTCATTCTTTGTATGTTGATGTGACCTATCCTCTTGTGCCACAAGTCCAACTCCGAAATCCTCTTGTTTCCATATGTGAAGTAGACATGTTGAGTAGAATGAGAATTTACCTCCAAAGTGAAGAGTCTCCCTTGCTTCTTTCCTCTTGCTATGACCTTATACCTTGCTTAGGGTTCTCCACAAAGCATCCACCTTTGTTGAACCTTACTTGATAGCCTCTTTCAACCATTTGCCCAACGGACACCAAGTTCTTTGTGATGGTAGGTACATGCAAGCCATCCTTGAGACATCTTCCTTCCTCCTTGTCATCCAAAGCTACATCTCCAACATGGGAGATCTCATGGGCTGTATCATCACCTGTTTCTACATGTCCTTTACCTTTGGGAACATGTAGATTAGTAAACCAAGAAGCATTGCAACTCATATGGTTGCTACATCCACTATCAATATACCAAGTGTTATCTACTTTGCTTGAATTCCCATTCATGTGCATCATCAAGAGATTGTCATTTTCTGAACTTGTAGAAGCATAATTACCTTGGCCTTTGTATGAAGAACCTTGATTCTAGTTCCTTTGGTTTCCTCCTTGGTAGCAATCTCTAGCATAGTGGCCAAACTTGCCACATATGTAACATCCTTCGCCATCTTGATTCCTGTTTTGTTGATGTCGTCCTCCTCTTCCTCTTGATCTTCCTCTCCCTCTTTGTGATGAGGTGCCTTGGTCATGTCCTTGATTTCTTGAGTGGCCTTGCCTTCCTCCAAACCTTCCTTTGCCCCTTCCTTGTCCTTGTCTTCCTTTGCCCCTTTGATTACCTGCATAGAAAACTTGTGCATCTTTGCTTTTAGTTGAACTTCCACCTATGTTCATTTCTTCGGTGACCATGAGAGCAACCAATTGCTCAAAATTGGGAAGATTATCCCTTACATAAACTGAAGTGGTAAAGTGTTTCCACTTCTCATCATCTCTCAAACCATTGAGAGTATAAGCCACAAGATCGTCATCGTCTACGTGGCTTCCAATGGATCCCAATGCATCTGATAACTCCTTGACCTTAAGTATGTAGTCATTTATGCTACTCCCTGAGCTCTTCCTAAGGTTGTTGAGCTCATTCTTGAGTTGGATCTTCCTTGCTTTGGTGCTTGTTGAATAAAGCCTTTCAAGTGTCTCCCATACCTTCATGCTTGAATCCAGGTCTTGGATATGGCCGATCATGCTATTGCTAATGTGTTGGGAAAGAATAAAGATAACCCTCTTGTCTCTTTCATTCCATTCCCTAAAGGCCCTTCTCTGGTCATTGGTTGGATTCTCATCCAACCTAGGTCTTGGTTCACTTCCACTAATCAACCCCCAAAGGCCCTTGCCCATAAGATAGTTGGAGACCCTAAATCTCCATGGTTGATAGTTACCTTTGTCTAGCTTTTCAATTTGAGTGTTGAAGTCTCCCATATCTAGTCTTTGATACTTGACCTAGCCCTTGGCTAATGCTCCAATGTGTGTAAAATGAAAATGAGGCTCTGAGGTTACCTCAATCCAAAGCTTTCCTTAGATGGACACCTTGTGCTCTTGCAAATTTGAGTAGAATAGCTCCCCCTTGATGTGAGCTACCTCCAAGAAGCTTTTGTTGATGCAACTCTTCAACCACCAACTCCAAGAGGTCTTCTTTCTTGTATGTGATACCTCCAAGATGCCCAAATGCTCTGATACCACTGATGGGGGAAGTATCTCAACCCCTAAGCAACGATGAAGCGCGAATGACCTCCACAGGTATCCTTCTTTGACCTCTGCACACCAAAAATGCTCTTACTCAGAGCTTATGCAGAGAACTCCAGTGAGCTTTTGTAGAACTGTAGTAGACACCAAGGTCTTTCCAACAAAACAAATTTCACTTGAAATGGATGCTTACACAAAGAGAAACAATGTCCACAACATGAGCTAGTTGAATGCTCACAACTGCTAGTCAAGCAGAGACCTCACTTCACTCCAGCAAACTTTTCTCAGAGATTATACAGAGAATGAATCTCAAACTTGAGTCAACTTTAGAGCACTCTAATAGCTACCCAATGACACCAAAATCATAGCAAATGGATACATAGAGAAGGAGAACCAGCCCTTACAACAGAGAGCAAAATATTTCCAACAGAGCCTACACAAAGAGAGAGATATCAATCACACAACTTCACTAAAATGAATGTTGCTCCCAGCTTACTCAGAGAATGCTCCAGAGAATTGGTAAGCATAAAATAGACTCTTATAGCTATCCAATGAGACAAGAATTACATCAAATGGATACCATATGAGGGAGAACCAATGCTAACAACTCAGGGGTAGAGAGTTGCAACACTGCCTGCGCACACACATAGATATGCCTACTAAAAGAAAACAAACAAGCAAGCAAGGGGGTTGCTTAAGCAAGGGGCTTGCTTATCACAACTCCAGCACTTAGTGCTCACTTTACATGAGCTAAAACTCCAAGAAGATGGCCCAAAAGAAGTCGGGATACATGCTCCTTTTATAGTGAGAGGTGTGCCCCTAAAATCTAGGAACTACCTTTCCAAATCAGCCTCCTAACTTGGAGGAATTAGTTGAGATGACTTGGGGAGTGGTTGAGTGACTTTTCTTGATGGAATCTCGTGGCTTTTGGCTTCCTTTGATTGCTCCACATGTCCATAAAAGATTCCCCACGATTTTTTAGCTTGAAGCTTGACTTTTAACAAAGGGTTGCGAGCGATGAAAAGAAAAAGAACAGGCAGTACAAATGCATTAGGTCGAGAGGATGTAAAAGAAAAAAAATCAAGCACAGGACCATTAAAACGGAACGCCAGTCCAACCAGTAGGCAAAATTGACCAAGGGATGCGTGCATACAACAAGGGAAAGATAGGAAGTAAAGCCTGTCAAGGGACGACAGAGACAAAGAGGGGGAGAGTGTTGTAGAGCAAAGAGAGCACAAGGCAGAGAAAAAGACGGGCCCCAAAATTTTCCTGATTTGGACACCCAATTTTTATATTATAACCATTCTTGTAATATATTTTCCAATGTAAATGCACTAGATGAGTCCTCTAGATGCATCCCCATAGAAGATTATAAGCTTATCCATGTAAATTAGTAGGAAATCAGTCTTTTAGTGAATAAAGTGCTGATCTCTTGTATGAAAGGACCATTTTTAGGGCACAAGTATATAAGTCAATTTGTGACTCTTTGTAAGTACTTTTTGCCATTGTGAGAATCAAGAGCATAGAAATTCGAATTTGTGTCTTCTCCTCTCTGTATCATCTTCTTTGTGAGCATGTGTGCATGTGCGTTGCTTGGAAAGAGTGTTAGGAGGTGTTGTCTATCCATGAAAGTGCTTATTTGCTATAGTTAAGGTGTGTCTGAAGTGTAGGAAGTGCTGAAGTGTAGGAAGGTCATTCCCGTGACTCAGTATTTTGCTCATAACTTGAAGTATAAGTGTCAGAATTGAGTGAAAATACTGCCATTGGATGCGTCTTCTCGAGAGCTTCGAAACGCATATGATATTCACTATATTTGGAGCTCGGAGTTGAGAGAAAAGCTCAATTTACGGTTGGCTGCTGTTCCAAGTATCGTGACACCATGACTGACAGTTGAAGCTTGTTTGGATTAGTCTTTACCTTGTTTGCACTCTTTGAGTAACTCATTTGCATTGATCGTCATTTGAATGCATGTCTTCATACACTCGGCTAGGTTTTGATACTCATTGGATTGATAATTAAAGCGTGAATCCCCACTATATGCACTTGAAGGGGATTGAGGTATAGTCTCTTTCTCCACAAGTCCCTAAGTTGGTTCTTAGGTACACAATCACTCACTGAGAATTCTTGGAGAATGTTTTCAATGGCTTCGTTCAAGAAGTGTGTATCTCTACCATATACTTACTCTATTGGTAACTCATATCTGGTGAGCACCTTCTCGAATAAGAACCTAGCCATCATTTCAGCAGCATTCTTTGTGGTGACTTTTACTTCTACCCACTTTGTAAGGTAATATATGGCTACTCTTCATGGGAGTTTCTAGCTGGGGGATTATTAGGACTACAAAGTCTATACCCCACTTCGAGAATGCACGTCCTCCCATCATTGGCATCAAAGGCATCTCGTCTTTTCTAATCGGATATTGTGCATGGTGGCATGTGTCACATCTCTTCGCATAGGTATGTGCATCCATATGATGAGTGGGCCACAAAATTCATGAGAATATAATGGTCTTAATTACTCTGTCAAGCCCAAAGTGCCCACCTAACACCACTATGTGTAGTTTCTAAGATTGTTAAATAGTTTGATTTGTGAATGCACAGTCTTAAGTAACCATATTTTCCTCTTGGGTATAGGTTTTCTCCTACTAAGGCGTATTCCTAAGCCTCTTGCTCCATTCTTCATTTTCTTGCTAGACTAGCTTCGCTAGGTAGTGTTCCTGATCTCATAAATACTACCAATGGAGCACTCCATTTTGGAATTAATGACATGTGATCAAGGGTAGCATACTACACCAGGGGTCTCTTCTAGCACACTGAACAATTCTTAATCCCCTCATGTATTTCTCTATCCATACTAGGCCAATACACTCCTAAACATTTTAGATTCTGCAATGTTCATTGTTTAGAAGTGATTTCCTAACAATCCTTCATGATCTTGTTGCAACCAACTACTATGCTCATCCTCCTCAACACAACAAACTAATAAACCCTTTGTATCTTATTTGTACATACGTCCTACCAATATTTGATATTTTTGTGATTTTATAATTTCATCTTTGTTAGCTTTCACATTCTTATTTGCAGGTCCAAAGGTTAGGACAGATACCAACTTATTTGCTCATTTAGGAATAACTTCTAAATTGAACAAATAAGCATCAGGCAGTTCATCAAACACTCCTTGTAGTGACTCTCTTGAAGTGATGCAAGAAAGGTGATCTGTCGTGAGGTGGTTCCTACCTTTCCTAACAACCACTTCAAAGTCATATTCCATTAGTAAGAGGAACCATCTTACTAAGCATCCTATATTGCAAGGTTTATTGATCAAATATAATATAATAAAGCTTGATGCTCAATGAAAAACCGGAACTTGTTGGCTAATAGATAGTGTCTAAACTTATTGACGACATATACCATGCCTAAGTTTTCCCTCTCAATTGTCGTATGGTTTCGTTCAAGCATGTTTAGCTATTTGCTAACATATGTTATCGGCAAATCTAGATTTCCTTCACCCATAGGTTGTGCTAACACACATCCTATTGCATAATTGGATGTATCTACATGGACATGTAATGGTTTATTCCAATCAGTGGTCAGTATTGGTGTTGTACAAAAATCAATCTTTATCTCATTAAAGGAATTTTTGCATTTGTTGTTCCACTCAAAATTTGTCAACAGAGCATAAAGAGGTTTATTTATGATCACATACATGTGGATAAACCTACAGTAATATCCACAATGGCCCATAAAGGCTTGTACCTCTTTAATGTTCCTTCACCTCAGCAACTCCACTATGGGTCTTACTTTGTCCTCATCTATTGATATTTCATTCTTAGAAACAATATGACCTAAGATCTTACCTTGACATACCATGAACACATACTTTTCTAGGCTCAAAAAAACTTGATATTCTCTACACTTGTTGAAGTCCTTTCTGAGCTATGGGATGTAGTGTCTTCTTTCTTGGGAATGAGCACATAAATCATCCACATATACTTCTAAGCTCTTTGGAAAGAACTCTTTGAATACATGACACATGAGCCTTTGGAATGTTGTAGATGCATTGGTGAGCCCAAATGGCATCACACAAAATGCAAAGATTCCCCACTCTATGGTGAAGTCTGTTTTGTGTTGATCTTCTAGGGTGATGGCTACTTCGTTGTAACTTGAAAATCTATCAAGGAAGCTACAAACTCACTTGCCTACAACATGCTTCAATAAATGTTCGGTGATTGGAAGTGGATAGCTATCTCAGATCGTAGTGATATTAGCTTTTTAAGGTTAATACACACACACAATTTTCTGTTCTTCTTGGGCACCACTATAATTGGGGACACCCACTTAGTATGCTGAATCTCATGGATAAATCTAGCTTCAATCAATCTATCAATTTCTTCTTTTATTTTGGCTGCATAAGTGTTAATGTATGTGTAGGGATTCTATTTGGTGGGCTTGGCATCAATCGTCATGGGGATCATATGAGAGCATATTTCTATATCTACTCCCTTCAAGTCTTTATAGGTCCATGCAAACACGTTCCTATATTCCTATGTACCTAAGAACCAAGTTAGGGACTTGTGGAGAAAGAGACTATACCTCAATCCCCTTCAAGTGCATATAGTGGGGATTCACGCTTTTATCAATCCGATGAGTATCAAAACCTAGCCGAGTGTATGAAGACATGCATTCAAATGACGATCAATGCAAATGAGTTACTCAAAGAGTGCAAACAAGGTAAAGACTAATCCAAACAAGCTTCAACTGTCAGTCATGGTGTCACGATACTTGGAACAGCAGCCAACAGTAAATTGAGCTTTTCTCTCAACTTCGAGCTCCAAATATAGCGAATAGCATATGCGTTTCGAAGCTCTCGAGAAGACGCATCCAATGGTGGTATTTTCACTCAATTCTGACACTTCTACTTCAAGTTATGAGCAAAATACTGAGTCACGGGAATGACCTTCCTACACTTCAGCACTTCCTACACTTCACACACACCTTAACTACAGCAAACAAGCACTTTCATGGATAGACAACACTTCCTAACACTCTTTCCAAGCAACACACATGCACACAAGCTCACAAAGAAGATGATACGAAGGGGAGAAGACACAAATTCGAATTTCTGTGCTCTTGATTCTCACAATGGCAAAAAGTACTTACAAAGAGTCACAAATTGACTTATATACTTGTGCCCTAAAAATGGTCCTTTCATACAAGAGACCAGCACTTTATTCACTAAAAGACTAATTTCCTACTAATTTACATGGGTAAGCTTCTAATCTTCTGTGGGGATGCATCTAGAGGACTCCTCTAGTGCATTTACATCGGAAAATATATTACAAGAATGGTTATAATATAAAAATTGGGTGTCCAAATCGGAAAAATTTTGGGGCCCGTCTTTTTCTCTCCCTTGTGCATCTCTCTCTCTCTCATCCACTCTTTTCGTTTCCTAATCCGCTCTAGTGCTTCTTGTCTAGCTTCCTCTCGTATTCTTTCTTCCTCTAGACGTCTATTTTTACCCGTTATCAGTCGTGACATCATTTCTCCCATCAATGGATCTAAATATTTTTTTACTCGACATCCACTGATATAATTTGGCAATACTTCTCCATCTAGAGTTGCTAAGCTGATGGCTCCGCTGGTGGATATGCGATTGATGATTAATGGGCCATATCCTCTTTTCTGCAATTTCTTAGCGTGTTGTTTCAGGGTATATACCAAAACTAAATCTCCTTCCTTCAAATTTTTGTCTTTAAAATGAGCATCAAAATATGCCTTCTGTCGCCTTTTAGCAGCATAAATCCCTGCTACTGCTCGTAACCTCGTTTCATATAGCTTCTCTATTTGATCCAATTGAGCTGAGAGTTCATGTCCATTCCACTCATAGGTTGTTGCTACCCTGAGAGTGGGTATTAGGAAATCAATTGGTAAAATAGCATTCTGCCCATACACTAAGTTAAAAGGAGTAGTGCCTATGGCGGTTTTGTAAGCTACTCTGAATGCCCATAAGGCGTGATGTAATTGTTTGTCCCAATCAGATCTACCATTGTTCACAATTTTAGTGAGAACTGTGCACAAGATTTTATTTGAACTTTCGGCTTGTCCATTGACTTGTGGGTGATAAGGGACTGATTTCTTATGAATTACCAAGCATTCATTCAGTAAGGCTTCTATCACTTCATTCACAAAATGCATACCTCTATCACTCACAATTTCTATCGGTAGTCCAAATCTAGTGAAAACGTTTTCGAAGAGAAACTTGGCCGTAGTCCTTGCATCGTTTTTCTTGGTTGCTTTGGCTTCAACCCATTTGGTCATATAGTCTGTGGCTACAATTATGTATTCGGCAGGGGATCCTTTAGCTGGGGGGCTAATAGGTCCTATGAAGTCTATTCCCCATTTTGTGAAAGCTCTGGCACTCATCATGGGTTTTAGTGGCATTTCATCCCTTCTAATTGGATATTTCGTTCGTTGACATGTATCACATCGTTGAACATATGTGGCTGCATCTTGATGTAAAGTTGGCCACCACATTCCCGCAAAGAGAATCATTTTTGCTGTTTTATCTGTAGAGAAATGTCCTCCTGCAGCTCTTGTATGTTCCATCTTTAAAACAGCAAGATACTCTTCTTCATGAATGCACATTTGCAAATGATTATCTCTTCCTCGTTTAAAGAGTTGTTTTCCTATAAGAGCATAGTCCTTGCTTTGTTCTACAAGTGCTCTTTTTCTTGCTAGATTGGCTCCTTCTGGGTACTCTTGGGTCTTCAAGAATTTCACCAGAGGCATGCTCCATCTTGGTGCTACGGTGGAGTAGCACAGAGTGGAGTTCTCTTCTGGATTCTGTTCTTGACAGGTTGGGCAGGCTGATACATAGTTATGCGCATCCCTCTGCATGGTTGGCCAATATATGCCCAATCTTCTTAGTGTTTGCCATGTTTTGTTCGCATTTAGATGAGTTTTCCATTGATTTACATGTGCTTTTTGAAGGCACATTTCTTGTTCCTCTTCTTCTATGCATCTCATGAGTAATCCATTTGAGTCTTGGTGATACAAACTTCCAGCAATGATATGAAGGTTTTTAGTCTTCCACAGGTCTTGGGTTCGGTTTGGTGTGATCCCATCTTTAGGTCCATGAGTGAGTATTGGGATCAACTTTTCTGCCCATTGGGGACATACCTCGATATTAAAAAGGTACGTATCTGGCAGATCATCTGGTACTCCTATGGGTGGTTCACCATGTGTCATCCTTGATAAGTGATTTGCTCTTATGTGGGTATTCCCTTTCTTTACTACTACCTCAAAATCAAATTCCATCAACAATAGAAACCATCGTACTAGTCGTCCTGTATTACAAGGCTTATTGACTAAGTACAATAGGGCTTGATGATCAATAAAGAATTTGAATTTGTTTGCCAAAAGGTAATGTCGGAACTTTTTTACTGCGTATACCATTCCTAGGCCTTCTCTTTCGGTTATGGTATAATTGCGTTCTGCTTGATTCAATTGTCTACTGGCATAGGCTATAGGATGATCTAACTTTCCTGTATCTGCAGGTTGAGCTAAGATGCAACCAATGGCAAACTTGGAAGCATCCACGTGAATATGAAATGGCTTATTCCAATTGGGTACTCGGAGGATTGGTGCTGAACTCAATCGACTCTTTAATTTGTTAAAGGCCTTTTCACATTCTTCAGTCCAGTTAAACTGAGTCAATAATGCATAAAGAGGTCTAGCAATTATGGCATACATATGTATAAATCTTCGGTAGTATCCACAATGTCCCATAAATGCTTGGACTTCTTTAGCCGTCTTTGGTCTCGGTAAATCCAGAATTACTTTGATTTTGCCTTCATCAGTTGAAATTCCATTTTTAGAGACAATATGTCCTAATATCTTTCCTTGTCGAACCATGAAGACACATTTTTCTGGGTTGAAGCATACTCTATATTGTCGACATTTGGCAAAGATCTTTCCTAGTTCAGGGATATGCTCTGATCGTATAGCTGAATAAGTACATAGATCGTCCACGTATACCTCCATAGTCTTTCTCAAGAACTCCTTGAATACATGACACATCAATCTTTGGAAAGTGGCTGGGGCATTGGTTAGGCCGAAAGGCATAACCCTAAAGACGTATACTCCCCATTCAGTTGCAAAAGCTGTTTTATGTTGGTCCTCTCGAGCAATGGCTACCTGATTATATCCTGAAAAGCCGTCCAAAAAACTGTAAACTTCCTTATCTGCCACTCTTTCCAACAGATGATCCGTGATGGGTAATGGGTAACTATCCCTTATGGTAGCGGCATTTACTTTTTTCAGATTTATGCATACTCTTAACTTACCATTCTTTTTCGGTACAACCACCAAAGGCGACACCCATTCCGTGTGTTTGATCTCATATATGAACCCAACATCTAATAGTTTATCTATCTCTTCTTTAATCTTTGCTGAGTAAACATCGTTATATGTGTATGGTCTTTGTTTGGAAGGTTTAGCTTCAGATGTCATAGGGATTCTATGTGCACATATAGATGGATCTACTCCTTTCAAATCCTTATAGGTCCAGGCAAAGACATCCCGGTATTCCCTTATGAGGCATATTAACTCTTGTTCTTCCTCCATAGAGACATCCTGTCCTATAAAAGTACATCGTTCTTCTCCTTCCTCTAAGGTTACTACTATTTTCTTGGTCTTCTCTTTGTTGTCATATGCTATTCCTGACTGTGCTTCTCGTTTTGGCATTTGAATATCAATTCTTCTCTCTTCGACTTCATATTTTTTGAAGTGGGCGGGCACTCCAAATTGGTCTTGAGGCTTGTTTTCTTCATCATTTTTTGCTTTATCTAACCCAAGCTCCTCTTCTTGTGTTGGTTCTTGATTTATTTCACTAGCTATGACACTTACTTCTTGATTTCCACTTTCTATTTCCATTTGCTCTTGCTCCATTTCAATGCTCTCGTAATCTTCTTTCCATTCTTTTTCAATTACTTCTCCTTCTTCAGCCTCTTGAAGAACTACCACGTATAGACTAACGTCATAACCTTCCTCATCAATGCATTCATTCATGGTTATCACTTCTTCGTTTACACACACATCGAGAGTAGCTAAAATCTCCATCCAACCATGAGGTTCAAATTCTTCATCTAGGAATATTTGAGGCATATAGGCTGGATCTTGTACTGATCTAGCAACTCCTTGCCTTTGCTTCCATCCTTTCCTCCTCTCCGCTTCCTTTTTTGTAGTTTGGCATATCCATAGATGAGTGTCTTCATTCATCCATGATTGATCACTTGAACCTATACTATGAATCGACTGATTATCTTCCTCCTTATGAATCTGATTCCATTGTAAGGGGGGAACATCTTGATATGTATATGTGTGGAGATTTATTCTTGTGGTGGTTCCTTCATGCTGTAGGTATACAACGTCTTTTCCCCAATCTTGCACTACCTTTAGTTGTCTCATGAAAGGTCTTCCAAGTATCATTTCATAATTGCTAGGCCTTTCAAATTGACAAATCGCTAAGGTGTGCTCGAATTCAACTCCGCAAGTGGTAAAAACTACCCGTTCCAATAATCCCAAGGGTCTTTCAGTGTGTCCATCTGCAATTTGTATCTTCATGCGTGTTGGTCTTAAAGCTGGTTTTCCCCATTTTTCCCAGATTTCTTTAGTAGCAATTCCTACTCCAGCTCCAGAATCTAAGATGGCTTTAGTAGTGTAACCTCTATAGGTAATTGGAAGGCACGTGTTTCCTTCATCTCCCTCACTAAAATCTCCAACCTTATCGACTTGGATTTTTATTGTGTTCACTTCATCAGGCATCTCCTTCTCTTCCACCTTGATCTCCAATTGATTGGTTAATTTCTCCTTCAATTGTGGTTTGACCTTCAACAGTTCTTCCAATGTCAGAGTGCAGGGGATTTTTACCTTTCTAAGGTGTTGTAAGATATCCGATGTTTGGACTGATGGGTTCAGTTCTTTTTTTCTCACTGAGGGAATGTAGTATAATTCTGAATTATGTTCGTACTCTCCTGTGTAATTTGGCAAAACCTTTACACTATCATTTTCTTTGTTACTTGGATCAATTGGTATTATTTCTTCCGAATTCATTTCAGGTATGGAGTCTTCAATTTCACCTTCTGCTTCTAGCTCCTCAAAGGGTGGGTCTATTCCTTCCACTTTCTTCCACCGGTCTTCTTGGACTCTTGCCCACAAATCTTTAGGCCATTCCCCTTCTACTTTGGGAACAATGGAGCCTTCCCTTGTATCCTCACAATACTTCCCATTATGTGTCTCACCTGCTTCAGTTTTCTCGGGGTCCTTAGGGATGACACACTCTTGGAATTCTTTTTCAGGAATTCGTGAACTAGGTAGTCGAAGGACAGGTTTTTCTAAGGTCTGTTGAGCCACTTCAATTAATTTTTTGCATATCTCCAACCTTTCCTTCTCTAGGTCACCTCTAGGACATTCTCTTTCATGTTGTTCGATGGTAGGTCCTGCTTTTATTTGTGCCTTGTATGCCTGAATCCACATGGCTAATTCTTCAGGCATGGGATATGCTAAAACTGATCCTACCTCTTCTTTTTTAGACTTTCCTTTCCAAATTTCTCCTTCCACTTCTTGTTTCTCCCTTTGATTTTGTTCGCTCTTCTCATTTTCCTTCTTTTGTAGTAATTTCTTTTCCTTTATCCTATCTCTATGGTTCTTCCATCTTTGTGTTCGTTTGCTTACAACACTTTTCTCAAGCTCTTCCGAGTCTTCAACTACTTGAGGTGTAGGTGTGTTCACTTCTCTGTAGCTTTGATTATGTTCTTCAGTTTTTTCCGGGGTCTCTCTAGCTTTAGCTCTAGTTATTGCTTTCAATGGTACAGTGTACTCCTTCTCGCTTCCTGATGATTCTATCACTTCTATCACGCTAATCTGCACATTAGAGTTAACTTTGTTGGGGTTCTTGGGGCAATCTTTGAAAAGGTGTTCTTTACCACAATCACTACAGTATCCTTCCCAGACTCACTGTGGTGGTGGTGGTGGGTTTGGTAGTGTACATTCTCTGATATAATGATCACCTCCGCATCTATAACATGGTCCTCTAGGTACAGGCGATCTGTTCATAGGTCGGGGGGGTATGGATGCCCTAGGGGCTGTGTACATCAATGACACATAGTCCCGCTCATATCCGTAGGAACTATCTGGTGCTTCCATGCCATATGCATATGGTTCGTACATTTGTCCATATTCTATCATAGAGCTCTCATAACTGGGATAGTTTCCTTGACTATGGTCATAAGATGAGTCATATGGTTCATTACTAGTCAATGGTGTGGCTAGGACTATTGCTCTCTCTAAGTTTTCTTCAGGTTGAGCTATTTTCACTAGGACAACATTCTGGGGATGGGGCGGTTGTTGTCCTAACACCGGTTGTGATTGAATGTACCCTTGATAAGCATATGGTTGTGGTACAGGTGCCTGCTGCTGATATGTGGGATATCTAAAGGCTTCACCTCCTTGATCTCTCTGAGGGTATCCGTAAGATCTCATGAGCGGTTGTGTTGGTCTTGCTTGCCTATTGTAAGGACAATTTTTTGAGCTGTGATTTGTGTATTTTTGTTCTATGCTGCAATATTGTAAAGGGCCTGGAACGGGTGGTCTATTGTAAGCATAGGCAGGTGGTGGGACTACTCCCCTAGTGCACAGATGAGAAGGATGATCTCCTCCACAATGCATACATCTTCTAAGCATGGGCACTCTCATTGGGTTGTTGGGGTAGTTCCTCTGTCCTTGAATGTTCAATTTCTTTGCTACTAAGTCGGCTATTTCCTCTACATTGTTCTTAGGGTTTAATGTGCTGCTGGCTGAATCTTCACTTTTCACGCTACCTTGAGGTATTTTCAGATCCTCCGATAGATTGTCCTCTAGGTCAATAGATTCTTTCATGCATTCTTGCAAGGTTTGAACTCTCTTCACGTACACCAGAGATCTTAATGATCCATTCAATAATCCTTCCAAAAATACGGACACCATTTTGTTTTGGGTGGGTCTCTCTTCCACTGGGCACCTATCCACATATTGCTTGAATCTTCTTGCTGCCAATCTCGCTGATTCTGAAGAAGCTTGCTTAAAGCTATGGATCAATGAGGAAGAATTATTTTTAATTCTAGATTTAGTGAATTCTTCAATCATAGACTTGTTCCATATTTTGAAAATTGTTAGGATCTAATGGCTGGAACCAAGCTAAAGATGTGTCTGTCAAAGTTAGACCAAAAGACTCATATTGGATCAAAAAATCTTCTACTTGTTCGGCTCTGATTACTTGCTTGAACTCGGCTATATGATTGTAAGGTTCACTAGAGCCATCATAGTGATTTCTCATGGATTTGGCCACTTGAATTGGCCTTAATCTTCTTCCTACTTCAGGCGGTCTAGGCATCACAAGGAAAACTGGTCTTCCAATGGGTATACCAGGTCCTCTTGCTACAGGTGGTCTAATTGGGGCAAGAATTCCATTTCTTGGATCCACAGGTGGCTGAGGCCGATAATTAGGGTTATTTGCAGGCATAGCAAATTGTACATGTGGTCTAACCGGAATTTGAGTTTGTTGTGTTTGTCCTGACTGCTGAAATGAACTATTCTGAGAGGTTCCATGTGGGTTTCATGAAGTAGTGGATTGATCCCTCTAGGGAAACACTGGAATGTTCTGATATTTCAACCCGGCTCTCTTTGAATCTGTTAGGGGCCAATACCTTCTCTGATTCTTGTCCAAATATGTGATGATGGTGGGGAAGTCAGGATCTTGTAACTCATAAACCGTAACTGGATTAGGGGCTGCTTCCCATATTGAAGAGTGGGCTCTAAGGAGATGCTCCATTCCATTGATCAAATACACTTCCATTAAGGAGTCATCTTGGGGAACCGTCTCCTCTCCAAACCCTAACAACAGTAGATCTCCCTCTAGGTGTGGTCACTTGCTCTTCATTTCCTTCTTCATTAGGGTTATGAGCATTGTTTTCTTCCCCAAGTTCATTGATGTTTTTCGGATGTTCTGTAACAACATACTGGATATCTCTTTTATCCATATAAAATCCTCCTGAATACTTAACTGCTGGCCTAGGCACTATGTAAGCATCTGAAGCTTTCTTCAGTCTGGCCACTGATTAGTTTAGTCCATCTAGGTATATGGGTATCTCATGTTGATTGGTGGTCACATATTCTAAAGCTGTCCGATATTCTCCCTCAATAATTGACATCATGCCAATCATTGGTACAGTGTTTTGCATATCCTCTAAAGCCATAGGAATTTCTTCCTCTAACTCACTAGAGGTTTCAGAATAATGTGAACGGCTGCTTGGTTCGGCTACACTTCCTACAGAAGAGATCACACTTCTTCGGCTTCCTAGGGTTCTCCCGGACCTAAGGTTCATTCACTTTAGAGTTCTGATTAATCTTGGCCACCCTCTAGCTTCTAGAGTTCTTCACTAAGGGTCAGACTTCTAGAAAATTTGATTGGGAAAGGACTGACTATGAAATCTCAAGTCACGATACTTGGCCCAAAAAGTTCACGATGCTCGACCTTTCCACAAGACGATACACGATACTTGGATGAACACGATACACGATACTTGAAGAACTCGATACATGATATTTGAGCAACACGATACTCGATACACAGGAAACACGATACTCGATACTCCAAAAAACGCGATACTCGATATACGATACTTGATCACACGATACTTGAGATAGCACGACACACGATACTCGATACTTGTGAAGTATCGCGATCAAGGATCACATGATACTCGATACTTGTGAAGTATCGTGATCAGGGATCACATGATACTCGATACTTGTGAAGTATCACGATCAGGGATCACACGATACTCGATACTTGTGAAGTATCGCGATCAGGGATCACACGATACTCGATACTTGTGAAGTATCACGATCAGGGATCACACGATACTCGATACTTGTGAAGTATCGCGATACTCAACCACAGGAGATCATGATACTTGTCAGGTATCGCGATACTCGACTGCGGGAGAACACAATACTTGACACTTTTTCAGTTTTTTGCAAGTGTGTTTTGAATTTAAGATGAATATGTGTGTTTATCAAGCTCTTCTACCCTCTCCTCACCAACTGTATCACCCAAAATATACTTTCTAAGCCCTGTCAGACCCTCACGATACCTGCCGTAGATCGTTTGGCAATGATACTTAATTTTTTATTGATGAAGATGACTAGCAGATTGAATTGCTCACCTTAGAGGCTCTTTCCCAAATCTTCTATCACTCTCTCTAGCTTTGTGCTACTCCCAATCTCCTTTCCTACTGGATACGATACTCGGCTGAAGACTTCTCTCGATACTTGCTCAGAAAAAAAGTAACTTGGGAAAGTCGACTTTTTTGGTTTTTATACTTTTTGAGAAGCTCTCCTAACTACAAGGACTCAACAAGACTAAGATTAAAACTACTCTAGCTTCCTAACTACTCTCTTCTTACTCCTACTCTACTCACTCCACTTACTTCCCTAGACTAATAACTCACTACACACACTTCAAGAGGGAGAAGTAGTAAGTGCGGATGAAAGTGACTTACCAAAGAAGAGAAATTCACCACTCCTCCACTCACTTCAATGCAAAAAGCTACTTACCATCACACGAATGCCTCGATTTGATTCGACACTCCCCGACAACGGCGCCAAAAAACGTGTGTACCTCAGAACCAACTTAGGGACTTGTGGAGAAAGAGACTATACCTCAATCCCCTTCAAGTGCATATAGTGGGGATTCACGCTTTAATTATCAATCCGATGAGTATCAAAACCTAGCCGAGTGTATGAAGACATGCATTCAAATGACGATCAATGCAAATGAGTTACTCAAAGAGTGCAAACAAGGTAAAGACTAATCCAAACAAACTTCAATTGTCAGTCATGGTGTCACGATACTTGGAACAGCAGCCAACAGTAAATTGAGTTTTTTCTCAACTCCAAGCTCCAAATATAGTGAATAGCATATGCGTTTCAAAGCTCTCGAGAAGACGCATCCAATGGTCGTATTTTCACTCAATTCTGACGCATCTACTTCAAGTTATGAGCAAAATACTGAGTCACAGGAATGACCTTCCTACACTTCAGCACTATACACTTCACACACACCTTAACTACAGCAAACAAGCACTTTCATGGATAGACAACACTTATTAACACTCTTTCCAAGCAACACACATGCACACAAGCTCACAAAGAAGATGATACAGAGAGGAGAAGACACAAATTCGAATTTCTGTGCTCTTGATTCTCACAATGGCAAAAAGTACTTACAAAGAGTCACAAATTGACTTATATACTTGTGCCCTAAAAATGGTCCTTTCATACAAGAGACCGGCACTTTATTCACTAAAAGACTAAATTCCTACTAATTTACATGGGTAAGCTTCTAATCTTCTGTGGGGATGCATCTAGAGGACTCCTCTAGTGCATTTACATCGGAAAATATATTACAAGAATGGTTATAATACAAAAATTGGGTGTCCAAATCGGAAAAATTTTGGGGCCCGTCTTTTTCTCTACCTTGTGCTCTCTTTGCTCTGCAACAGTGATACATAAGAAGTCTCCCTCTATCATCCACAAGCTAACAGACAAGCTAAGAGGACAAATAAGATACTATGTAATGTATTGACAAAACTGGTAAATAATAAATGCTTTGATTGGGATAAAAACTTCATCATGATGTTTGGGACCGAGTTGCCTACAAAATGGTATTGAATGCCGCCCCATTTCGTATGGTCTTTGGACAAAATGTTGTGTTACCAATAGACTTCCTGATTCTCACTTTAAAAGTAGCACAAGAGCACAAGTGGAATGGACATGAGTTGTCCTCCAAGATATTTGATCTGGAATACTTAGGTGAGATAAGGCTACAAGCAATAGTAGGCATATACACTACAAAGAAAAGACAAAAGGTAGACTTTGATATCAAGGATAAAGGATTGAAAGAGGGAGACCTAGTGTTGGTTTATACACTAAAGCAACATGCCCATAAATTGGAAAATTTAGGATATGGACCCATGGTCATTAACAAAATTTCCACTAGTGTTGCATTCAATTGGCCACTCTAGAAGGTGATATCTTTCAAATCTATATTAATGGATGTCGAGTCAATCTTTATCAAGAACCTCTTACAAAGGATATGCTAATGAGATTCAACATTGCTAAGAAGCAAAAAGAAGAAGAATTAAGGGTTAGAGAAGAAGCACAGGCAAAGGCTAGAGAGTGCATTAGGCAAAATAAGATAAGGTGACAAAGCCTAAATGTCAATCCCAATGCCACAAGATATCACATGGTGATGTGCACCAAAAAAGTGCATATCCTAGCATCATAGATAGACGATCATTCATCATGGTTGAGCTAGGGCATGATGCTGCAAATAAGAAGATCAAAGCTCTGATTGATTATGGAGCTGCCGCTGGTGGAATTAGGTACTCATGTTGTAAAGGATTGGGCATCGAATTTAAGCCATTAGAAGCTTATTTAGTGGGCTTAGGAGGCATGGAAACCCCTTGTATTGGCGAGGCAAACATTTATATCCTCTTAAAAGAATGTCCCTTTGACAGTAAAGTTGCTTGTTTCACATGATGAGGACATCACAGAACATATGATACTAGGGCAAGATTGGTTGAATGATCACGTAATTGACCTACACCTGTGGCAGTGATTGCTTCAAGTTTGGGTTAACAAGCAATGCCTAATAGTTGAATTGGAAGGTAGAGGCCCTTTTGATTCTAGTACCCCACACTTTGCAAACACTACAGAGTCCAATGTGCACTATTCCTCACCTATTGATGGGCAGGTCATGCAAGTGTTGGAACCCCATTCTCTTCCAAAAGTATCAACATCACAATTAGAACAATCAGTTTCGCAGAGCAGAGGAGGACTACACGTGCACATAGATAGGTAGATAGATAGATAAATAGATAGATAGATAGATAGATAGATAGATAGATAGACAGATAGATAGATAGATAGATAGATAGATAGATAGATAGATAGATAGATAGATAGATAGATAGATAGATAGATAGATAGATAGATAGATAGATAGATAGATAGATAGATAGATAGATAGATAGATAGATAGATAGATAGATAGATAGATAGATAGATAGATAGATAGATAGATAGATAGATAGATAGATAGATAGATAGATAGATAGATAGATAGATAGATAGATAGATAGATAGATAGATAGATAGATAGATAGATAGATAGATAGATAGATAGATAGAAACTATAAAAAGAGGAAGGGAACTTATTTTTGAGAGTCTTTTTTTTATGAGCATTTTTGGATTTGAGCTTGTAAGAGTATGATTCTATATTAGAGCTAGTGCAATACAGGATTCCATTGTTCTCTCTCTTTTCCTTGCTTTGTATGCACATGTCTATGTATGTGTGTGCTTGCTAGTGTGCTTCTCAATCACACATTTTGCAGTCCACCTTCTCATGGGCATCATACCACGCTCATGTCTCTCTAGTGATTGACAACTATAAGGTAGATCTCCTAGGACAAAACTTGAACCAAATTTCAAGACTAAACAAATATGGGTGATGAAAGGCAAGCAACCATTAGCATTGCCCCAATAATTTCCCATTTAGGCAAGCCAACTATGCCAAAAGAAGAACCAAGCAACTAGGACAAGCTCAACCACAAGGTACCCGATAAATTTGAGCATCTACAGAATTACGTACAACTCAAAAACGGTGATCAACACTGAGTCACAACAAAGGAGAACAAAGACATGTTCTCTTTTTCTTTTTACCTAAATACCATTATATGAAGCAAAAAAGTGGGCATTTTACAATATCTAGAAAGCATCACGAGTCTTGCTTGTAAATATTGTCTTTAGAAGCTTGATCTCAGATCCCAAGTAGTCAAGATAGATATACTAAAATTCTTGCTGCCATGAAAACTAGTTGTTGAGCATGACCAAGAATCCCACATCATGATCTTGGACAATAGATTAGAGTTGAAAAGGTACATGTAAGAATTCGCGAAGCTCCTTCATTACATCTATAACCTCAATAAGCACAGAAGATAGCTAATTAAGAGTTACTCGAAAGTTAGAGAACATGTGTTGTAAAAATCAGAGCATTTTAACAAGGCAATTAAGATCATCCCCTTTGTATGGTTAAGATCCCCATTGAATGCCTGGCCATATTAACGGAATATGAAATACACTTCACAAAAGCATTCCCAAGAGAAGATAATATTCAACAAAATTATACTAAGAAACATTCACACATGATCAGAGAAATGCTCAAGATAAATCAAGCTGAACACGAAGTGGAAGCAGAACTCCAAATTATATTTCCATTAAAATGATATTTTACATTTCATGTGTTTTACAAGAGTTATGTGAATCTACAATAGAAGCTGATCATAGCTTTCCTCAGGCTCAAGGGTATTGGTATCCTCTGGCACATTAGAACACCTATCTTGCCTCTCTTGCTCCAAGATTGGCTCTTCAAGGTCAGCCATGTCCCCAGGTTCATCTGCAAGTGGGGGAACAGGCTCCCTTGAAGCTGCTTGGAATCTCTCCGTATCTGCAATGTGCTTCCTTCCAACCTCTTGGTCTTCATCTGGGCATTCATTCAGCCCATTGATTCTCATCCTAATGAAGCTCACTTGAGCATCATCCTTCTCCACAGCTATGCAGTGCCTGAACATCTTTAAGGAGCAAGCCAGAGTCGTTCCTGAAACAGCAGAAAACCTATTAGAGGCTTCAATCAACAATGACTAATGAAAATTGTGAAAATTGAAATTACCTGTGCCCGAAAAAAGGTCTAGGACCCAGTCATCGTCATTGGAAAATAGCTGAAGCAATCTCATTATGAGCTTTTGTGGCTTCTGATAAGGGTTAACCAATGTCATGTCCCCAGCTACATGACGAAGTTTCTTGGTAACGGCTGGGAACATGAGCACATTTGAGATCCCATTCTCATTGCAATGCTCCCTGACTCTCCTTTTGCTTACTTCATCATAATAGCCCACTGTAATGCATTCAGTGGCACTCACAAACCGATGCAAAGGAGTGTGATTTACGTTTGTCTTCACCCTGCAAAAAAGAACTATGAGTCACATAGGGCATCATGAAAGCCATGGAGATAGAAAGAAGATTACTTACCAAGTGAGGCACTCGACAGCATGACATCTTGCTTTCAAAGCAGTTGAAACAGAGAAAGACTGGTCTCTGCTATGGAAAATTACTATCCTCCAAAGAGGAGACATAGTTAACTCTGCAAAATCAGTGACCATCTTCCGAATCTGAGGGTGTTTGAAGGGTTCATCATCATTAACTGATCCTAACATCCTAAATCCATAGGGTATGTCCGCTATGAGAAGGGAGAAATGTTTTCTAGGCACAACAGAACAAATATTATTTACATCACTACAGAACACATTGTAATATACAGGCCTAAGGGGGTCTAGGGGATTGGAGAAACATTTAAGATCGGGTTCATCATCAAAATCCATCTCCTTCGCTTTCAGTCTAGATTTCTCATGCCTTGCTCTTTGAATGTGAGCAAGGAATGCAGGGGGGCAGTCATCTAGTACCTCTGTAGACTTACTTTTCCTTGGTTTCTGTAGAAGAAATTGGAAAAACAATTAGAAGAGCTCTTCAGTACAGCAAACAGAACATAAAGAACGGATGTATGGCATCGATTTCTTGTTGGGGTAGATGCTAGGCATCGACCTTCTACTAAAAATCGATGCTTGGCATCGACCTAGGGACCTAAGTCGATGCCTGGCATCGACTTTTGCCACGAGGTCGATGCCAGGCATCGACTTTTGTTGCAGGTCGATGCCAGGCATCGACTTATGCTGCAAGTCGATGCCAGGCATCGACTTATGCTGCAAGTCGATGCCAGGCATCGACTTATGCCCCCAAGTCGATGCCAGGCATCGACTTATGCTGCAAGTCGATGCCAGGCATCGACTTATGCCCCCAAGTCGATGCCAGGCATCGACTTATGCCCCCATGTTGATGCCATGCAATGCATCAAATTGTTTAGTATGAAATATTCTGATAAGAGAATCTACCCAATCACGAAACAGGATGAAATATTCTGATAAGGCTTTGTAGGATGATGTGGTTGGATAGTCTGCTTGGACCTCTGTCCAAGAAAAGCAACCCAGCCTCTTCATCATCACCTCCTGAATCTTCATGTACACTTTATGACTACAGACACATAAATATAAAAGAGACTAGGTTAGACAAGAAGCATGGGAGGAGGGAAAAAGGATCTGAGAATAACAAACATACTTATTGAGCTCAGTGACCATCTCCTCGAGGCTCAACTCCTTCGAGATTACCCTTGACAAGGTTGATATGATCAATGTATCATCCTTGATTCCTTGAAGGGCCCTCCATGGGGTCAGCTTCATGTCCTCAGGAGCCTCCTCAATTGAAAGGTCAACTTTCCTTCCCTTTCCCCTCAGATCAATCTGTGGGTCTGGCCTCGACTTTCGTTGCTTCTGGCCCTTGACTTCCTTATGCTCCCACATTGTGAAGATTCTATCCTGAAGATCCCAGATCTCACCTGATCTGAATGCCAGTTGAAACCATGGGTCATATTTCCTCAAAGCATCTGATTTTCTATTCTCATCCAACGCAATTCCAACCTCAATAAGGCATTGCTTTCGTAGATTGGGATGTATTCTCCCAGCTTCCTTCACAAGACAATCTTCGTATTCATGGTGGAAGAACCGAATTCTCTCTATGGAGGACATTTTCTGCCTGTAGTCATTATCGTTGTTGTGATCCCAAGCAAGAAGCTTGGCTTCCTCAGTTGTAAGACCAGCATATATCTTACACTCTGCATACCTAAAGAAAAATGTAGTAGGGTGCTCCTTCACTAACTGTCTACGAGCCTCTGCAGAGTGTGAACCTCCAATCACATAATAAGTGTACTCCTCAAACAAACTCTCATTGAAATCCTCCACACAGCTGCACTCATGCGGATCCACCATTACAAGGAATGGCACAACAGTAGCATGAGGATTAATTTTCATTTTCTTCTTAAGATTTTGGACATGCAAATTATGTGGCTCCCTGATCTCAAGGGGCCTCCTCCCTGTGACTGGATCCACTGGTGGCCTGTGGATAATATTAATAGGCAGGTGGAACAACTGCCCCTTCTTCACAATTTTTCTTCTAGCTATGTCCTCCCTCATCTTATTCTGCTCAGTGCCAAGCACACCAGATGCAAGCTCTCCACCAGGTGCAACAATAATGTCCCCAGAGCTAGAGCTTGAGTCAGAAAAGTCCTCTTCTGCAATTATCTTCTTTTTCTTTTGGGGCTTTTTCTGCACACTCTGCTTACCCCTTGCCTTTACAGGGGTCGTCTTCTTGTGCTGTGTTGGCATGATATTGCCCTGTATCCATGGCATCAGGTCCTTGATGAAATTCACTGAGTCTCTGCACATCTGAGCTAGCTCCTCTGGAACACAGCACTTTGGGCACAAGAATTCCATCTTGCATATGACATTTCTTAATCCCTTGGATGTCTCCACCAAGAAAAGCAGGTTGTCAGAATCTTCATCTTCATAATCCAATTTGTAAACAAGGCCATACTGAAAACCTTGTGTTGTCGTGATCTTTCCTCTGCCATAGGCCCCTGCGAACACAAGGAGGACTGCATTCTTCTCTTCCACGTACTGAAGGCACCATTCGAGATTTGTCATGTCCCGAAGTGGACGATCTGTCTTCATGACTTCTGTCTCCCTCGACCTTTCCTTCATACTTGGATCCTCCACAGGAATTTTAATGCTACTCTGTCCACCTGAGGATATTCCTAGTGGGTTGCTGGCCTTCTCAGAGGATAATGGTGCAATAATTTTCTTTGCCTTTGCTTGGTGACCACTGCCTTTGTCACGTTGCTGGTCAGCAGAGCCCATGGTGACTCTGAGCTTCTTAATGGGCCTTTCATCCTTGTACTCCGCATCCCTGAAAGCAATTGGAAACATCAAGCAATAAGAAATATCAGCCCATGTCCATGCAAGGCATGGATTTTCAGCTTCAGGTCGATGCCAGGCATCGATGTTTAAGTGCATGTCGATGCCAGGCATCGACTTTGTGTGCAAGTCGATGCCAGGCATCGACTTGAGGGCCCAAGTCGATGCTTGGCATCGACTTTTGGGCCAAGTCGATGCCTGGCATCGACTTTTACCCTAAAGTCGATGCCTGGCATCGACTTGCACACAAAGTCGATGCCTGGCATCGACTTTTACCCTAAAGTCGATGCCTGGCATCGACTTGCACACAAAGTCGATGCCTGGCATCGACTTGGGCACAAAAGTCGATGCCAAGCATCGATTTGGGCCCAAAAGCCGATGCCAAGCATCGATTTTGCACCCAAAAGTCGATGCCTGGCATCGACTTTTCAGTGCATGATGATGCTGGCAAGTCGATGCTTGGCATCGTTTTTTGGGACCAAGTCGATGCCTGGCATCGACTTGGGGCTGCAATTCGATGCCAGGCATCGACTTGCACCCACAAGTCGATGCCAGGCATCGACTTGCAGGAGCAAGTCGATGCCAGGCATCGACTTGCAGGAGCAAGTCGATGCCAGGCATCGACTTGCAGGAGCAAGTCGATGCCAGGCATCGACTTGGGGCTGCAAGTCGATGCCAGGCATCGACTTGCACCCACAAGTCGATGCCTGGCATCGACTTGCTCCTGCAAGTCGATGCCAGGCATCGACTTGGGGCTGCAAGTCGATGCCTGGCATCGACTTGCAATCCTAAGTCGATGCCTGGCATCGACTTACACCTTAAAGTCGATGCCAGGCATCGACCTGTACATGCTTTAGATCCATATTTTAGACAGGCAAGAAAAATAGAGACCTAGAAATGAGAAATTTACACAGACATACAGAGGGAATCTTTTTGGAATCTTTTTTTTAGTTATGATTTTGTCTACCTCTTGGTACTTTTGCCAACATTCTTCTTCTCCATCAGGCTTGGCTTGCTGGTATGCTGACCTCTGTGCTCCATGGCTGTCTGTGCTCTGCTGCTCTCTCTTGCTCGTGGATTTTGAAAATGAGAATGATCTCCTCCTCTGGTATTTATAGGCAATTGGGTAACTTGAACCAGAAACTAACTGGATCTAACTGAATGAGTCCACTTGCTAACTAAATCTGTCAACTTATCTAACCAGGGAATAGCACCCACACAAATAGGCTGTTTCAGAGCCACTTTAATGAAATATTCATAGACCCTTACAACTATTTATATACATTTGCATAGAAATTACATTTCAATGGCAAGAGTATGGTATGTCCATGAGGATGTCTCAACTCATGTAGAGATTTGTTTCTAAGAATCTCTTTCTTGGGAGAAAATCAAGTCAAAGTTGTGTTAAATGTGAGAGACTAATGACATCTTCATAGTATTACCCTCCACACTTTAGTTCATATTCACATTTATCTTGTAACTCACTCTTGAAATGGAAAATCACTTTGAATAAACATTCTAGTACAGAACCTTGCAACTATTTATATACATTTGCATGGAAATTAAACTTCAATGGCAACAGTATGGTATGTACATGAGGATTTCTAATCTCATGTAGATGTTTCTTCTTAGATTCTGTTGCTTGGGAGAAAATTAGGTCTAAGTTGTGAGATTAATGACATCTTTATAGTGTTATCCTCCACACTTTAGTTCATATTCACATTTATCTTGTAACACATTGTTGAAATGGAAAATCAATGTATGAATATACTTTCTGTGTGCCTCTTTTACACATAATTCTTTTTCAATATACTTTCATCTACCTCTTTGATATCTAGCCAAGACCACAATAAAACCTAATCCTTGAAATCTTAACCAAATGTAAAATTTCTTCTTGTATAGTGTTCAATGGCATAGCATATTCCAGTTGGAACTCAACTTGGATATATTCCAGTTGTAAAATTTCTTCTTGTAAAATTTCATCCAAACAATTTTATTATATATTCCTATTGGAACACAACTTTGATATATTTTGATTCATTCACAATGCTTAGACTGAATGACTCATATGAAGTTAGAAAAAGATCATTTGAATCAAAAGTGAATCAAATCTTTGGTTCCCTTATTAGTGTATATTTGAGTAATTAAGTGATTTGATGTAATTTGATGTTTTATGTTATTTAATGTACTTTAATAAGCTTTTGATTTCATATCTTCTTGATGTGACATTTGATGTGATATCTTCACTTGATCTCGGATTTCTACTTATTTAAAAAGGTCATTCATCTTCAGTCTTCTCTGAACTCAGTGAAGATGAGCTCAATCTTTTCAGTGGATGCTTGGGCATCAGCTTCCTCTGCTCATATTGATTCATTGTTCTCAGTTGAGCCTTTCCAGAGAAGTGATGATCCCTATGATTTAGAACGTGCTGATGATTCCATGTTTTCTGTTGAGTCATTTAAGTTATCCAATTCACAGTGCAATGCTGCTCATACAAATGCACCTCTTGATCTCCCATCTGATCCAACCATTGATCTCCCTTCTGATTCAAGTGCATGTGGAGCAACGAAAAAGCAAAGCAAGCTCAATCTACGATTTAAAAGAAGGTCTCGTGAAGTAAGTCGAAAAAGATTTAAATTTCTTACTTCAGATAGACAGATTGCATTGGATATTGTGAAGCATTGTTGTGGTTTGAAATGCTTGTATAATTTAGGGATGAAGAAACTAAAGCACATAAGAGAAAAATTCCTCCATTTAGATAGTGAAAGGCAAGATATATACCTTGTTTCTTGCATGCAAATGATTGAGGATAACATGTCAGTAACGCGTGTTGGTTTTGAATATTTCTTTACTCAAGGGATGCCATGTTGTAGGGCTGCATTTAAAATTGCAATGGGTGTAGGAAATTTTAGAATACATAGGGTTCAACAAGGGTTTTTGAATGGGGATCTCATTTTGGATACGTTCCATGTTGGGACCAAAGGATCTGTTGGACGTCATGCAATGAATTGGATGATGAACTATTTTAGCTTGCATTGTGAAGTTATGCCTACAACTGGAAGGTTGCACTTGTCAGATAACTTTACTCGTCGAGAGGTATTTCAAATATATAGAGAAGACATGGAAAATAGAAATGAGAAGTATGTGTTGTATCGTCACTTTACTCGATTATGGAAGGAAGAGTTTAACAATGTTTCTATTCCTCGTAAAGTTAGAATGGGTGAATGTTCAGTTTGCGCCACTTTGAAAAACATGGCAAAAGGGGCTACAACACCACAGGAAAAGCATAATTTTAAAAACCTTCTTAACAACCATCGTGAGAGTCAAGCATTAGAGAGAAAGAAAGCAATTCATCATCGAAGTAAGGCACTCAGAAATCCGGAGCGTTATATGTGTTTGTTGATCGATGGTATGGATCAGAAAAAAACTTGTTTGCCACATTTTTATCGCATCCCTAAGGACATTGGAGATGAAGTCCTTGTGCAAATGCATTTGGTTGGCGCTTTGGTATACAATGGAACTGTAATGTCCAAGGTTTTCTTCACATATCCGAATGTGCATAATGATCCAAACCTTACAGTTACTGTCATTCATCGTGTTTTGCAATCATGGAAGGGTCTTTTGCCACCAACTCTATATTTGCAACTAGATAATACTCCAAGAGAGAATAAAAATTCTACAGTCTTTGGATATTTAAGCATGCTTGTTGAAAAACAGGTATTTCAGAAGGTTAAGGTAAATTTTCTTCTGGTTGGCCACACTCATGATCACATTGATCAAATGTTCAGTACTTTCTCTAAGAAGTTGGCACGTAACAATGCTTTTACTCTTCCGATTTTATCTGAGCTGATTTCAGAAGCATATACTCCAAAACCAGAAGTTCAACACCTCACACAGATTTATGACTTTAAGCACTTTTGCTCAATGGGCCTTGATAACAGTGCTAAGGTTTTGGCTCCATTGCACAATATTAGTTTCAACCATGTATTCTTGATGAGGAGGGTTGATGAAATAACCCTTTTATTTGCAAAGCAGTATTCATCTTCTCTTGGGTGGGAGCCTAAAGAGGGATGCAGTTTCTTATTGCAGGTGCCTAATTTGTCTACTGTAACAGTGTATGGTGCAGAACAATCACCATATGAAGATAAAAACAATACAGAAAGATGTGGAAGTGTGGTTGATCAAAGTAAAAGCTGGATGCATGCACTCATTGAAAAGAAGAGACATATTGAGCGTGCAAAAAAATATGCTGGAGATCAAGATGTATCTTGGTGGGAGGACTTTTTCAATCATCAAGAAGAGATTATACAGTATACAATTGCAGGTCACTGGCCAGTTGATGTTCCATTCACATGGGATTTTTGTACACAAAGATCCGTGAATGTGGCCCAAGCATGTAATGCAGATGCACTTCAAAGTTTTATACATCCACCAGAAAGAAATATTTATGTAGGCCCAAGGATGACAAAACAGGCAGAAGCAAGATGGCAAGGAAATTTAATAGAGATAAATGTTGGAACGCTTATTGCAGTACTTGCTGATGGTGATGAGGCTACCAGACCATTTTGGATTGCAAAGGTTTTAGAGATAACTAAAGATATTGATCAGAGAAGAATAGAGGCTTTGGTGGTGCATTGGTATTACACTAAAAGTAGTAATGCATTCACAGGTAAATATAACTTAGAAATGGTGTGTGATGCTAAACGAACAGGTTCAAAAAGGAAAAAGAATATTCGAAGCACATCCACTCTTAAAATGGATGATGTAGATATTCTTGTTTATGATTTTTCCTTGACAAAAACTGGTCACTTGAGGAAAGCAACAATCAACATGATAAAACAAAAGCTTCCAGATGTATGTGGTACAGGAAATCATAGGAAAACAAGAAGAGTTGTGCATGATCCTGCAGAATTTGGTATGTACGTGGATGAAGATAGAGCTCTTGTGGATATAGAAGAAGAAGAAGAGAGCTCTCAACAGTATGAGACTGAATCAAGTGCATCAGATGATGAGGGTGTAGACATAGATCGACAAAGTTGTGAGTTGCATTGAAGCTCTCAGACATTTTTAGTGCTTATGTAAATGCCTCAAAGTAGTTTGGTTAATGAAACCATGTTTTGTAGCAATTTTGAATAACAATCAGATATCCACCCATTAAAGATATGTCTAAAATGTTATTTTTGTGTAAAAACTATTGACTTCCACATTCTTATATATATTTTAGACATGTCAATGTCTTAGCATATAGATTTTGGGCATGTCAATGTCTTATCATATACATTTTGGGACACGTCAATGCCTAATATAGTGAAATTTTGACTACATTTTGAGCTCATTTTTTTTTGAGAAAATGACAAAAAACGTCAAAAATTACTTGTTTTCACCTCATTTTTGTAATATATGTATACTGGTGTAAAGGAATTCCAAAAATGAGGTGAAAACATGTAATTTTTGACGTAAGTGTTCTCTTTTTACGACATAGTTCTCGTTTGTTACGACTCGCTGTTGATCACACATGTGGATACCCATGGACTTCTTACATACACAAAATTGTATGCTCTCCCTCACGAGAAAAGTCTCAACAAAAAACCCAAGGAGAGGCAAGGATCATAACCACGCACAAAGATCAAAAGAAGATCAACTCACATCTTTGGCACTTTGCCGCTTCATCTAGGGTGCCATCGACACCCCTTTGGTCAGAGTCCCAGATTCGCACAAAATTTGGTGAGCATACTCAGCGTGATTAGCAATTCAAAATCGCTTCACTTTGTGGTGTCGAAATTGTGATATGAGTTTGTTTCGGCCTCCGAATGCACTATCGCAACACTTGTGTAGGTGATTTCATCCTTTTGTGCCAAAGATATATACAAGTTTTGGTTTGCCAGTATAAGCATCTTAAAGTCTACTACATGTTTAGTAGAACTTGACAAGGTACTTTTGTTCAACTTTTTGAGATACAGTCATTTTTCTGCATCAGGGAATTTTAGTCAGTGGCCGTGGTTGAAAGCAGTGATGTATTTCGTATGTTGGATGTTGAGGATAAGTTGCATGGTACCAATTACCCATTATGGGCTTATATGATGCATAATGTATAAGTTGCAAAAGGACTATGGAATATTATGCAAGGTGTTGAAAAACGTCTTATTACACCTACAAACATAGTTGCTAAATGTGATGTAGACTGTTGATATATTTAGGTAGTGATGTGTGTGAACACTCTAGGACCGTCGGGGCACTTTTTTCCCTCTTTAGGATGTTTTTTTCCTTGGCTTGTATATACGCCTATTGCCCTAATGGGCTACTTATCTTTGTACATTCTCTAGTAATATAGTCAGTATTGAGTATTGTGCTCCAAGCTTCTTCTTCTTCCTTGTGTTGTTTGCGTGCTTCCGTAGACGTCTAACTCCAACAATCGATATCAGAGCACGTCGCCGCTTCATCTAGGGCATCGTCTACACCTCTCCGGTTGCAGTCTCAGATTCGCATGAAATTTGGTGATCTGAGCTCATTTCGACCTTCGAATGCACTATTGTAGTGCTTGTGCAGGCTATTTTGTCTTTTTGTGCCAAAGGTATATACCTATTTTGGTTCGCCACTATAAGTGTCTCGAAGTCTGCTACAGGTTTAGCAAAACTCGTCTGGGCAATTCCATTCAACTTTTTGAGATACAGTCAATTTTCTGCATCAAGGTATTTTAGTCACCAGCCATGGCTGAAAGGAGTGATGTATTTTGTACGTTGGCTGTTGACGATAAGTTGGATGGTACCAACTACCCGTTGTGGGCTTATATGATGCGACATGTATTGGTTGCAAAAGGACTGTGGAACATTATGCAGGGTGTTGAAAAACGTCCTATCACACCTGCAACTGTTACAATTGCAGGTACAGAAGCTGATCTAGAAGGTGTCAAAGATGATGATATTCTGCATATTCTTGTTCGTGTTGCGGTTTCTGTTGCACCTACTATAGAGCAAATTCGTTGGGATGGCAGAGTTGCTCAGGCACATGCATTGATAGCTTTGTTTGTCAAACATGCCATTATTCCTCACATTCGCTCTTGCAAAACAGGTAAGGATGCTTGGGATACACTTGACACATTGTACCAAGCTAGGAATGAGGCTCGTGTTGCTTACCTCCGAAAATAGTTGGAGACTGAGCACATGAATGAAGGTGATTCTATGGACAATTTTCTAACAAAGATCAAAGACTTGAAGGAATAGTTGATTTCTACTGATGAGGTTATACAAGATAGCTCATTTGTGCAGACCGTTCTAAATGGTCTTCTTGATTCATATCAGAGTTTTGCTTCTACTCTTTGATTGATGATGAAAGGCAATCCAAATGCCTTGCCATTTGAGGAGTTAGTATTTGTTATGTTGTAAGAAGATCAGTCCATGCAGAATACGTCCATTATGCATGTTGCAGATCAAGCTTTCTTGGCTAGTCAGAAGGGCAAACGAAAATGGAGCTCTTCTAGTAGTAAGCAAAAATTTGCAAATGCTGCACATTCGAAGAACCAAGATACAGATGAGAAAAAATCAGAAAAGCAGAAATTGTTTTGCATACTGTAAAGGGAATGATCATATCATGAAGAACTGTCCAAAACTGGCTGCTAAAGAGGCAAAGAAGAAAGAGGCTGGAATGGTTGTTGCATAAGCCTCTACACCAAAAATGGAGTCTGCTAATCTTGTGCAGGAAGAAGAATGGACGTTTACTACTATTTGCAGTTTTGACCCATCTTCTCATGAGCAGTGCATGTCTGCAGTAGGCTCAGATGTTTGGTACTTTGACAGTGGGGCGACCAAACATATTACCTCGCAGCACAGTTTCTTCTCTTCACTCGAGACTGCCCCTACATGGAATACTGTTACATGTGCCAACAACTCCTCTTATCTTGTTATGAGAGTTGGTAAGATCATTTTGACTACTGCTGATGGTAGTTCGTTCACTTTGTGAGATGCTTTGTTTGTGCCAGGGATCAAGAAAAATATGTTATCAATTTCTGCATTAGCCAAGATTGGCTTGGTTGTGAAATTTGTTGATGATAGATTTATAGTTCATGATCTGTAAATGGCGATGTGATTATTGCTTCTGGCATTCTATGGCGTGGGCTATATAAGCTCATAGACTATGAAAGATTTATAAATTATTTGGCATGTGTAGTACATGATTCTCAGGCTATGTTAGATGCAAAGCTTTGGCATGCACACTTTGGTCATCTGAATTTTGCTAGTTTGCTACGCTTGCAAAAATCTGAAATGGTGTCTTCTTTGCCCAAACTTGATACACCGGGAAAACATGTTTGTGAAGGGTGTATTTTGGGAAAAATATAGCATTCCTCCTTTCCAAAAGATGGTTCAGTTCGGGCTACTAAAAAATTGCAGCTTGTACATAGTGATGCCTATGGTCCTATGCAGACACCTTCTTTTGGAAATTATCTTTACTTCGTGACTTTCATAGATGATTTTTCCAACCATGCATGGGTATATCGATTGAAGGCACAGTCCGAAGTGTTCATGTGCTTCAAATAGTTTATGGTTTTGGTTGAAAATCTGTTAGCATGTAAAATGGGCACCTTCCATTTTGATCGAGGGGGGGAATATGTGTCTTCTGATTTTAATGCATTTCTGGTTGTATGTGGGATAAAACGTCAATGTACAGTGTCATATACACCTCAACAGAATGGAGTTGTTGAACTAAAGAACAGGTCACTCATGGAGATGGCGAGGTGTATGGTCAAGAGTCAAGCTTTACCACATAGCTTCTGGCTTGAGGCTGTCATGTGTGCAACATTTGTACTTAACAGGTATCCCACTAAAGCACTGCAATTTGTCACTCCATATGACGCTTGGCATGATCACAAGCCATCTGTTGCACATCTACATGTTTTGGGTATTTTTGCATATGCATTAGCGCCTGAACAACATTGCAGAAAATTGGATGATAAAGCAGTAAAATGTATTTTTGTTGGGTACAATTCTGAAAGTAAAGGCTATCGTCTGTATCATCCACAATCTAAATGCATTCTGGTTCGCCGTGATGTTGTTTTTGTGGAAGATGCTATTCAACCATTGCTTTCATGTATTAAGGAGACATCTATTAGCTCCAAAGACATGTATGATACTTTGTTGTCTCTTTTTATAGGTGGACAGTCTAGTGCTGGTCCTAATGAGGCAACTTCTCAGTCTTTGCAGGTTTCATGTGATGATGTAGATCATCCCATTTCTGATGCAGATTTACATGATGCACTTGTTGATGAGAGAGCTAACATTGAGGAGGCAAAAACTATGCCAAAATTGCTGGTGCAAACTTTGCATGACAGCAAATTAGATGCACCTCTATCATATCAAACTCAATCAGGCTCTCATAGTGCTTCTTTTGCATCAGATTGCTATGCTATGGCTGCCTCTAGTCTCTGTGATGAGAATGATCCTGTTTCATTTGACGACGGACAAAATTCAGAAAATTAGATGACCCCTATGCAATCTGAATATGATGCTATAATGAAGAACAGTACTTGGTCTTTATGTGACTTGCCTCTTGGAAAGAAGGCCATTGGCACTAAGTGGGTTTACAAGCTAAAGCGTAAGCCTGATGGAACAGTTGACACGTATAAGGCTAGGATTGTTGCAAAGGGTTATGCACAGGAAAGAGGCATTGATTTTGATGAGACCTTTGCACCTACATGCGCTATGACTATTGTTTGGAGCATCTGTACACTTGCAGCTCATCATGGTTGGAATGTAGATCAGCTGCACATTAAAACTGCATTTTTGAATGGTGACTTGCATGAAGAAGTGTATGTTTTTCAGCCCCGTGGCTTTGTGCAAAAAGGGCATGAAAACCAGGTGTGCAGGTTAAAGAAGGCATTATATGTTTTAAAGCAAGCACCACGTGCTTGTTATGAGAAGATACATGCCTATCTGATTGCACATGGTTTTGAGAACAGTCCAACTGAAAGCGCCTTATATGTTAAGTGTGCTAATGATGTGCTTCTGATCATTGTTGTCTATGTTGATGACATGCAACGCATTGGTCCTATTGAGAAGCATATTGCCAATTTTAAGGCTGATTTGCATGCCTCATTTGAGATGTCTGATTTGGGGCATTTGCATCACTATTTGGGCATTCAGTTTGTGCAAGTTGATGGTGGAATGGCTTTGTGTCAAATGAAATATATTGACACATTATTGCAGTGTTTTGGCCTTGAAGATTGTAAGCCTATTTCCACTCCTATGGAGATAGGTTTACGATTGAGTCTTCATGATGCTGGAGATGCATTTGATGTTGTCCTCTATCAGCAGGCTGTTGGATGCCTGATTTACTTATGCATTAATCAGCCAGATATTCAGTTTGTTGTCTCATAGATGAGCAGGTTTATGCATTGCCCAGGTGTCAAGCATTGGCAGGCGGTTAAGCGCATCTTTCGCTACTTGATTGGTACTCAGATACTTGGGTTGTTTTATCCCAAGGGGGTATCACTACCGCCAGATTTGCATGCTTTTTCTGACTCATATTGGGCTGGTTGCTATGACACTCGTGTGTCCACTAGTGGCTTTTGCTTCATGCTTGGTAGCTCATGTATATCTTGATTGAGCAAGAAGCAGCCTGTTGTGGCCACTTCTAGTTGTGAGGCTGAGTATAGGGCAGTTTTCACAGCTATAGTTGAGTGTGTGTGTGTGTGGCTTAGATGCCTTATCACTGATTTGGGTGTTGGTCAGTCTTCTGCCACCATCATCTTCACTGACAGGCAGAGCACATTGGTAGTTGTGAGGAACCCTATGTTCCATGCTCACACTAAGCACATTGAGGTGGATTATCATTATGTTAGGGAGAGGTTCTCTCCTAGGGAGATCAGCTTGGCATATGTGCCCACGTAGGAGAACATTGCAAACCTTTTCACGAAGGATCTGCCTAGGGAGAAGTTTGAAGCTTTGTGCAAAGCTTTGGGCTTACTTCCTTTTGTGGAGTGATTTCCACATAGCTTGGCACTTCCTTATACATGCGTGCCAGCTACTTGTTCACCACATCAGGATCAGGGGGGATTTGTTGATATATTTAGGTAGTGATGTGTGTGAACACTCTAGGACTGCCTGGGCAATTTTTTCCCTCTTTAGGAGGTTTTTCCCCCCGGCTTGTATATACGCATATTTCCCTAATGGGCTACTTATCTTTGTACATTCTCTAGTAATACATTCAGTATTGAGTGTTGTGCTCCAAGCTTCTTCTTCTTCCTTGTGCTGTTCGCGTGCTTCCACAGACGTCTAACTCCAACATATACGGCATTGAAGATGATGATATTCTTCAGATTCCTGTTCGTGTTGCGGTTCTTGTTGCACCTACTATAGAGCAAACGCATTGGGATGGAAGAGATGCTCAGGCACATGCATTGATAGCCTTATCTATCAAACTTACCATTATTCCTCACATTCACTCTTGCATAACAGCTAAGGATGCTTGGGATACACTTACCACTTTATACCAAGCAAGGAATGAGGCTCGTGTTGTTTACCTCCAAAAATAGTTGGAGAGTGAGCACATGAATGAAGGAGATTCCATGGACAATTTTCTAACAAAGATCAAAGATTTGAAGGAACAATTGATTTTTGCTAATGAAGTATTGTTGGACAATTCACTTGTGCAGACTGTTCTGAATAGTCTTCCTGATTCATATCAGAGTTTTGCTTCTACTCTTTGTTTGATGATTAAAGGCAATCCAAATGCCTTAACATTTGAGGAGTTAGTCTCTATTCTGTTGCAGGAAGATCATTCTAGGAAGAACAGGTCCATTATGCGTGTTGCAGATCAAGATTTCGTGGCTAGTTAGAAGGGCAAAGGTTAATGGAGCTCTTCTACTAGTAAACAAAAATGTGCTAATTCTGCACAAAGAAGGATGACAGAGATGAGAAGAAAATGGAAAACCAGCGTTGATATATTTAGGTAGTGATGTGTGTGAACACACTAGGACCGCCGGGGCATTTTTTCCCTTGGCTTGTATATATGCCTATAGCCCTAATGGGTTACTTATCTTTGTAGATTCTAGTGTCCCACTAAAGTATTGTAGTCTATCACTCCATATGAGGCTTCGCATGGTTGCAAGCCATGTGGTGCTCACTTGCGTGTTTTTGGTTATTTGGCATATGAATTAATGTCTGAACAACAACACATGAAATTGGATGGTAAAGCAGTGAAATGGATTTGTTGATATATTTAGGTAGTGATGTGTGTGAGCACACTATGACCACCGGACACTTTCTTCCCTCTTTAGGAGGTTTTTTTCCCCCGGCTTGTATATATGCATATTGCCCTAATGGGCTACTTATCTTTGTACATTCTTTGGTAATACATTCAGTATTGTGTGTTGTGCTCCAAGCTTCTTCTTCTTACTTGTGCTGTTTGCATGCTTCTGTAGACATCTAACTCCAACAATTGGTATGAGAGCAGGTCGTTGCCTCATCTAGGGTGTCGTCGACACTCCTCCGATTGCAGTCTTAGAATCGCGTGTTTTCATATCAAAACCGCTTTGCTCTATGGTGCTGAAATCGCGATCTGAGCTCGTTTCGGCCTCCAAACGCACTATTGTAGTGCTTGTGCAGCTATTTCATTTTTTTTTTTGCCAAAGGTATATACTAGTTTCTGTTCACCAGTATAAGCATCTCAAAGTATGCTACAGGTCTAGCAAAATTCGTCTCGGCAGTTTCGTCCAACTTTTTGAGATATAGTCAATTTTTTGCATCAAGGTATTTTGGTCACCGGCCATGGCTAAAAGCAATGATGTATTCCGTATGTTGGATGTTGAGGATAAGTTGGATGGTACCAACTACCCATTATGGGCTTATATGATGCGACACATATTGGTTGCAAAAGGATTGTGGAACATTGTGCAGGGTGTTCAAAAATGTCCTATCACACCTACAACTGTTACAACTGCAGGTATAGAAGCTGATGCAGAAGGTGTCGAAGATGATGATATTATGCATATTCCATGTGAGGAGGTCGTAATTTGCACTTTATTCTCGTATGTCTAGGTTTACCACAATTTTGACAAATGATACATGGTCACTTCTATTGGGCATCCACCATTGAAGTTTGAGAGGTAGGTGGTTTGGTAGGTTGAAGGGATGAAGCAACAGGTGCAATTGAGTAGTTGGATTGTGGGGGTTGTAGAAAACTAGGATAAGATGAGGTACTAAAATTGCACTTCATAAGAAGGTGGTTGTTGATGTGGTTGTTGCAGATAGATCAACTTGGTAATGGACTCAAACTCCTCCTCATCATCATAAGAAAAAGAGATAGATGTGTTAAGGGTTGTAGGCCAAAGTGTGTGAATCTTTGCTTGGATCCCCATCTCCAAACCATCTTCATACTTCCTATGCAGGGTATCCTCAGCTACATTTTCGAGCATATGAACCAATTTTAGACTTTGCCAAAACTGCTCCATGTAGATAGCGACAATATCACCCTCCTTCCATGTAAAAATGGTCTAGGCATGTCGAACATGTAAATGGAACTGAGGGGGAAGGAAATACCTCTTAACCTTCTCTTGAAAGACCTTCCATGTCATTGGATGATCTATACTATGATGTAAAATATTCCACCAAAGTTGAGCTATCAAACCATAAAAATTGGTAGTTTTTGACACCAATCTTGGAATGTGTGCCATCAAATTGAGCAAAGACAATAGCATTTGCCACGCTTGTAAGGTTATCCTCTTCAAAATGCATCTTTCGAAGTATTTTGTTGCATTGTCAGATCTCGTTTTGGGCACCTCAAAGTTCATGCCATAAAAACTCCAAATATTTCTCGATTGGTACCTCAAGTAGAGGTGATTGATCAAAGTCCTCCATGGTATTCATAGGGTCCATGGGTATGTAGAAGAAGAAACCCTTTTGCTATAGTGGAAAAGGGAAGAGTGTTTCTTGGGAATTGAAAAAGTAACAGAGATTCAAGTGGATTTAAATATAAGTTAAAAGGATTAGAGTGACAACATAAGGGAGTAATGTAAGTGGTAAAACACTTGACTTGTGAAGGTCAGGTTGTGGGTTCAAATCCTCCTTATTGCCACTCCTTGATTCAAAGGTTCTCGTGCATAGCCAAGGGTTGCCAATGGAGCCATGGGTGCAAGGGAAGCCAAAGACTCCAAAGTTCTATGCCTTATTCGACACAAAAATGAATAGTGCCTGACAAAAAACAAACAACATTGGACCCCTCTATAGTAACATGCACAAACTCTGATACCATTGTTGCAAGGATCTTAAATACATGCTAACACTCAAACAATACAAATCTTGAAAACATGCTAAAAGTAGAGATGCAAATAGACAAGAGAATACACAAGAGTGGGTACAATCTCCCCCCATGCACTCTCTTCGATGGACCTACAAAGTGCATGTATTTAAAGGATTTTCTATTACATCGAAAATAGAGATTACAATGAGGGTGGCTTCAAAAAGCAAGCATGAAAGTAAAAGTTGCTATGTTTTAGAGAGAGCCTTTGCTTTTATTTAAATAAATTGCAACTTATAGCGATCCTTATCCTAACAACTAATTTTTATTACTTTTTCTAGAGAGAACACTTTACGTGGGTCTTTATTTACAAATTATATATAAAATATAAGTCCTATTATTCGTGTCTAGACACATCCAAAATGTCCATGCACATTCATGCCCTCACGATCCTTCAACTGCTATATCAAAACACCAAAACACATTGATAACTCAATAAATTAAACTTTGAAATTCCAAAATTCAACATATTCCATAATTATAACATGAATGCATCCAATTCATCATCACAAAGCTTCACCTTGAGTACACCATGATAGATCTTGGTCTCCTTCACTACTTCTTAGGCATGGAAGTGTGGCAAACAAAAGAAGGTATATTCCTTTCACAAAAGAAGTATTGTTGTGATCTTCTTTCCATGTATAACATGGATCAATGTCACTCAATATCTACACCACTTGATCCAAACATGAAGCTCACATTGGAGGAATCTTCATCACTTGTGGATGTGCATGCTTATCAAAAGCTATTGGCTCTCTACTTTACTTAGCCAACACTAGACCAAATATTGCCTATGCAGTTGGTATACTGAGTTAGTTTGCACATCATCCTTGTGACACACATTGGAATGTTGCCCAAAGATTCCTACGAGACCTTTCCCTCATCCGACATCATGGTCTTTGGTAGAAAGGGGGCACTGAACTCACCAGATATTCAAATGCAGATTGGGATGGTGATAACGATTCTTGATGGTCTACTTTTGGATACATACTTTTCCTTGGTTCATGACCTATCTCTTGGGCAAGTAAGAAGCAGCCTATAGTTGCTATGTGATCCACCAAGGCTAAGTATTGAGCATCTAACTTTGTAGCATGTGAGGCCATCTAGCTTGTATGTTTATTGCATGACATTGGTATTTTGCAGGTTGCTCTGACATGTACCCGCATGGATAACTAGTCAACCTTGGCCATCACCAAGAACCCAATGTTCCATGCTCGGACAAAGCATATCAAGATCCAATACCATTTCATCCAAAGAATCTCATGCCATAAGAGATTACTCCAGATTTGTATACCTCTAAGGAGAACTTGGCAGACATGTTCACGAAGGCCTACCTCTAGTTTTGATGGACCTCTACTGTTGATATATTTTATTAGTGATGTGTGTGATACTTAGGATCATCGAAGCTTTTCTTCCCTCTTTAGGAGTTTTCTTTTCCCATCGCTTGTGTATATGCCTTTGCAGACCTCAAACTCCAACAATTGGTATCAAAGTAGGTCACCACTTCATCTAGGGCATCATCGACACCCCTCCAATCAACCCTCCAGACAATTTCATCCTTTTGTGCCAAACACATATATAGGTTTTGGTTCACCAGTACAAGCGGATCAAAGACTATTATAGGTTTAGTAGAGCTTGACAAGGTAGTTTTGTTCAACTTTATGAGATACAATCATTTTTCTACATGAGGATATTCTAGTCAATGGCCATGGTTGAAAGTAATGATGTATTAGATATGTTGGTTGTTGAGGATACATTGGATGGTACCAATTACCCATTATAGGCATATATGATGCATCATGTATTAGTCATAAAAGGACTATGGAATATTCTGCAAGGTGTTGAAAAATGACTTACTAACCTGCAAATGCAGTTATTGAAGGTGATGCAAATGACATTGAAGATGATGATCTTTAGGTTCCTGTTCGTGTTGTGGTTCCTATTGCACCTACTATAGTGAAACTTTGTTAGGATGGCAGAGATGCTCAGACACGTGTGTTGATAGCCTTGTCTATCAAACATGACATTATCCCTCATACTCGCTCTTGGAAAAAAGCAAATGATGCTTGGGATACACTTACCACTTTGCACTAGGCAAGAAATGAGGCTCATGTTGCTTACCTCTAAAAATAGTTGGAGATTGAGCATATGAATGAAGGAGATTCTATGGATAGATTTTGAACAAAGATCAAAGATTTGAAGGAGAAGTTGATTTCTACTGATAAAGTCTTGCCAGACAGTTCACTTGTGTAGATTGTTCTGAATGGTCTTCCAGATTTATATCAGAATTTTTCTTCTACTCTTCGATTGATTATGAAAGGCAATCCAAATGCCTTAACATTTGAGGAGTTAGTCCATGTTTTTTTACAAGAAGATTGGACTAGGCAGAACATGTCCATCATGCATGTAGCAGATCAAGCTTTCTCAGCTAGTCAGAAGGGAAAAGGTCAATGGAGCTCATCTAGTAGTAAGCAAAAATATCTTAGTTCTGCACAATAAAAAAAGGAAGACAAAGATGAGAAGAAAACAAAAAAGCAAACATTATTTTGCAAATATTTTAAAGTTAATGATCATGTAATAAAGAGTTGTCCAAAATTGTCTGCAAAAGAGGCAAAGAAAAAAGATTTCGGAATGGTTGTTGTAGAGGCCTCTACACCTAAAACAAAGTCTGCTAATCTTGTGCAGAATGAAGGATGGGCATTTACTATGGTTCGTAGTTATGACCCATCTTCTCATGATAGTGTATGTCTATAGTAGACTCAGATGTTTTGGGCAACTAGACATATTACCTTGTAGCACAGTTTCTTCAGTTCACTTGAGCATGCCCCTATAAGGAATACTATCACATGCGCTAACAACTCCTCTTATCCTGTAATGGGAGTTGGTAAGATTATTTTGACTAGTACTAATGGTAGTTCTTTCACATTGTCAGATGCTTTGTTTGTGTTGGGGATCAAGAAAACTCTATTATCAGTTTTAGCATTAGCCAAGATCAGTTTGGTTGTGAAATTTAATGATGATAGATGTACAATTCATGATCTATTAAATGGAAGTGTTATTATTGTTTTTGTCATTTTATGTCATGGGCTATATAAGCTCATAGATTATGCAAAATTTGTGAATGATTCAACATGTGCAGTTCAAGATTCTCAGGCTATGTCAGTGTCTTCTCTACCTAAACTTGAGGCACCTTGTAAAAATGTTTGTGAAAGCTGTATATTGAGCAAAATGCAATGTTCATCCTTCCCAAAAGATGGCTCAATTCAAGCTACTAAAAAATTGCAACTTCTTCACAATGATGCCTATGGTCCTATGCAAACATCCTCTTTTGGAAACTACCTTTACTTCATGACTTTTATTGATGCTTTTTCTAGGCATGCATGGGTGTATCCACTGAAAGCAAAGTCTGAAGTGTTTATGTGCTTCAAAATATGTCAGCATGTAAAATACTTCATGACTTTTATTGATGCTTTTTCTAGGCATGCATGGGTGTATCCACTGAAAGCAAAGTCTGAAGTGTTTATGTGCTTCAAAATATGTGAGCATGTAAATGGGGACCCTCCATTCTGATGGGGGGGATACATGTCTTTTGATTTTAATGCATTTCTGGTTGAGTGTGGGATAAAAGATTAGTGTACAATGTTGTATACACCTCAACAAAATGGTGTTGTTGAAAGAAAGAACATGTCTCTCATGGAGATGGTGAGGTGTATGGTCAAAAGCCACGTTTTACCACATAGCTCCTTGCTTGAGGCTGTTATGTGTGCAATGTATGTACTTAATAGGTGTCCCACCAAAGCACTATAGTCTATCAATCCATATGAGGCTTGGCATGGTTGCAAGCCATGTGTTTCTCATATGTTTGTCTTTGGTTGTTTGGCATATGCATTGGTTCCTGAACAACAATGCAAAAAATTGGATGAAGAAGTGAAATGTATTTTTGTTGGTTACAGTTCTGAAAACAAAGGCTATCATTTGTATCATCCACAAACTAAATGCATTTTGGTTAGCCATGATGTTGTTTTTGTGGAAGATGAAATTCAACCATTACTTTCATGTACTAAGGAGACTTCCGTTAGCTCCAAATATGTGTATGGCACTTTGCTGCCTCTTTTTATAGGTGGCAGTCAAGTGGTGGTCCAAATGAGGAAATTTCTCAGCCTTTATAGGTTCCACATGATGATGTAGATCATTCCATTTCTGATGCAAATTTACATAATGCACTTGTTGATGAGAGGCTTGATATAGAGTAGGCAAAAACTATGCCTAAATGGCTGGTGCAAACTTTGCGAGATAGCAAATTAGATGCATCTTTTTCATATCGTACTTGTTCAGGCTCTCATAGTGTTTCTTTTGCATCAGATTCCTATGCAATGGTTGCCTCTAGTCTTTGTGATGAGAACAAGCCTATTTCTTTTGATGATGCAAAAAATTCAAAAAATTGGATGGTTGCTAAGCAATCAAAATATGATATTATTATGAAGAATGGTCCTTGGTCTTTATGTGATTTGCCTCCATGCAAAAAGGCCCCATTGGTACTAAATGGTTACATAAGTTGAAGTGTAAAGTTGATGGAACAATTGGCAAGTATAAAGCTAGGCTTGTTGCAAAAGGTTATGCTCAAGAAAGAGGCATTGATTTTGATGAGATCTTTGCACCCACATGTCGAATGACTACCGTTCGTAGGATCTGTAGACTTCCAGCCCATCATGATTGGAATATACATGAGTTGGAAATTAAAACTTCATTTTTGAATAGTGACTTACATGAAGAAGTGTATGTTTTTCAGCCCCGTGGTTTTGTGTAGAAAGGGCATGAAAACAAATAGTGCAAGTTGAAAAAGGCATTATATGGTTTGAAGCTAGCACCACATGCTTGGTATGAAAAGATGAATGCCTACTTGATGCACATGGTTTTGAGAACAATCCAACTGAGATCACCTTATATGTTAAGTGTGCAAATGGCTATGTTGATGACATGCTACTCACTGGTCCAAATGAGAAGCATATTGCTGATCTTAAGGTTTATTTGCATGCCTCATTTGAGATGTCAGATTTGGGGCATTCACATCATTATTTAGGCATTTAGTTTATGCACATTGATGGTGGAATAGCTATGTGTCAAAGAAAATATAATGACACATTATTGCAGCATTTTGGCCTTGAAGATTGCAAACTTATTGCGATTCCTATGGAAAGAGGTTTAGAGTTGAGTCTTCATGATGTTGGTTTATGCATTGCCCAGATGTCAAGTATTGGCAAGCAATTAAGCGCATCTTTCGCTACTTTAGTGGTACCCAACTAGTTCGCTCTTTGTGAAAGCAAATGTAGGGAACTCTCCAGGTGATATGTTTAATTGCATGTTACCTGAAAACTTTTTAGGACTCCATATAGTGTGAATTAAGCCTAATTTCAAACATAATTGAAAAAGTAGATCGGCAACGGAACTCCAAAGAAAAAAGAAGAAAAATTTAACATTGAGTAAATCAATAAAACTTAAACCCTAAACCTTCCACCAGCAATTCAAGTGTGTTACTAGTAAACCATGCAGCTCAAGAACAAAACTTAAACCCTAAACCTTGCTTTCTCTTAATTTACTTAGTTCAATACTTCCATTTGAATAACAAAGCTTAAACCCTAAACCTCTACCAACAATTCAAGTGTGTTACCAATAAACCATGCAGCTCAAGAACCTTAACCATAACCTCTCTTCCTTTTATTTTATTTAGTTGAATACTTCCATTTGGATAAAAAAATAATTGGAAAAACAAATATATTTTCACCGAATGGGTTCAGAGCATGCCTCTCATTGATGTACGTACTCTTCAGCCCTAGAAAGAGAGTTCAGAAGTTAGGCCGTGAATTGCCATGTGATCATTGACAAGACTAGAATCTTGTATTTTTATTCTCCAATTGTTTTATCAAAATTCGAAATTGCGCGAAAGAATAAAAATTGATTCTGAGGTTTTGTCACCACGGCTCTTTTGCAATGCTTCGTTAAACAGCAAAAGAGGCCGCGGGCTGCTTTTGCCAGAAGTGTTGACTGCTTTTCGCCAAAAAAGCAGAATATCTCGAGCAAAAATGCTTTTTCGAATTCGAAATTTCCAAAGCAGCTCATTGCGCGGGGCGACTCGGGCTTGCTAAGCTGTCGACCTGTGGGGGCAGCGGCGAAGGCAGGCAGCGTACATGCCATCGCAATTTGCAATGGCCTGCCTTCTTCTTTCTAGCTCGCCGCTAGCAGTCGCGTCTCGACTCTCCATCTCACGAAGCGCGTCACGCAGACCCCGAGAGTCGAGACTCGAGACCCGAGGATTTTCATTTCTCTGCGCACTATTCCGGAAACATGGACAATGCTGTCGCTGTGCAGAGATCACCGAGTTTCCCGACATGTTTTGCTTTCGCCTTTCGCAATCATTTCTTACACACTTCAGCGCTGGATCGTTCTCCACGAGTCACCGTTGCAAGATGCACAGCTCGATCTCCTCAAAAAACAGCACATTACCATTCACCGGATTATCACCTGGCGCACAAGTAACCAACCGCAGTCCATCTAGCTTCCACCTACACAGTTGCAACGCTAGGCAGCAAGCAACCAGTGACTACCCCTCGTCTTTCTGTCCATGTTGGCATGTAGCCTTGCCCGTCCCTATCATCTCGCTGTCAAATATCTCTTTCTTCATATATATCTTTCCATCCGTTCCGCTCCTCATCGGTGACAGATGCGAAGATCTGTTGTGTCTGATCTTCGTTTCACCTTCCTCACTGCTGCTGTTCCCAGCATACGAACCGCTGATCTATAATCACTCCTTTCTTGAGGACGAGTGATGAGAGAAGCCAAAGAGGTGGAGGTTATTCCACCTCTCTCTCCAGCTGCTGAGTGCCCGTCAACTTTTGACTGCAAATCTAAGGAAAACGTGGTCACCCATGAAGTCCCTGAAGCAGTGAATGACAAGGCCTTTATAACTGATAATCGTGGCGGTATGTCGCCCCCTAAAGGTGCTCCGCCTGTTTCTCTCATTGAAGAAAGCTGCTACATGAAAGACCTTATAGAATTTGAGAAAAAGGCCCTGGAAGAGCTGAAGGCCAGACTTGAGGAGGCGATCTGTAACAAAACATTATATGCTTCCTCACAACCGGCTACGAAATATATATCAATGGAGGTGATGGGGGGAAATGAGGAAGACGAAGAGGTGCAAAACAGTTTCGAAGCAGAAGACAAGCAGAAGGGTGGAGTAGAGAAGAATGGACCCGAGAAGGGGAATGTTAAATCTCAAGTATTGCAAGAGGTAGCTGCGGAGGCTTCTCCCTCTCCGGCACTAGCAGTGGACGATACGCCCTTAGCAACAAAAGAAGTTCGGGGAGATGATGCTACTTCTGAAACAAGTGAATGCACTCCATCTAGCGAACCTGAGGCTGTTGCTGCTACAGTTGGAGAATCACCTACTGCAGAGCTTCACTGCTCTCTTGAAGAAATTAAACTTTGGGGCATACCGTTGCTTCACAGCAAGGGAGATAAGCGAACCGATGTCATCCTTCTTAAATTTCTTAGAGCTCGAGACTTCAAGGTGGATGACGCCATGATTATGCTGAAGAACACGCTCATGTGGAGGAAAGAATTTAATGCGGAATCTTTAGTAGATGAAGAGTTTACAAAAGACTATGAATCTGTTGCTTATATGCATGGTTACGACAAGGAGGGCCACCCTGTGTGCTACAACCTCTATGGCGTGTTTCAAGACGAGGATCTCTATCAGAAGACCTTCGGGGATGACAAAGAATTCAAGAAATTCCTTCGCTGGCGCATCCATGTGCTTGAAAAGGGCATTCAGAGGCTTGATTTCAGTCCCAACGGGGTGCAATCTATGGTGCAAATCACCGACTTCAAAGATTCACCTGGTTTTGTGAAGCACAGATACATAACTAAGAAGGTGTTGACCCTTCTTCAAGACAATTACCCCGAGCTGGTGGCCAAGCAGGTACGCCAGAGAAACAAGGAGTTTTGTTCGATCCACGTGTAGCCGATGCTAATCATGTGTTGTATTCACAGATCTTTATCAATGTTCCATGGTATTTCGGAGCGTTATACTCGTTACTCGGCAAAATCATGACACCTCGGTCCAAGAGTAAGGTCGTCATTGCCAGACCTGACAAGGTGGCAGAGGTCTTGTTCAAGTAAGCCACTGAAAGCCTAGATGTTTGATCGAAATCAAAGTAATGAGGCCCTCCTTGAGGTTTCCTGCGTGCTTAATATTCTAATGACCAGCATCTGTCCACAATGAAATTGTTTCTATGACTGAAGAGACCTTTCATATCACAGATCGGGATTTCGATATTGTTCATGTATGGTTTGAAACATCGGTCACCACGTTTCCTGTTTAATTAGCGATTCACACACTTTGGGTTGCTTTGGAATCGTTATCCAGTGGTTTAATGTTCAGCCTTGTGCGCAGGTACATCTCACCGGAGCATGTGCCGCTCAAGTATGGAGGTTTTAGTAGGTCCAATGACAGTGAATTTGACTGTGGGAAGGCTCTAGTGAAAGAGCTGACAATCAAGGTTGGTGAGAAGCAGACAATTGAGCTGTCCATTGAGAAGGTATTCGCACCTTTTTAAGCCTAGGTTCAACTACCTTAAGTGATAAAACTTTGGAAAGTATGTTAAAGTTGAATAGCTAGTGGAAAATAATGGTCACTATAAGTAGTTCAGTTCTCAAATTTCCATCTTCACTATCATTATGTTCTTTGCCGGAATCAAAGAATTGCTCTTTCTTTATATATTGATCCAATTTCTCCCTTCATAAAAAAGAACAGAGAAGAGAGGATAAATTAAGTCTCGATTGTGACTTTTTCTTTTCATAATCATCTATCCACAGGAAAATTATTTTTAGCAATCGATTTGGGAGAAAGGATAAATTGAAGTCTCGATTGTAGCATTTCATTTTAATAATCATGTATTCTGTAGTAAAACCAGTCTCAATAATTGTTTGAAGTCTAAGTCATGGCATCTTGTTCACGATGAACATGTATTCTGCAATAGAACCAGGCTTATGCAGCATAAGGGGGTATAGTTTGCCAAGGTGTGTAATTCGAGATTTATATTAATTGTAATGTATAATCTGTATCAGGGCGTCTTTCGCAGAGAAAAACTAATGTAGTTGATAAGCGGTTTCCACAAGACCATATCTTTATTGCACAAGAGATAGAGTTCTTGATAGTTCAGACCTATAGAGATCTGTGGCTGAACTTGTAACTTGAAGCTGGAAAGAGAAGGGATTAGCTGAAGTCAAGGTTGTAGCATTTCTTTCCACTAGCATTGTGTATTCCGCATCTTAGGATCTACAACAGGATGCAGTAATTTGCTGAGGCATGTTTCAAATACAGAGACATTATCTTTATTTTGTATGACTTACATAATATCCTTGTACAATAGATAGAGCTATGGATTCTTTAGGATAGCTGTTATTTATGCAGAACACTCTCTTAATCTGTAGTGCAGAGCTGGGTTCATATGGAGATTTGTAGTGCATGTTTTTGGTGCAGAATAAGATATGAGATGTCCAATTATGGCTTATGTTTGTAGATATCTGTCTGTTTGTTTTGCCAATTTTAAAGCATCTCTGTTTGAATTGCAGGTTGGAAGTGTGTTGCTGTGGGATGTGACTGTTGTGGGATGGGGTGTCATGTATGGGGAAGAGTTTGTACCAAGTGGGGAAAATGTTTGTGCAATAACAATCCAGAAGCTGAAGAAGATGGCTGCAGTTGAGGAGCCTCAGAGAAACTCTTTCAAGGCTATGGAGCGAGGCAAGCTTGTACTCACTATTGACAACATTAGCAGGAAGAAGAAGACAGTAGTCTACAGACACATACTGAAAGAAGAGGACCTTTCTGCTCATCTTTGACTTATGCTTGTTTTTATTCGTACAATTTTCATACCTTATTATTTTATTTTTTGTCCATCCCTTTCATGTAGTCTGTGCCCTCCCTTCTCTTCCTTTACCGATACAATTTTCTACTGTTATCCTTGTATCTACGACATCTGGTTGTTGTTTTGTTGCATTTTGCTATTAATTGAAGATGTTTACTCGGGTTTTTTCGTATATGAGAGAGAGAGAGAGAGAGAGAGAGAGAGAGAGAGAGAGAGAGAGAGAGAGAGAGAGAGAGAGAGAGAGAGAGAGAGAGAGAGAGAGAGAGAGAGAGAGAGAGAGAGAGAGAGAGAGAGAGAGCATGGATCCTCCTAGGATCTGTTGTTTCTTACATAGCCTAAAATGCAAAATTCTAACGCAGGCTTCATATGAATAAAAAAATTGTAGAAATATATCAAACTTCGATAGCACTAATGGGTTGTAGCATGCTTAATTTGGGATAGTATTAGTTATTGCAAACAGTCTTCGCAAGATGGACTACTTGTTACACACAATGAACGTACTTGATACATAGACATAGAATTACCGTCATCTCTCGATTCATGCAAATGATGAAGATTTCTGCTGAAAAAAATTGACTTGATTAGATTTTCAACAAGTGTTAAGTTACAAAAATTAGATATCAGGAAGTTCCATGAAACAACTGCAACAAAACAGATATATAAGAACGAACCGAATTGAGAGAGAGTATAGGGAATAAATGGGCGTTGGTGCAAATGGCAAGCCTAAAAGCTTGGCATTTGATTTGTGGACTACTCTCATAAAGTTATCCCATTTAGCATTGGTCATGAGAATACATGCTTGTGAAATCTCCAAGAGTAAACCTTGTATTTACTTTAGTCGTTTGTAATAGATAAAAGTGATAAGGAATCTCGTGATAATAGGAAGCTAATTCCATGATTTTTGTTAGTTGGAATCAAAATCAAACGATCCTCAAAATCTAGGATCATTTTTAGGTGGAAGATTTACCAAGTTTAAATTCAAATTCATGTATAAATACACATGCTTCTTAGTTGCGGGATATCATGCCTTTTTCTTGAGAGATTGAACTACATTTTTGAGCATACATTATGCTCACGGAGTAGTCCTCTACACCTCCCATGTATCATATGTTTAATATCATACACATTCTTCATCATTACTTTGAGTAACTTCTTCTCTATATGTTGCTGTAGTATATTCATGCATATAGTGAACTTGTGTTGTTGATTTCTCTGTATGTAAGCATTTGTTTGGTATACTTTCACTTGGGTTAGTTGAATTAAAGTTTCAAGTGTCTTTATACCAAGTTTCATCATCATTGGTTTAGTAGAACTTGAGATATGAATCTTTGTAGCTGATTGTGTTTGAACTTCTCCTTGTTCTTGAAAAATCAAGGTGGCCCCTTAGACTTTTTAGATTCATTTCTCCTTGTATGATCCAATTAAATCAAATAACTTGTTTTACTTAGCCATACACTTCAACTAGATGTGTACAAAAGCTCTTTGGTCTATTCATACTAGGTTGTGAGCTTTGAAGTTATTTATGTGACCTTCTCATCCAAAAATAGAAGGTTCTTCACAATTCTTGCAAATAGAAGTTATCTATTTTGATGCAAACTTTGGATGATGATTTTCCAAAGGACTTAATGGTTCCTTATGCAAATTTGAGAAGCTAGTTGAGTCTAGTACGCTTCCTAGAGTCATATTGGTTGGTGTAGAGCAGGTTTGTTGCAACACCAACTCATCTCTTCACTTATATCATCAACTCTTCACAAGAGCAACTAAGCATCATGAGTGCTAGGTTCTCTTCATCCATTGATAAATTGAATCCATGTAATTATTCAACACTTAAAATGGAAGCATATCTACAAGGAAGGAACCTCTATGTTTACATATATGGAGATAAGATGATGCCAATACTTAGAAGCAAGGGCCAACCAACACAAGAGCAAGAAAAGTTGATTGCATGGTGCTCAAAGGATGCCTTAGCAAGGTCATACATTCTTAACTCTATCTTTGATTTTTTACTTCTACACATGCCATATTAGGAATTGCAAGACATCACAAAAAACATGGAATGCTCTTGAAGCATTCTTCTCATCAAGCACCAAGGCAAGGAAGAACCAGTTATGAATGGAATTCACTACACTCAAGAAGATGCCCATGCAAAGCGTGATTGATTTTGTCACCAAGATGAAGGACATTCCAGACTAGCTTGGAAGCATTAGAGAACTCACTGATAAAGAATAGATAGTAAGGCAAGTGATCAATGGCATAAAGGCAAATGACAAATGGGAAGCCTTCACCATAGCTATGGATCTCTACATGGACATGCAAGTTTTTGATTTCAACACACTCATGAGACAATTGTTCACACATGAGGCAAACCTTATAAAGAATGGAGATAATAAAAAAGGTAATCAATCCTTTGCTCTCTATAAAGAGAAGAATAAGAACAAAGATAACAAAGGCAAGGGCAAGAAGTTTGATGATGAAGGTAGTACCTCTCAAGCAAACTTTGCAAGTAGAGGTAGAGGCTCAAGAGGAAGAGGCAGAGGAGGTAGACAAGGTAGGGGTAGAGCTCAAGGCTCATCTGCATGTGCCATATGTGGTCTAACCAATCATATTACAAAGAAATATTTCAAGAACCCAAGGAACCAAAGAGGAAGAGGTTACAACAAATGAGGCTATGGAAACTCAAGAGGAAGATTCAACAGCTTCAATGGATACAATAACAACTCATACAACAACAACTACCAAGGAGGATACAAAGGAAGGAGAGATTACAACAACTATGCATATGATCAAACTCAAGAAGACCCACTTCTTTTGATGAACATGACTATGAAGGAAGATAAAACAGATGAGCATGTGTTTTATATAGATTCAGGATGTTCAAATCATGTGGCAAGAAATATAGCTCTACTCTTAAATTTGGAGGATCCAAGGAATATGCATGAAGTCCAAACATGAGTTGACACAAGGCATCCAATTTAGAAGATACGTAATGTAAAGACCTGAGATGGTAATATAAACTTACTATGTAGAGTATTGTAGATGCCAACCATTACCAAGAACCTCATAAGCATAGGATAGATTGTTGAGAAGGGATTGTAGGTTAGATTCACCAAACATGGAGCATTTGTTGAAGACCCACATCAGGGATTCAAGAAGATACCAAGAGGAGAAAAATCAAGTAGAGTGTTCGCATTTGAACTCCAAGACACTAGAAAATATTGCATTATTCAATTATGGTAGTCAAAATATATCAAAGTTGGAAATTTGGCACAAGAGATTAGCTCACATAGATGGAGCAGCTCTCAAACAAATTAATAGGGATCATAGTGTAATTGGTCTACCAAATATATCCAAACAATATATGATTTATACATGCAATGCTTGTCAATTTGGTACGTCATACATGCGACCCTTCACCAAGAAAGGCTACATACATGGAGATCTATTGGTATTGGTCCATATAGATGTATGGGCGCCAAGCAAGGAGCCTTCAATCTCTAGATCCAGGTATTATGTATAATTCATTGTAGTCGATGGAGTATTTCATGAAGCATAAAGATGAAGTGTCTTCATGTTTTAAAAAGTATTTAGCTCTTGTAGAGAACCAAACAGGTAAAACCCTAAGGAGATTAAGGTTAGATGGAGGGGAAGAATATTTCTTCCATGACTTTGGTTCTTATCTACAAGAGAGAGGGATCAAATGAGAAATCACCACTAGGTATACTCTTGAGCAAAATGGAGTGGCAGATAGAAGGAATATAATAATTATGGAGGCTGCAAGTTCAATGCTCAATGAGAAGAAGCTACCCAACTACTTGTGGGAAGAGGTAGTATCAACAACCACATACTTGATCAATAGACTTCCATCTAAAGCTTTAGATGGCATGACACCATATGAAGCATGGAATGGAAGAAGATCTAGCCTTGATCATTGCATGATCTTTGGGTGCATAACATATGCACACATACCTTCACAAATTAGAGGCAAGTTGGGTCCAAAGGTAGAGAAATGCATCTTCATTGGCTATGAACTAAATCAGAAAGGTTATGGATTATAAGATCCAACCAACAAAGGCTTCATTGTAAGTAGAGATGTTCTATTTGATGAAAACAAGTCATGGTTTGAAGATGATTGTAGGAAAATCAAACTTCCTATGACCTAGAGAAAGACTTTGCAACCTTATTAAAGAGGAATGACTGTACACTTGAAGCATCAATTGATTGTGATGATGACGAGAAGGAGAGAAATCAATTCTTGGAACTCTAAAGGCAAAGCCAAGATGCAAGAGTTGAGAGATGTGGTAGAATCCTCTCAACAAACCATTAGAAGGTCAACTAGAGAGAAAACAAAGCTAGAAAGGTATGGATATGATACTTCATTAGTCACTAAACATTCAATATATCTAGCATAAGACTCAAATTGTGAAGAACCCTCAACATATAAAGAAGCAAAGGAGAATCCTGAGTGGATGAATGCTATGGAAGAAGAGATAGAAGCCTTACAAGAAGATCAGACTTAGGAATTGGTACCCAAGATTCCATCTATGAAAGCCATAGGTTCAAGATGGATATATAAGGTAAAGAAGAATTTTGATGGTTCTATCAAGAGGTACAAATCAAGGCTAGTGGCCAAATGATATGCACAAACACAAGGTAATGATTATGAAGAAAAATTTTCACTTGTTGTAAAAATGCCTACAATTAGAATACTCATGAGTGTTGCATCTTCCAAGAATTGGAAGATTTATCAAATGGATGTAAAAAATGCTTTTGCTTTTATGAATGGATGGATATCTACAGAGGTATATATGTGTCAACCTCTTGGTTTTGAAGATCAATCATGTCTTGAATATGTATGCAGGTTAAGGAAAGCTTTGTATGGGCTGAAGCAAGTCCCTAGGGATTGAAATCACAGCCTAGTCACTTGTAGGATAAGGGATTCAATGTGAGCAAGGTAGATCCTTCCCTTTTCATTAAGAGGAACCAATAAGAGGTCATATACCTATGTATATGTTGATGACATAATCATTACAGGTAATGATGTAGAAGGAATCATAAAATAAAGCTCCAAATGAAAGAAGAATTCAAAGTTAGCGATCTTGGTTTGCTTACATACTTCCTAGGTTTGGAAGTAGTATATATAAAAAGAGGTATGTTTCTTACTTAGAGGAGGTACATCAAAGACATGCTTGCCAAATTCAAAATGGAAAATTCAAAGGTTGCAGGTACTCCCATGGAGATGAACTTGAAATTGAGTGCTCATGAAGGTGACCAAATCAAAGATATAACCAACTATTAGAGTTTAGTTGGAAGTTTGAATTATGCCACACTAATAAAGTGGACATTTGCTATGGAGTAAGTGTCTTGAGTGAGTTCATGCATACCCAAAGGAAATATCACATGACAGCAACCAAGAGAGTCCTCAAATAGTTGAGGGGCACAATCAATGAAGATTTATACTATCCCTACACATATGATATAGACATCAAACTTTTCTCTAATGAAGATTGGGTAGAACCATGACAAGAGAAGCACATCTGAATACCTCACCTTTTTAGGTACAAAGTTGATTTCTTGGCGAGGCAATGTGGATTAAGCCCCTACATTGTGATTTAGGGCTAACTTCCATTCCACATATCTTTGGAGATAATATCAGCTCTTTACATCTTGCTACTAACCCAATCTATCATGCCAAAGCTAAACATATAGAAGTACATTATCATTATGCCACAAAAAAGATAACAAGCAAGGAGATTCAACTTTCATATGTGTCAACACATCAATAATGTGTAAATATGATGACAAAGGCATTGGATGGAAGCAAGCTAAATAGGTTCAAATCAATGATTGGATTGCAAGAGATCTTGAAGGATTGAAGACTCAAGCTTCTTAGGCTTGAGGGGGAGTTGTTGGATGGCAAGCATTAAAGCTTGGCATTTGATCTATGGACTACTCTCATAAAGTTATCCTATGTAGCATTGGTCATGAGAATACATGCTTGTGAAATCTCCAAGAGTAAACCTTTTATTTACTCTAGTCATTTGTAATAGATAAAATTAATAAGGAATCTTGTGATAATAGGAAGCTAATTCCATGAATTTTGTTAATTGGAATCAAAATCAAACCATAGCCAAAATCTAAGATCACTTTTAGGTGGAAGGTTTACGAAGTTCAAATTCAAATTCAAATTCATGTGTAAATACACATGCTTCTTAGTCACGGGATATCACACCATTTCCTTGAGAGACCCAGCTACATTTTTGAGCATAAATTGTGCTCAAAACATGAAGAAGTAGTCCTCTAAAATTCCCATATATCATATGTTTAATATCATACACATTCTTGATCATTACTTTGAGTAAGTTCTTCTATATATACTGTGGCAATATATTCATGGATACAATGGACTTGTCTTGTTGATTTCTCTGTGTGTAAGCATCCATTTGCTATACTTTTACTTGGGTTAATTAGCTTGAAGTTTCAAGTAGCTTTATAGCAAGCTTCATTATCATTGGTTTAGTAGATCTTGAGATATTAATCTCTAAAGTTGACTGTGTCTGCACATCTCGTTGTTCCTAAAAAGTCAAGGTGACCCCTCGACTTGTTAGATTCATTTCTCCTTCTATGGTCCAACTAAATTCATCAAATAACTTTCTTTAGTTAGCTATACACTTAAGCTAGATGTATGCAAAATCTCTCTAGTCAATTCATACTAGATTGTGAGCTCTGACATATTTTTGTGACCTTCTCATCCAAAAATAGAAGGTTCTTCACAATTCTTGCAAATAGAACTTCTTTGTTTTGATGCAAGATTTTGATGATGATGTTGCAAAGGACTTAATGGTTCCTTATGCATCTTTGGGAAGCTAATGGAGTCTAGTAAGCAACCCTGGAGTCATATTGGCTAGCATAGAGCAAGCTTGTTGCAACACCAACTCATCTCTACACTTATACCATCACCTCTTCATAATGGGGCCTTGGGGGTATTTTTGAAATAAATGTGATTCTCCTATAGCATACAGGTGCTCTCCATTGTCCTTCTCTTACTGTAGATGGGTATAATAGTCTTTATATTTTGATTCACCCATAAGATACATCTCACGTGACTCTTCACTTCCAAGGTGACTCTCCATGTTCCTTGTTGCTTGGCTTTCCATAAAGTTTCGTTGAATTCCTCAAGCTTGTTTGCACTCAAGGATTTGGTGAACATATTTGAAACTTTCTCTTTTGCATTCAAATATGCTTACTCCTTGCATGATACATAGTGTTGCTATCTAGGTGTATGTTAGATATGTTATCTCCAAACAAGGGAAATTGTGTTACCTCCACATCTACATCCTTGAGCAGCTTCCTCAACCACATTATTCTCATGTCATTAGGGCTAAATCCCTATACTTGGCCTTTGTTGATGATAATGCTTTTGTAGTTTGCTTCATTGAACTCCAAGAGATTTCCTTTGACCTTAAAATTAAGATTTAGCTTGAGGTACTTCTATCTTCTTTTGAATCTATCTAATCTGCATCACTAAACCTTTTGGGCTCCAAAGGGTTTGCATAAACATAAAATAGGCATTCATTTGTTGTATGCCCCATGAATCCCCAAACTCTTCTTGTTGCATTAAGATGCTTACTAATAGGAGCATGTATGAACTCTGAATGAATACCAACAACATAGGACATATTAGGTTGGGTTATGTTGGCATAATTCAATGATCCTATGATACTTTGATAAAGTGATATGTCTTAAATCTTCTCTCCTTGACTTGAACATAATTTCATATTTGCATCCATGGATTGTGGGAGTGGTTTATATTCATTCATGCCATACTTGTGCAACACATCAATTAAATACTGTATTTGAATTATATATACTCAATCATGTACATATACGAGCTCAATACCCACAACGTGTTTGAGAATGCCAAGATCTGATATCTCAAATTCCTTCCCTAAATTTTGTTTGATTCCCTTTGTACTTACTATGTCATAACATGCCAAAACAAGATAATCTACATATGTACATAGATATGTAACTTTTGTTTCATTCCTCTTTATATAGGAAGATGGATCATCATCACAATCATGGATTCCACACTTACAAAGGTATTCAATCAATCTTTGATTCCATGCCCTAGGTGCTTACTTCAATCAATAAATGAAATTCTTCAATCTACATACATAATGTTGTTTATCCTTGTCTTCAAACCCCAAATTAAGCCTGAATTATGGAAACATATAGCTAACTAGATGCCAAAAATAGCTAAGCCACAACCTCACACATGATCGCCTAAAATAGTGCTAGATATACCCTTGGATAATATAGGAGACATGGGCGAAGGAGAGGAAGGAAACACCTATCTTTCTATCACTTATTAGGGCTACACACCAAAATCTATTCTGGATTTGGGAGTAGGAGTTGCGATTGCTACCACTTCTTTTAGGAAGCAATGGGGCAAGCCAACACTCAGGCCAACAAGAATGAAGCTGCAAATGGCAGACAAACATATTGAGAAACCTTTAGGACTATTAGAAGGGATAAATCTCATTACTTCTGGTGTGGAGTTTGAACATACATTTGCCATATGTGACTTTGGTAAGAATCATGTCTATGAGATGATTCTAGGTAGACCCTTCATAAGACAGTTGCAAATAGTGCAAGATTGGGGGACCAATTCCTTGTACTTACAGCATTTGGGTGTGAACTAAAGTCCACTTCTCACATTTGGTATCAGAGCATGAGGGAGAGACCTTGGGGAGAGCTTGATAGAGATGGAAGAAATATCTTTTTGTGGTGACACTTATGGAAAGATTCCATGCTTTTTTTAGGGATTATCATCTTCGTGCAAAGAAAATACAAGCAAGCATGGCGAGCTCGAAAGGAAGTCTCGGTAATCACGTCTTCTCCAAGCGCGTGTAGCTCACGGAGCAAGAAGGAAAAAGAAAGAATCGCAATGGGTTCATCAAACTGATGCAGACAGCTATTTTTAGCAAACAAGAGACTCACTTATCTTCATTACTCTTGGGCTACAAGACGAAGGTTTTGAACCCACAACATCTGGTTAGGAGGTAGGTATTGGAACCAACTCACCAACATGCATTGATGACTATATTTCGCAGAGATACAATATGATATGTAATAGCTGCTTCCCATGCAATTAAGAGAAAGTAGAGAGAGAGCAAGAGAAGGGAAGAGAGAAATGTTAAGAGGGAAAGAAAGAAAGAGATAGAGAGAGAAGAAGAGAATGAAGAGAGAGAAAGAGAAAGTTACAAAGAAAGATGATAGAAAGAGAAAGAAAGAAAGGGGAGAAAGAGAAGAGTACATAAAGAGAGAAGGAAGTATAAAAAAATAGAGATAAAAAGAGAAAAAAGAAATAGAGAGAAAGTAGAAAGAGAGGGAAGAGAAAGAGCAAGAGATAGAGAGAAAGGATGAATGATAAATTATGAAAGAGAGGTTGCGATCGACGTGTCGGTCGCGATTGACAAGTCCATCGTGGCTGTTAGTCGCGGTTGATGGGTCAATCGTGATTCACACGTGGCCCAAAATTTCAGTCAGTCATGGTCAAACAATCGTTGATGAGGTCAGTCACGATTGACAGGTCCGTCGTGGCTGCCAGTCACGATTGATGGGTTAGTCGAGAATTCAGTCGGTCGTTGTCAAAGGGTCATTGACTTAGTCGATCGCGATTGACATGTCCGTCGTGGCTGTCGATCGTAATTGATGGGTCGATCACGATTGACATGTGGCACGTGAAGGCTTTGTCGGTCATGGTCAAACAGTCGTTGACTCTATCGGTCGCGATTGATAGATCCGTCGACAAGTGTCCGTCGTCATTTGTCCATCGCGATTGATGGGTCAATCGCGACTGATAGAAAAATTGACCTTTTTGCGATGATGGAGATGGAGGTGGGAGATGGTGATGATGATGATGATGGTGATCAAAATAAAAGGAAATAGACAAAAATGAAGAAAATACCTATGACTTCAACGTCTCAACTCTACGTCTTACTATCACACGCTCACCCTCAAAGCTCGATCCCTGGCAATGGCGCCAAAATTTGGTGTAGCTCAATGATGAGTAGCACCTCCTTTAATGTCAATCCGGGAAGACATGAGGATGGTATGAAGACCTCGAACAAGTGATGGCACAAGTGTGTGAGTGAGAAGCACACAAACATGCACACACCTATACACACGTGCGCACACAAGGCAAGAACAAAGAGAGAGACAATGGAGTAACTTCTATTGCAAAAGAGTTCTCATACAAGTTCAATTCTACAACAAGCTACCCTAAAAAATGAGCTCTCTAGCTCTTTTTATAGTTTTTGACTAGCTTTGGTCTTGTCCAGACCTAGTGTCCGACCTAGTTAAAAATTAGGTTCTAGGGCATATTTGAGGGCTCAAATAGAGTCTAAATAATATGAAAATTGATAGGTAGGTACTTCTAATGCTCCTCAAGCTCAAGGACTCCTTGGCTTGCACAAAATGGAGGTATAAAAATATGAAATGGTATTTACAATGGCTTTTAGTGATGAAAATCACTATTTTTGTAAGGATTTCTTTTGAAAATTTGACATACACTTCTTGGATCTCCCTACTTGTCCCTCTTCTTGTGTGTCCACCTCTTTGATGTGCTCCTGTGCTTTGTCCTTGACCTTCAGCTTCATGAAAAATGATAGGCCTATTTGCCAGATCTTCGTTGACTGCTTTGCCTACTTGACCCTTCTCTTTGCTCTGATTCTCTGCATTGGCTTCCTTGTCTCGTGAGTCCTTCACTTCCTTGACCACTGCCAACAAAGACATAGGACAATGGCATGTCCATTAACATTGAAAAAGGAAGTTTAACATGCTTTTGCAAATAATGACATCCCTAATGTTGAGTACATATAGATATATATTCTATTGACAATTGCCTATTTTGAAGATTCTAAAGGGGTAGAGATGGATAATTACATAAATGAAAACATTGATAGCAATCACAAGTGAAAGAATGGGAAAAAATACACACATTGCAAAAAATGATGTCCTTGGAGGAGGGAAGTTTTTAGTTGCAACAATAAAGATTTGAAGTGATTTGAGACCTTTTAAGATGTAGGGACATTGGCTTAACCTTTGTGCATTCATTCACATTGAAAAAGGGGCCAAAAGCCTTATGTTGCAAAGTTCAATGTCCCTAGACTAGGTTGATTACATAGAAGACAAAAGTTACATTTTTTTATCCTTAATGACTGAGGCATAATTGGAGCATACAAGACATGAGAAAATTGATCGAGTGCTTGAAGTTGAAAAAAAGCAAGTTTAGCAAATTCTTGCAAATGTTAAGGAGTCATCTAGTGGGAACTAGCAAATAGAGCATATAAAACTTTCCAAAGAACAAAAAGCACCTAAACAAGTTCACCAATTGACCTAAGCTAAGATTGCTCTCTAGTTTTGAGTTAGTTTTGACACAAGATTAGGAAATGCACAAGATCACATCCTAAGGATAGCTCAACAAAGTCAATGAAAATGCTTGGGGCCAAAAGGGTCTTATTAGAGCCTCAAAAAGTCCAAGAACGCCCCTAGGGAAAAATGGTGCAAAATGTTTTTTGATGGAAGCAATGATCCTAGGAACCATGAGGTTAAATTCCCTGAGCTAGTCAGAGCTGAGTGATGGGAGGATCACAATATCATGCCTTTGGACTAACATTGAAAGAAACTACCATGGATTCATTAGAGGCGATAAGTTGCAAGGAATTTAGGAATATTGATGAACTCTTATGAGCGTTCATCAACAAGTTCATGCCCACTAGGGTTAAATATGCTCTCAAAGAGATTTTACACTTCAAGCGAAGCCCAAGTGAAACAACAAGAGAAGGCCTGCAAAGATTTATACATTACATGGAACATTTTTTGAAGGGCTTGGTGGGCTGAACAAGAGCAGCAAGGACGATATGGAGGGAGAGGGACGAGAGGAGAGACACACACACTTGCATGGGAGCCTCGAAACCCACATAATGATCTTCCTGAGGCAATAGCCTATAAATGATTTATGTATATTAATATAGGGGTAAGGTTACATGAACCTTACATCCCCAAAAATCTCTCACCTAAAGGTCAACATGACCATAAGTAGGAACACACAAAAATAATGATGTAAGACTATACAATAATGTATAACAAGAGTCCAAATCTCAACCCATAGCAATCAACCTACACCAAATGCCTCAAACAAGGTGTATCAATGCACCTCAAATTTCTCTAGACTCATATAGACAAGAGTCGAGCTCACATCTGACTAATGAAAGAACTCATGAAGATCTTGCTAAACTCCCACTCACTCTATGCATATGTGAATCATCGAATCTTGACTGACCAGTCTAAGTGCAAATGCTCCATTAACAATTGCAATGTCTAGTCTCAAGCTTAATAACTCAGACAACAGACTCCCAAATGTTGAAGAAATGTGTGCTATCCTATTTTAAGCTCGATCAGACCTCTATCTCATGTTATGGTAGAAAAAGCAGAGTGGTGAGAAACATCAACTCTCACTTCTAGACTTCCTATGCTTCACACACACGCTAAAACAACAAAAAGAGAAAGGGAAGGGGTAGAGCACGCATCTATGCACAAATTCCATGTTTCAAGCACACACATGATCTCATGAAGAATAATATACATAGGCAAAAAGAAGAAAATTCAAAAATTCTACCAGTTAGCTCTTCAAAATGGAAAACATCTTTACAAAAGAGTCCCAAGTGACTTATATACATGTGCCCTAATTTTGATCCTTTCACATGAGAGACCAACACTTTTTCTATAAATCACTAAGTTCTTACTATTGTATGGAGGTAATGTCACATTCTTCAGAGATCATACATCTAGAGGATTCCTCTAGAGCATTTACAATGGTTCTCAAAAGTTTACAAAGGATTTCACGAAAGGAAAATGAGACATTTATTGAGAATTTTGTGGCTTAATTTTCTTCTCTTATTTCGTTTGCTTTCTTGTCTTCTATCCTTTGCAACACTCTCCCCCTCTTAGCCTCTATCGTCCCTTGACACGCTTTTGTGGGTTTAACTCGAGTGTTTTCCCAATGCTCAACAGGTGGCTAGAGATGAACCAATTGTCTCAACTCTTGTCCCCCTATTCTTTTCCAACTTGACGCTATAATTTCCCTATATATATTTCTTTCAACCGCATGCTACCAATGGTAGATGAAGCATTCAAGACTTGGAGGATATTTCTCACCTTCTTAGAGCCTCACTCCAATGCTTTCCTTTTGCCCTTGGTATTCCATACATTCATACACAGGAGTTTGTGGCATTACTTTAGCCTTGTGCCTTCTCCTCCTTTGTGTCTCGCTTAGCCTGATGTGTGCCCCTACGGGGCTTTGGATAGAGACTATTATTTAATGAATTATCATTTTCTTTTTTGATTTTTTCTTTCTTCTTCTTTTACTTATTTCTGCCTCCACACATTCCTCGCCCTGAACTTTATCATCCCTAACAGGCTTTTGCTAGTGACCCATGTAGGTTTGGTAGAATTTTTGTTCAATGGCATTTATGAGGTTCACATCCCGTCAAGGATTGCTTGACCATGACTGATTGAAATTTCGGGCCACGTGTCAATGGCGACTGACCCATCAATCGCGACTGACAGCCACGACTGACCTCTCAATCGCGACTGACACGTCGATCACAACTGACACATCAATCGCGATTGATAGACCACACGATTGCAATTGACGCACGAATTGAACTTATCTAGAGTATAAAGGGGCCTTAGAAATTTTTAGGGTTAAAAAAATTGAACTTATCCTTGGCCAAAATTGGTAAAATCTAGAGTATAAAGGGGCCTTAGAAATCACTGTGGGCTATCATTGAGTGCCTATTTCACCTGTTTTGACTCTCGAGTGCCTGATTGGCCATAACTTCTTCATAGGAACTCTGACTCCTATAATTTTTGTTCCGGTGGAAAGCTTGTTGAGAATCCTACCATTTCATATTTTTGTAGCTCCATTTTGTGCAAGCCAAGGAGTCCTTGAGCTTGAGGAGCATTAGAAGTACATACCTATCAATTTTCATATTTTTTAGACACTGTTTGAGCCCTCAAATATGCCCTAGAACCTAATTCTTATCTAGGCCGGACACTAGGTCTCCACAGGACCAAAGCTAGTCAAAAACTATAAAAAGAGCTAGAGAGCTCATTTTTGAGGGTAGCTTGTTGTAGAATTGAACTTGTATGAGAACTCTTTTGCAATAGAAGTTACTCCATTGTCTCTCTCTTTGTTCTTGCCTTGTGTGCTCATGTGTGTGTAGGTGTGTGCATGTTTGTGTGCTTCTCACTCACACACTTGTGCCAACACTTGTTTGAGGTCTTCATACCATCATCATGTCTTCCCAGATTGACATTAAAGGAGGTGCTACTCATCACTGAGCTACACCAAATTTTGGCGCCATTGCCACGGATCGAGCTTTGAGGACGAGCGTGTGATGGTAAGACGTAGAGTTGAGACGTTGGAATCATAGGTGTCTTCTTCACTTTTATCTATTTCCTTTTATTTTCATCATCATCATCATGATCATCACCATCTCCCACCTCCATCTCTATCATCGTAAAAATGTTAGTTTTTTGGTCATATCACCATACCCCTACCACTCCCCTCATTTCACTTGTGAGAGAGAGCGAGAGAGCGTTTGCATGCTTGTGTTTTTGTGTTTCTTGAGATTTTATGCAGGAATCAACATCCCCAGTAGCTGCACCAGCTTCAGTAGGTACAAATTTTGGAATGTTCAGGTCCCGAGACGTTGACCTCTATCCTCGCGACTGACAAAAAAATTGACCATTTTGCAAAACAAAGTGCATATACATGATGTGTAGGCCTAGAGCATTACAAAAGTGTGTTTAAAGTTTTAAAATTCCTCTGTTTTTTGTCAATTGCGATCGACCCATCAATCGCGATCGACAAATGACGACGGACACTTGTCGACGGATTTGTCAATCGCGATCGACAGAGTCAACGACTGTTTGACCATGACCGACACAGCCTTCGCATGCCACATGTCAATCGCGATCGACCCATCAATCACAATCAACAACCACGATGGACCTGTCAATCGCGACCGACTATGTCAATGACCCTTTGACCACGACCAACTGAATTCTCGACTGACCCATCAATCACGACTGGCAACCATGACAGACCTATCAATCGCGACTGACCCCGTCAACGATTGTTTGACCACGAGTGACTGAAATTTCAAGCCACGTGTTAATCGCGATTGACCCATCAATCACGACTGAAATCCATGATGGACCTGTCAATCGCGATCGACACGTGGATCGTGACTGACACATCAACCGTGATTGATAGACCACTCGCTTGCGATTGATGGGTAAATTCGGCATATTTTTAGGGTTAAAGAAATTGAACTTATCCTGGGACAAAATTGGTAAAATCTAGAGTATAAAGGGGCCTTAGAAATCACTGTGGGCTATCATTAAGTGCGTGTTTCACCTGTTTTGACTCTCGAGTCCCTGATTTGCCATAACTTCTTCATACGAACTCTGACTGCTATAATTTTTGTTCCGGTGGAAAGCTTGTTGAGAATCCTACCATTTCATATTTTTATAGCTCCATTTTGTGCAAGCCAAGGAGTCCTTAAGCTTGAGGAGCACTAGAAGTACCTACCTATCAATTTTCATATTTTTTAGACTCTGTTTGAGCCCTCAAATATGCCGTAGAACCTACTTTTCAACTAAGCCAGAAACTAGGTCTCAAGAAGAACAAAGCTAGTCAAAAACTATAAAAAGAGCTAGAGAGCTCATTTTTGAGGGTACCTTGTTGTAGAATTGAACTTGTATGAGAACTCTTTTGCAATAAAAGTTAATTCGTTGCCTCTCTCTATGTTCTTGCCTTGTGTGCGCATATATCTGTAGGTGTGTGCATGTTTGTGTGCTTCTCACTCACACACTTGTGCCATCACTTGTTCGAGGTCTTCATACCATCCTCATGTCTTCCGGATTGACATTGAAGGAGGTGCTACTCATCACTGAGCTACACCAAATTTTGGCGCCGTTGCCGGGGATCAAGCTTTGAGGACGAGCGTGTGATGGTAAGATGTAGAGTTGAGATGTTGGAGTCATAGGTATTTTCTTCACGTTTATCTATTTCCTTTTATTTTCATCACCATCTCCCATCTCCATCTCCATCATCGCGAAAATGTCAGTTTTTTGGTCATCTCACCATACCCCTACCATTCCCCTCATTTCACTTCTCAGAGAGAGCGAGAGAGCATTTGCATGCTTGTGTTTTTGTGTTTCTTGAGATTTTCTGCAGGAATCAGCATCCCTAGTAGCTTCACCAGCTTTAGTAGGTACAAATTTTTGACTGTTCAGGTCCCAAGGCGTTGACCTCTGTCAATCGTGACTGACAGAAAAATTGACCTTTTTGCAGAAGAAAGTGCATAAACATGATGTGTAGGCCTAGAGCATTACAAAAGTGTGTTTAAAACTTTAAAATTCCTCTGTTTTCTGTCAATCGCGATCTACCCATCAATCACGATCGACAAACGATGATAGACACTTGTCGACGGATCTGTCAATCGTGATCGACAGAGTCAACGACTGTTTCACCATGACCCACAGAGCCTTTGCGTGCCACATGTCAATCGCGATCGACCCATTCATCACGATCGACAGCCACAACGGACCTGTCAATCACGACCGACTAAGTCAATGACCCTTTGACCACGAGCGACTGAATTCTTGCCTGACCCATGAATCGCGACTGGCAGCCCCGACGGACTTGTCAATCGTGAGTGACCTCGTCAACGATTGTTTGACCATGACTGACTCAAATTTTGGGCCACGTGTCAATCGCGATTGACCCATCAATCACGATTGACAGCCACGACGGACCTGTCAATCGCGACCGACACGTCGATCGGGACTGACACATCAATCATGATTCATAGACAACTCGATTGCGATTGACAGGCAAATTCAACATATTTTTAGGGTTAAAAAAATTGAACTTATCCTCGGCCAAAATCGGTAAAATCTAGAGTATAAAGGGGCCTTAGAAATCACTGTGGGCTATCATTGAGTTCCTCTTTCACCTGTTTTGACTCCCAAGTGCCTGATTGGCCATAACTTCTTCATACGAACTCTGACTGCTATAAGTTTTGTTCCGATGGAAGCTTGTTGAGAATCCTACCATCTCATATTTTTGTAGCTCCATTTTCTGCAAGCCAACAAGTCCTTGAGCTTAAGGAGTATTAGAAGTACCTACCTATCAATTTTCATATTTTTTAGACTCTGTTTGAGCCCTCAAATATGCCCTAGAACCTAATTTTTAACTAGGCCATACACTAGGTTGTGAAGAGAGATGGTGGATGGAATCCAAAGATGAGTAGGTGCCGCTACAACCAGCTTCACACCAGCCAACTGAGACTTCAGAGTTGATTAGTAGACCCTTTGAGCTTCCTAAATCCACCAAAATATCAGCCAAGTACTTTGGAACATGTATCCCAAAAGTTTAACTCAAGACCGACAAGTTGCGAAATGACTAGCTCCCAAAACTTGCTATTTTTGGACATACACCTGCTGGAAAAAATGAACAGTGCTCTCAACCTGGAAGGAATTAGAAAAATTCCTTTTGGGCATAGCAAATAGACTTAGCAAGCTTCCTATTCCAAGTTAAAACACTTCAAATGATGGACTGAGCACTGAGAACAAGTTTCATCAAGTTCTGGAACATTCCCACAATTCTCGGGGCTCTGCAGAGATAGACCAGTAAGCAGTAAAATGCAGATATCTCCAAAAGTATAAATCCAATGACCTTGAAAATTTATAGGTAGAAACTAGACAGTAAGAGCTATCCAAAGCACTTTAAAACACTGAAAAAGGTTCAGTAAAACTCGAGATATGACCTTCTGAAGTTACTGCTCTGAGTGAGTATAGCAGAGAACAAAACAGAGAGGTAGAGGATAATAAATGTATAGATTCACATATGATTACAACCACATTGGCAATGAATCTTTGCACAATGGGAGTAGAATGATAGAGCTATGGAGTAAGCTCTTCAATCTCTACAAAATGACATCAAGTGGTCACGTACAAGGCTTGCTAATCGCCTCTTCCTTCTTGCTCCTTTTATAGCTATTCTTGGAGGGAGTTTTGAATTCGAATTCGAATGGCTCCACCTAAAAGTGATCCCCAAAGTTAGGAGAGATTCCCTCAGCTAAAAAATTCGTGATTTTGGTAGTTGGAGCCACGAATTTGCTTTTACATCATGGATGAGGTAAGCCATCCTTTTCCTTTTTTCTTTTTCCATTTACAAGAGATAAAATGTACTCTTTTACAAGAGGTGTTCACATGACTACTCATGTGACTTACAAATGAGGATAATATCAAGCATATCAAGCATGTAGGCTTGGGCAAAATGCACCAACAGCTCCCCCTCAAGCCTAACATGCTTGGCCTCCAAATAAGTCTTCAATTGTCCTTGATTTCCTGCAAGCCAATCATCAACTTGAATCTACTTAACTTCGTACCATCAAGAGCTTTCGTCAACATGTCTGCACATTGCATATCTGTAGAGACATAGGATAGTTGAATATCCTTGCTCAATAGCTTCTCCCTTACATAATGGTAGTGGACTTCAATATGCTTGGTTCTAGCATGGTATACCGGATTAGCTGCTAGATGTAGTGAGCTTGTGTTGTCACCAAAAATGTGAGGTGTTGAAGAATGAAGTCCAAGATCTGTGTACAAAGATTTTAACCACATGATTTCTTGAGTTGCATTAGCCAAACCTCTATATTCTGCTTCAGTAGAAGATAATGCCACGGTTGGTTGCTTCTTCGATGACCAAGAAATGATTTTTGAACCTGCAAATGATATATACCCTGATGTGCTTCTTCTATCATCTTTAGATCCGGCCCAATCTGCATCTGAGTAGACCTTTAGCTCAATATCTGAAGTATATGAATAAAACAAACCTTCATTCATGGTCCCCTTTAGGTACTTGAGGACTCGCTTGGCCGCTTCCATATGTGGTCTTCTCGGCTTATGCATAAACTGACTCAATATGCTAACACTATAGCATATATCCATCCTTGTGAGTGTTGCATAGTTCAAACTTCCAACCAAGCTTTGATAGCTTGTGATGTCTTCAATTGGCTCTCCTTCATAAGCACTAAGCTTATGATTTTGCTCCATAGGTGTACCTGCACACTTTGTATTTTCCATCTTGAACTTGACGAGCATGTCATGGACATACTTCCTTTGTGTGATGTATATACCTGAATCTGTGTAGATCAACTCCAATCCAAGAAAATAAGTGAGTGGTCCGAGGTCACTTATTTTGAACTCCTCCTTCATTTGACTCTTTACCTGTTTGATTCCTTCAAGATCATTGCCTGTGATAATAATATCATCAACATACACACATAAATAGATCACTTCAGATCCATTCCTCTTTATGAACAAAGAGGTATCCGCCTTGCTAGCTTTGAATCCTTGGTCCTGCAAATAAGTAACCAATCTGAAATTCCAAGCTCTTGGAGCTTGCTTCAATCCATACAAAGCTTTCTTTAGTTTGCATACATAGTTAGGATGATGTGCATCCTCATATCCAGGAGGTTGTGCCATATACACTTCCTCAGAAATCCATCCATTCAAGAAAGCATTCTTTACATCAAGTTGATAAAGATTCCAATTTCTAGATGCAGCAAGACTAATGAGAACCCTAATTGTAGGCATTTTTGCAACAGGAGAGAAAGTCTCCTCATAATCAATACCATGGGTTTGAGCAAACCCTTTAGCAACTAACCTTGCTTTGTGTCTATTTATACTTCCATCTGGATTCCTCTTGATTTTGTATATCCATCGAGATCCGATTATCTTCATAGATGGCTTGTTAGGTACAAGCTCCCAAGTGTCATTCTCCTTCAAGGCTTCCATTTCTTCATCCATTGCATCTCTCCAAGCTTTCTTGCTTTGTGCTTCTTCGAATGTGGTAGGTTCTTCATTGGTTGAATCCTTTGCAATGTAGATTGAGTGCTTGGTGACCAAAGAAGTATCATAACCAAACCTCTCTGGTTTCTTCTTCTCCCTCGAAGACCTTCTAAGTGGTTGATGTGAGCTCTCGGGTCCATATGTAGCATCCTGCATCTTTGCTTTACCTTTGTTCTTCCATAGCTTTAGTCTTTCCAAGTCTTCTAGGTCAATCTCCGAATCACTTTCTTCAATCTGCTTTGGCTCCTTTGGTTGAAGTGATGGAAAATCTTCATCCAAGTCATATGGCAGCTTCACTTTCCTGTCATCATCAAACCATGATTTGTTTTCATCAAAAATTACATCTCTACTCACAGAAAATCCTTTATTGGTTGGATTGTACAATCTATATCCTTTTTGGTTTTGATCATAACCAATGAATACACACTTCTCTGCCTTGGGATCCAATTTCCCTCTTACTTGAGAAGGAATGTGAGCATAGGCTAAGCATCCAAAGATTTTACAATGCTCTAGACTAGGTCTTCTTCCATTCCACACTTCATATGGAGTGGTTCCATCTAGTGACTTAGATGGAAGTCTATTTATGAGATATGTGGCTGTCGACACAGCCTCTGCCCATAGGTAGTTCGGCAATCCCTTTTCGTTGAGCATGGACCTTGCAGCTTCGACGATAGCTCTATTCCTCCTCTCTGCTACACCATTGAGTTCGGGTGTATACCTTGTAGTGACTTCCCTTTTAATGCCTCTTTCATGCAAGAAGGCATCAAATTCAGAAGAGAAGTATTCTCCTCCACCATCTGATCTGAGTCTTTTCAAAGTCCTACCTGTTTGATTTTCAACAAGAGCAATATACTTCTTAAAGCAATTAAACACTTCATCCTTGTGCTTCATGAAAAACAGAATGGTCCACCTGCTACAATCATCTATGAAAGACACATAATATCTTGAGCCTGATATAGATGGCTCCTTACTTGGACCCCACACATCCGTGTGCTAGTACTAGATCCAAAGGATTTTGATACATATATCCTTTCTTATTGAAAGCTTGTCTATGAGCCTTGCCGAGTTGACAAGCTTCACACTTATAAATCATGTGTTGCCTTGTGATATTAGGCAAACCAAGTACACTTTGGTCCCTGCAAATCTGTTTGAGTGTCCTCTCACCAATGTGAGCAAGCCTTTTGTGCCATATCTCCAACTCTGTTAGAGTTTGAGATCCATAGCTAAACAAAGCTATGTTCTTTGTATCTTCCACTTCAAAAGTGAAAAGCCTTCCTGTCTTTTCTCCTTTGGCAATCCTTCGAAAGCCTTGCCTTGGGTCTTCAACATATGCTCCAAATCGATTGAATCTAACCTGCAATCCTTTTTCAACAATCTATCCAACACTTATTAAATTTTTGGTAATTGTAGGGACATACAAGACTTTGCTTAAGAGGTTCATATTCCCATCTGATGTCTTCACATTACCTATCTTCTCCACTGAGTGCTTTGTGTCATCTCCTGTCTGCACTTCATGCTTGTTATGAGGATCTTCCAAATCAGAAAGTAAAGCCACATTTCCTGCTACATGGTTCGAGCATCCCGAATCAATGTAAAATATGTGATCATCATCCTTACCCTTCTTTGTTGATAGATTCATAATCAATAATGAATCTTCTTGACTTTGGTCCTCTGCATAGTTATTGTAATCTCTTCTTCCTCTATGGCCACTTTGATAGTTGTTGTTGTTGTTGTAATTGTTGTTGTAGTAGTTGTTGTTGTTGTAGCCTCCATTGTACCTACCTCTATTTGATCCATAGCCACCTCTATTGAATCCTCTTCCTCTTGAGTTCCTTGGATTCCCGAAACATTCTTCAGTAGTATGGTTAGATAAGCCACATATGTTGCAAGGTTGAGATGATTGGAATCTCCCCCTGCCTTGCTTTCCACTTCTGCCTCTTCCTCTAGCTCGTCCTCTACCTGCAAAGTTTGCTTGGAAAGAGCTTCCTTCATCTTCATTCTTTCTATTCTTTGACTTGTCCTTGACCTTAGCTTTATCAGAATATAAGGCAGAAGTTTGATTACCTCTTGAGGACTCACCACCTTTGCTAATCTTTGCTTCATGAGTGAAGAGTTGGCCCATGAGTGTGTTGAGGTCGGGTACATGCATATCCATGTATAAATCCATGGCTGTTGTGAATGACTCCCACTTGTCGTCTGCTTTGATTCCATTCATGATTTGTCTTATGATTTGCTCCTCTTCAATTACCTCTCCAATGCTTCCAAGTTGGTCGGAAATCTCCTTCATCTTTGTGACATAATCAGTCACATTTTGCTTCGGGCTTTTCTTCATTGTTGTGAACTCCATCCACAATTGGTTCTTCCTTGCTCGAGTGTTGGAAGAGAAGAAAGAAGCAAGTGCATTCCAGGTTTCTCTTGATGTCTTGCATCCCTTGACATGAGGTAAAAGAAAATCAGAGATTGAGTTTAGAATATAGGACCTTGCAAGTGCATCCTTCGAACACCAATTCGAAAGTCCTTCCACTTCTTCATGTGATGGTTGCCCTTTGTTCCTCATGGTTGGCATTGCTTCATCTCCGGATATGAATCCATATAGATTCCTTCCTTGAAGGTAAGCCTTCATCCTTAGAGACCATGCCGGGTAGTTGTTTCGATCCAATTTGTCAATTGTTGATGGAAATCCATCTCCCATGTTGCTTGACTATGCTCTGATACCACTGTGAAGAGAGATGGTGGATGCAATCCAAAGATGAGTAGGTGCCGCTACAACCAGCTTCACACCAGCCAACTGAGACTTCAGAGTTGATTAGTAGACCCTTTGAGCTTCCTAAATCCACCAAAATATCAGCCAAGTACTTTGGAACATGTATCCCAAAAGTTTAAGTCAAGACCGACAAGTTGCGAAATGACTAGCTCCCAAAACTTGCTATTTTTGGACATACACCTGCTGGAAAAAATGAACAGTGCTCTCAACCTGGAAGGAATTAGAAAAATTCCTTTTGGGCATAGCAAATAGACTTAGCAAGCTTCCTATTCCAAGTTAAAACACTTCAAATGATGGACTGAGCACTGAGAACAAGTTTCATCAAGTTCTGGAACATTCCCACAATTCTCGGGGCTCTGCAGAGATAGACCAGTAAGCAGTAAAATGCAGATATCTCCAAAAGTATAAATCCAATGACCTTGAAAATTTATAGGTAGAAACTAGACAGTAAGAGCTATCCAAAGCACTTTAAAACACTGAAAAAGGTTCAGTAAAACTCGAGATATGACCTTCTGAAGTTACTGCTCTGAGTGAGTATAGCAGAGAACAAAACAGAGAGGTAGAGGATAATAAATGTATAGATTCACATATGATTACAACCACATTGGCAATGAATCTTTGCACAATGGGAGTAGAATGATAGAGCTATGGAGTAAGCTCTTCAATCTCTACAAAATGACATCAAGTGGTCACGTACAAGGCTTGCTAATCGCCTCTTCCTTCTTGCTCCTTTTATAGCTATTCTTGGAGGGAGTTTTGAATTCGAATTCGAATGGCTCCACCTAAAAGTGATCCCCAAAAGTTAGGAGAGATTCCCTCAGCTCAAAAATTCGTGATTTTGGTAGTTGGAGCCACGAATTTGCTTTTACATCATGGATGAGGTAAGCCATCCTTTTCCTTTTTTCTTTTTCCATTTACAAGAGATAAAATGTACTCTTTTACAAGAGGTGTTCACATGACTACTCATGTGACTTACAAATGAGGATAATATCAAGCATATCAAGCATGTAGGCTTGGGCAAAATGCACCAACATAGGTCTGGATAGGACCAAAGCTGTTCAAAAACTATAGAAAGAGCTAGAGAGCTCATTTTTGAGGGTAGCTTGTTGTAGAATGGAAGTTGTATGAGAACTCTTTTGCAATAGAAGTTACTCCATTGTCTCTCTCTTTGTTCTTGCCTTGTGTGCGCATGTGTGTGTAGGTGTGTGCATGTTTGTGTGCTTCTCACTCACACACTTGTGCCATCACTTGTTCGAGGTCTTCATACCATCCTCATGTCTTCCAGGATTGATATTAAAGGAGGTGCTACTCATCACTGAGCTACACCAAATTTTGGTGCCGTTGCCGAGGATCGAGCTTTGGGGACGAGCGTGTGATAGTAAGACGTAGATTTGAGACGTTGGAGTCATAGGTATTTTCTTCACTGTTATCTATTTCCTTTTATTTTCATCACCATCATCATCATCATCACCATCTCCCACCTCCATCTCCATCATCGCGAAAATGTTATTTTTTGGTCATATCACCATAGCCCTACCATTTCCCTCATTTCACTTGTGAGAGAGAGCAAGAGAGCGTTTGCATGCTTGTGTTCTTGTGTTTTTTGAGATTTTCTGCAGGAATCAACATCCCCAATAGCTGCACCAGCTTTAGTAGATACAAATTTTGGAATGTTCAGGTCTCGAGGCGTTGACCTCTGTCAATCGTGACTAACAGAAAAATTGACCTTTTTGCAAAACAAAGTGCATAAACATGATGTGTAGGCCTAGAGCATTACAGAAGTGTGTTTAAAATTTTAAAATTTCTCTGTTTTTTGTCAATCGCGATCGACAAACGATGATGGACACTTGTCGACGGATCTATCAATCACGATCGATAGAGTCAACAACTGTTTGACCATAACCGACAGAGCCTTCGCATGCCACATGTCAATCGCAATCGACCCATCAATCAGGATCGACAGCCAGGACGGACGTGTCAATCGCGACCGACTAAGTCAATGACCCTTTGACCACGACCAAATGAATTCTCGACTGACCCATCAATTGTGACTGGCAGCTATGACGGACATGTCAATCGCGATTGACGCCATCAACGATTGTTTGACCACGACTGACTGAAATTTCGGGCCATGTGTCAATCGCGATTGATCCATAAATCATGACTGACAGCCATGACGGACCTGTCAATCGCGACCGACACGTCGATCGTGATTGACACATCAACCGCGACTGATAGACCACTCGATTGCGATTGACTAGAAAATTTGGCATATTTTTAGGGTTAAAGAAATTGAACTTATCCTTGGCCAAAATTGGTAAAATCTAGAGTATAAAGGGGTGCTAGAAATCACTGTGGGCTATCATTGAGTGCCTTTTTCACCTGTTTTGACTCCCGAGTGCCTGATTGGCCATAACTTCTTCATACGAACTATGACTGCTAAAATTTTTGTTCCGGTGGAAAGGTTGTTGAGAATCCTTCCATTTCATATTTTTGTAGCTCCATTTTGTGCAAGCCAAGGAGTCCTTGAGCTTGAGGAGAATTAGAAGTACGTACCTATAAATTTTCATATTTTTTAGACTCTATTTGAGCCCTCAAATATGCCCTAGAACCTAATTTTTTCCTAAGTCGGAGACTAGGTCTAGACAGGACCAAAGCTAGTCAAAAACTATAAAAAGAGCTAGAGAGATCATTTTTGAGGGTAGCTTGTTGTTGAATTGAACTTGTATGAGAACTCTTTTGCAATAGAAGTTACTCCATTGTCTCTCTCTTTGTTCTTGCCTTGTGTGCGCATGTGTGTGTAGGTGTGTGCATGTTTGTGTGCTTCTCACTCTCACACTTGTGCCATCACTTGTTCAAGGTCTTCATACCATCCTCATGTCTTCCAAATTGACATTAAAGGAGGTGCTACTCATCATTGAGCTACACCAAATTTTGGTGCCGTTGTCGGGGATCGAGCTTTGAGGACGAACGTGTGATGGTAAGACGTAGAGTTGAGACGTTGGATTCATAGGTATTTTCTTCATTTTTATCTATTTCCTTTTATTTTCATCACCATCTCCGACCTCCATTTCCATCATCGCGAAAATGTCAGTTTTTTGGTCATCTCACCATACCCCTACCATTCCCCTCATTTCACTTGTCAGAGCGAGCGAGAGAGCATTTGCATGCTTGTGTTTTTGTGTTTCTTGAGATTTTTAGCAGGAATCAGCATCCCTAGTAGCTGCACCAGCTTTAGTAGGTACATTTTTTTGAGTGTTCAGGTCCCGAGGCGTTGACCTCTGTCAATCGCGACTATAAAAGGACTGACCTTTTTGCAAAAGAAAGTGCATTAACATGATGTGTAGGCGTAGAGCATTACAAAAGTGTGTTTAAAAGTTTAAAATTCCTCTGTTTTATGTCAATTGTGATCGACCCATCAATCGCGATCGACAAACGACGACAGACACTTGTCGACGGATCTGTCAATCGTGATCGACAGAGTCAACGCCTGTTTGACCATGACCGACAGAGGCTTCACGTGCCACATGTCAATCGCGATTGACCCATCAATCACGATTGAAAGTCACGACGGACCTGTCAATCGGGATCGACTAAGATAATGACCCTTTGACCACGAACGACTTAATTCTCGCCTGACCCATCAATCGCGATTGGGAGCCACGACGGACCTGTCAATCGCGACTGACGCTGTCAACAATTGTTTGACCACGACTGACTGAAATTTCGGGCCACGTGTCAGTTGCGATTGACCCATCAAGCGGGACTCACAGCCACGATGGACCTATCAATCGGGATCGACACGTCGATCGCGACTAACACATCAATCGCGATTGATAGACCACTCGATTGTGATTGACGGGCAAATTTGGCATATTTTTAGGGTTAAAAAAATTGAACTTATCCTTGGCCAAAATTGGTAAAATCTAGAGTATAAAGAGGCCTTAGAAATCACTGTGGGCTATCATTGAGTGCCTGTTTCACCTATTTTGACTCCCGAGTGCTTGATTGGTCATAACTTCTACATACGAACTCCGATTGCTATAATTTTTGTTCCGATGGAAAGCTTGTTGAGAATCCTACCATTTCATATTTTGTAGCTCCATTTTGTGCAAGCCAAGGAGTCCTTGAGCTTGAGAAGCATTAGAAGTACCTACGTATCAATTTTTATATTTTCTAGACTCTGTTTGAGCCCTCAAATATGCCCTAGAACCTAATTTTAGGTCTGGACAGGACCAAAGCTAGTCAAAAACTATAAAAAGAGCTAGAGAGCTCATTTTTGAGGGTAGCTTGTTGTAGAATCGAACTTGTATGAGAACTCTTTTGCAATAGAAGTTACTCCGTTGTCTCTCTCTTTGTTCTTGCCTTGTGTGCGCACGTGTCTGTAGGTGTGTGCATGTTTGTGTGCTTCTCACTCACACACTTGTGCCATCGATTGTTCGAGGTCTTCATACCATCCTCATGACTTCCGGGATTGACATTAACGGAGGTGCTATTCATCACTGAGCTACACCAGATTTTGGCGTCGTTGCCGGGGAACGAGCTTTGAAGATGAGCGTGTGATGGTAAGACGTAGAGTTGAGACGTTGGAGTCATAGGTATTTTCTTCACTTTTATCTATTTCCTTTTATTTTCATCACCATCATCATCATCACCATCTCCCACCTCCATCTCAATCATCGCGAAAATGTGAGCTTTTTGGTCATATCACCATACCCCTACCATTCCCCTCATTCCACTTGTGAGAGAGAGTGAGAGAGCGTTTTTGTGTTTCTTGAGATTTTTTGCAGGAATCAGCATCCCTAGTAGCTTCACCAGCTTAAGTAGGTACAAATTTTCGACTATTCAGGTCTCAAGGCGTTGACCTCTGTCAATTGCGACTGATAGAAAAATTGACCTTTTTGCAAAACAAAGTGCATAAACATGATGTGTAGCCAAGAGCATTACAAAAGTGTGTTTAAAATTTTAAAATTCCTCTGTTTTCTATCAATCGGGATCGACTCATCAATCGCGATCGACAAACAACGACGGACACTTGTCGACGGATCTGTCAATCACGACCGACAGAGTCAACGACTGTTTGACCATGACCGACAAAGCATTCGCGTGCCACATGTGAATCGCGATCGACCCATCATTCACGATCGACAACCACGACGGACCTGTCATTCGCGACCGACTAAGTCAATGACCCTTTGACCACGACCGACTCAATTTTCGACTGACCCATCAATCGCGATTCGCAGCCATGACGGACTTGTCAATCGCGACTGACCCCGTCAACGATTGTTTGACTAGGACTGACTGAAATTTTGGGACATGTATCAATCGCGATTGACCCATTAATCGCGATTCATCCATTATTCGCGACTGACAACCACGATGGACCTGTCCACGGCGACCGACACGTCGATCGTGACTCACACATCAATCGCGATTGATAGAACACTCCATTGCGATTGACAAGAAAATTCGACATATTTTCAGGGTTAAAATAATTGAACTTATCCTTGGCCAAAATTGGTAAAATCTAGAGTATAAAGCGGCCTCTGAAATCACTGTGGGCTATCATTGAGTGCCTATTTCACCTGTTTTGACTCCTGAGTGCCTGATTGGCCATAAGTTCTTCATACGAACTTCGAGTGCTATAATTTTGTTCTGGTGGAAAGCTTGTTGAGAATCCTAACATTTCATATTTTTGTAGATCCATTTTGTGGAAGACAAGGAGTCCTTGAGCTTGAGGAGTATTAGAAGTACCTACCTATCAATTTTCATATTTTTTAGACTCTGTTTGAGCCCTCAAATATGCCATAGAACCTAATTTTTAACTAGGCCGGACACTAGGTCTGGACAGGACCAAAGCTAGTCAAAAACTATAAAAAGAGCTTGAGAGCTCATTTTTTAGGGTAGCTTGTTGTAGAATTGAAATTGTATGAGAACTCTTTTGCAATAGAAGTTACTCCGTTGTCTCTGTCTTTGTTCTTGCCTTGTGTGGGCATGTGTGTGTAGGTGTGTGCATGTTTGTGTCCTTCTCACTCACACACTTGTGCCATCACTTGTTCGAGGTCTTCATACCATCCTCATGTCTTCCCGGATTGACATTAAAGGAGGTGCTACTCATCACTGAGCTACACAAAATTTTGGTGCCGTTGCCGGGGATCGAGCTGTGAGAACGAGCGTGTGATGGTAAGACGTAGAGTTGAGACGTTGGAGTCATAGGTATTTTCTTCACTTTTATCTATTTCCTATTTTCATCACCATCATCATCATCATCACCATCTCCCACCTCCATCTCCATCATCGCGAAAATGTCAGCTTTTTGGTCATATCACCATACCTGTACCATTCCCCTCATTCCACTTGTGAGAGAGAGCAACAGAGCGTTTGTATGCTTGTGTTTTTGTGTTTCTTGAGATTTTCTGCAGGAATCAGCATCCCGAGTAGCTGCACCAGCTTTAGTAGGTACAAATTTTTGACTGTTCAGGTCCCAACGCGGTGACCTCTTTCAATCAAGACTGACAAAAATATTGACCTTTTTGCAAAATAAAGTGCATAAACATGATGTTTAGGCCTAGAGCATTACAAAAGTGTGTTTTAAATTTTAAAATTCCTCTGTTTTCTGTCAATTGCGATCGACCCTTCAATCGCGATCGACAAATGACGACGGACACTTGTTGACGGATTTGTCAATCGCGACCGACAGAGTCAACGACTGTTTGACCATGACCGACAGAGCCTTTGCGTGCCACATGTCAATCGTGATCAACCCATCAATCACGATCGACAACCACGATGGACCTCTCAATCGCGATCGACTAAGTCAATGACCCTTTGACCACGACCGACCGAATTCTTGACTCACCCATCAATAGCAACTGGCAGCCACGACGGACCTGTCAATCGTGGTTGACCCCATCAATGATTGTTTGACCATGACTCACTAACATTTCGGGCCATGTGTCAATCACGATTGACCCATCAATCATGACTGACAGCCACGACCGACCTGTCAATCGCGACCCACACGTCGATCGTGACTGACACATCAATCGTGATTGATAGACCACTCGATTGTGATTGATGGGAAAATTCGGCATATTTTTAGGGTTAAAACTAGAACCTAATTTTTAACTAGGTCGGAAACTAGGTCTGGACAGGACCAAAGCTAGTCAAAAACTATAAAAAGAGCTAGAGAGCTCATTTTTGAGGGTAGCTTGTTGTAGAATTGAACTTGAATGAGAACTCTTTTGCAATAGAAGTTACTTCGTTGTCTCTCTCTTTGTTCTTGCCTTGTGTGCGCATGTGTGTGTAGGTGTGTGCATGTTTGTGTGCTTCTCACTCACACACTTGTGCCATCACTGGTTCGAGGTCTTCATACCATCCTCATGTCTTCTCGGATTGACATTAAAGGAGGTGCTACTCATCATTGAGCTACACCAAATTTTGATGCCGTTTTCGGGGATAGAGCTTTGAGGACGAGCGTGTGATAGTAAGACGTAGAGTTGAGACGTTGGAGTCATAGGTATTTTCTTCACTTTTATCTATTTCCATTTATTTTCATCACCATCATCATCATGATCATCACCATCTCCCACCTCCATCTCCATCATCACAAAAATGTCAGCTTTTTGGTCATATCACCATACCCCTACCATACCCCTCATTTCACTTGTGAGAGAGAGCGTTTGCATGCTTGTGTTTTTGTGTTTCTTGAGATTTTCTACAGGAATCAGCATCCCCAGTAGCTACACCAGCTTTAGTAGGTACAAATTTTTGACTCTTCAGGTCCCAAGGCATTTCTCTATCAATCACGACTGACAGAAAAATTGACCTTTTTGCAAAACAAAGTGCATAAAGATGATGTGTAGGCCTAGAGCATTACAAACGTGTGTTTAAAATTTTAAAATTCCTCTGTTTTCTTTCAATCGTGATCGACCCATCAATCGCGATTGACAAACGACAATGGACACTTGTCGACGGATCTGTCAATCGCGATCGACAGAGTCAACGACTGTTTGACCATAAGCGACAGAGCCTTCGCGTGCCAATTTCAATCGTGATCGACCCATCAATCACGATCGACAGCCACGAGGGACCTGTCAATCGTGACCAACTAAGTCAATGACCCTATGACCATGACGGAGTGAATTCACGACTCACCCATCAATCGCGACTGGTAGCCACGACGGATCTGTCAATCATGACTGACGCCGTCAACATTGTTTGACCACGACTGACTGAAATTTCGGGCCACGTGTCAATCGCGATTGACCCATCAATCGCCACTGATAGCCACGATGGACCTCTCAATGGCGACCGATAAGTCGATCATGACTGACACATCAATCGCGATTGATAGACCACTCGATTACGATTGATGGGAAAATTCGGCATACTTTTAGGGTTAAAAAAATTGAACTTATCCTTGGCCAAAATTGGTAAAATCTAGAGTATAAAGGGGCCTTAGAAATCATTGTGGGCTATCATTGAGTGCCTGTTTCACCTGTTTTGACTCTCGAGTTCCTGATTGGCCATAACTTCTTCATACGAACTCTGACTGCTATAATTTTTGTTCCGATGGAAAGCTTGATGAGAATCCTACCATTTCACATTTTTGTAGCTTTATTTTGTGCAAGCCAAGGAGTCTTTGAACTTGAGGAGCATTAGAAGTACCTACCTATCAATTTTCATAGTTTTTAGACTCTGTTTGAGCCCTCAAATGTGCCCTAGTACCTAATTTTTAACTCGGCCGGACACTAGGTCTGGGCAGGACCAAAGCTAGTTAGAAACTATAAAAAGAGCTAGAGAGCTCACTTTTGAGGGTAGCTTGTTGTAGAATTGAACTTGTATGAGAACTCTTTTGCAATAGAAGTTACTCTGTTGTCTCTCTCTTTGTTCTTGCCTTGTGTGGGCATGTGTGTGTAGGTGTGTGCATGTTTGTGTGCTTCTCACTCACACACTTGTGCCATCACTTGTTCGAGGTCTTCATACCATCCTCATGTTTTCCCGGATTGACATTAAAGGAGGTGCTACTCATCACTGAGCTACACCAAATTTTGGTGCCGTTGCCGGGGATCGAGCTTTGAGGACGAGCGTGTGATGGTAAGACGTAGAGTTGATACGTTGGAGTCATAGGTATTTTCTTCACTTTTATCTGTTTCCTTTTATTTTCATCACCATCATCATGATCATCACCATCTCCCACCTCCATCTCCATCATCGCAAAAATGTAAGCTTTTTGGTCATATCACCATACCCCTACCATTCCCCTCATTTCAATTGTGAGAGAGAGTGAGAGAGAGTTTGCATGCTTGTGTTTTTGTGTTTCTTGAGATTTTCGGCAAGAATCAACATCCCCAGTAGCTGCACCAGCTTCGGTAGGTACAAATTTTCGATTGTTCAAGTCCCGAGGCATTCCTATGTCAATCGGGACTGACAGAAAAATTGACGTTTTTGCAAAACAAAGTGCTTAAACATGATGTGTAGGCCTAGAGCATTACAAAAGTGTGTTTAAAATTTTAAAATTCCTCTATTTTCTGTCAAAGGTGATCGACCCATCAATCGCGATGGACAAACGACGACGGTGAGAAACATCAACTCTCACTTCTAGACTTCCTATGGTTCACACACACACTAAAACAACAAAAAGAGAAAGGGAAGGGATAGAGCACACATCTATGAACAGATTCCATGCTTCAAGCACACACATGATTTCATGAAGAATAATATACATAGGCAAAAAGAGGAAAATTCAAAAATTCTGCCAGTTAGCTCTTCAAAATGGAAAATGTCTTTACAAAAGAGTCCCAAGTGACTTATATACATGTGCCCTAATTTTTGTTCAATGGCATTTATAAGGTTCACGTCTCGGATCATGAATTGCTTCCATTGCTCTAACTTCACACCATCATTTGGTGCTTGAAGATGGTCCGCAAAAAAGTTAATCTCATAAGCTAAAATTCTTGCATTTAAATTAGATGACATCTTCAAAAATCTTTTTGATTCTATTTCAAAAAATCCTCTAAAATATGGCTCTTCAAATGTTTGCAAATAAGGGCTCGACAGAAACATTAAGCATGAGTAACAAACCATCATAGTGACTTTGCTTGACATGAACGAAGGATGAAAGATTAAGGTGTTGACACCTTGGTTAATGCCGATGAAGCTTAAAAATGTATATTCATCATTCTTGAAAACTTTCAATACTGTTACTATCATGCTGAGTATTTTATTTGTGAGCTTGATTGTGAGAGCTAGGAAATGAGCATGCCTAGATAACCAAAATTCAATCTTTTTGATCATATAATCTTCAATGGGTAGGTAGTTGTGAGGTGGGCTTGAAAATAAGGGAAAATTGAGCCAGCGCTTATCAATGATGCCATTTTGCTGCTCGTCCCAAAATTTTAGCCATGGTTGACGTCTTGGCATTTGGCAAAAAGATGGATTGACTTGCAATAAACATGGTGCCTCCTTCCAATGCATCCAAAAAATTGGATTTTTTTTCCAAAACTATATTCCCCTAGACATGAACTGCTATGTCTTCTTGTGTATAATTGAAAGTAGTAGCCTTAAAGTTCAAACTATGATCCGGATCTTCCTGGGTAGTTTTCTTAATGTGTCTTTGTGTTTGTTCTTTCATAGTGCCATATGGTACATAAAGATTTTATTATTTGATCCATATTCTTTCTCTTGATTTTGGCATCTTTCATTACACGTAAAATTGCATCTTCAAAGTTTTGGGTCATACACGATGCCAGTATTGCCCATTCTCTCTAGTCTAGCTTTGCAGTGTATGACATTCGAATATCATCAACTACTATCTCATGTTGATCTTCCATTGGTGATTGAACAATGGGGGAGAAAGAGGATGCACTTTAGTCTCCTCAGTAGCCAGAGTTGTTGCTTGCACTACTGGTGTCCCCATGTTCGTCTACTCAATCGCTTTATCACTCTGAACCTGCATTAGTTGAACTTGTAATTTGGAAATGATTTGATCTTTGTCTTGCTTCTATCTCTCCTTGAGCTCTACTTCTACTTTGATTTTGCCTTCAAATAATTCTTTAAGCTAGTCAACATCCCATTGGCATTTTTCTGTGTATTTGTCAATCACTTCTTTCCACTTCCCTCTTATCTTTGCCATATCCTATGCATATTTTGATTCCCATTGTTCACGAATAGTTTGTTCTGTCTTTAATTGATGAGCATATTTTTTTAACACTATTTGGAGGCATTGGATTTTTTGTTCAATGAATGTGATGCCTTGATTGGTTGATTAAGAAATAATAATCTCACTAACTCTTTATTTTTGCTTCTTAATGAGTGAAATCTTCAATATATCCTTTTATTTGCATCTCCAAGATTTTGATTCGATTCAAGATGCATACCTTTGCTAGCACTTGGTCTCACAAATTCTCACTCAATGCTTTGAATTGATTTTTCTCTAAATGAGTGTGCTCATATTTCTTGACAACTTGCACTAACTGATATTGGTTCTCCATGGTGCTTTTCATCATATGGATGACCACTTGTTTAAGTTATGCCATGTCCACATTGAGCCATGTCTTAAGTATGATTGAAGGTTCTCAGTTTAGTACATCTTTGCCTTGGATAGTATGCATTATGTCATTGAATGGCCACTGGATCTGTAATTGGATAGTGAGCTCAACTTCTGCCTTCGGAATCGCCTTAGCACAGCTAACTTCATAATTAATGTCTAATAAAGATGGCTTGGCTATAAGTCTTATAGGAATAATGGGCTCGTTGGTGTTTGTTTCTGTCTCTGGTTGAGCTTCCTCCTTGCCTACTATAATTTTCTACCTCTTTCTGTCATATTTCTGCACCTCCATTAATGACTTGATAAAAGTTTTCATTCCTTTTGAAGTGATTCTTGAAATTGTAATTTTGTACTGTCATTGATTTGAGTCGTAAAAGTGTTATCCAATCTAAGGGTCCTTATCACTTCTTCCTCAACTACAGTTTCTCCCTCTTCATGGGGCTTACTAGCTGCTTCTTGTTGATCCACCATTTGTTCTAATTAATCCCACTGACCATCATCATTAATATCTGTGTTCATATCAATTGATCGTTGATTGATCATCCTTCTCATTTGATCTTGAGCATGAACTTGAATTTTCTAGGCCCAAATCCTTATAAAAATTCATTTTAGATAACACTTTTCATGTTTGTTCCTTCTCTTTGGCCTTGATCATCTATTGGTAGTGATGTCCTTGGACCATGAGGTTGACTTGCCGTTTCATGTATGTATGGGTGGCTTGACGAGCTTCTTTCAACTCGACGCCTATGATGGGAGGTGGTTGAGAATAGAGTTGACTTTGAAACCATATGCTGGTATTTAGCAAGAAGCAAGTACGTGCATACACGCAGATCTAGCACTGAGGCAACCAATCAATTTTTTTTCAATCCTCAAATTAGTTTAAAAGTGATTTTCATCACTACATATCTTTCACCCTTTTTACTCCATTATTTTTCAAGCCGAGGAGTCCTCAAGCTTAAGGAGTACTAGGATTAGCTACATAGAAATTTTCATAATTTTTAGATTCGGTTTGAGCCCTCAAATAAGCTCTAGAACCTAATTTTTAAATAGGACGGACACTAGGTTTGGATAGGACCAAAGCTAGTAAAAAAAACTATAAAATAGAGCTAGAGAGCTCTTTTTTGGGGGAGCTTGTGAGTGATTTGAGCTTTTATATGATACTTTTTTGAGTGTTCTAAAGAACTCCATTGTTCCTCTCTTTGTTCTTGCCTTATGTGCACGTGTGTGTATGTGTGTGCATGTTTGTGTGCTTCTCACTCACACACTTGTGCCATCACTTACTCGAGGTCTTCATACCATTCTAATGTCTTCTTGGATTGACATTAATGGAGGTGCTACTCACCACTGAGCTACACCAAGGTTTGGCACCGTTGCTGGGGATCGAGCATTGAGGACGAGCGTGTGATGGTAAGACATAGAGGGGATGCATTGGAATGGTAAGTAGTAGGTAATTTCTTTGTTTTTCACTATTTTCTTCATCTCCATCTCCATCTCCATCTCCATCTCCATCTCTGCTCTACATCCATCTCCATCTTCCCTTCATATTCCCACTTCTATTTCATTCACCTCATTTGCATGGTGAGAGTTTCAGAGAGAGCGAGAGAGCATTAATGTTTTTGTGTGTTTTTCTTGCATGTTCTTGCAGGTTTCAACATCATCATCTTCTCTAGCAAGCTCACTAGGTATGAAATCTGTTTGTGCAACCCGCGAGACGTCCACCTTGACCTATCATAACAGATCAAAAAGTCACCCATTTCACGATTCTGAGTGGACCAAGACACAACACAGGCCGAGAGCTTCCCGGATCACTAGCTTGATCACAAGAATTCGTGACATATCAATCGCGATTGATAGACCACTCGATTGCGATTGATGGGAAAATTCAGCATATTTTTAGGGTTAAAAAAATTGAACTTATCCTTGGCCAAAATTCATAAAATCTAGAGTATAAAGGGGCCTTAGAAATCACTGTGGGCTATCATTGAGTGCCTGTTTCACCTGTTTTGACTCCCAAGTGCCTAATTGGCCATAACTTGTTCATACGAACTCCGATTGCTATAATTTTTGTTCTGGTGGAAAGCTTGTTGAGAATCTTACCATTTCATATTTTTGTAGCTCCATTTTGTGCAAGCCAAGGAGTCCTTGAGCTTGAGGAGCATTAGAAGTACCTACCTATCAATTTTCATATTTTTTAGACTCTGTTTGAGCCCTATGCCGTAGAACCTAATTTTTAACTAGGCCAGATACTAGGTCTGGATAGAACCAAAGCTAGTCAAAAACTATAAAAAGAGCTAGAGAGCTAATTTTTGAGGGTAGCTTGTTGTAGAATTGAAGTTTTATGAGAACTCTTTTGCAATAGAAGTTACTCCATTGTCTCTCTCTTTGGTCTTGCCTTGTGTGCGCATGTGTGTGTAGGTGTGTGCATGTTTGTGTGCTTCTCACTCACACACTTGTGCCATCACTTGTTCGAGGTCTTCATACCATCCTCATGTCTTCCCGGATTGACATTAAAGGAGGTGCTACTCAGCATTGAGCTACACCAAATTTTGGCACCATTGCCAGGCATCGAGCTTTGAGGACGAGTGTGTGATGGTTAGACGTAGAGTTGAGATGTTGGATTCATAGGCATTTTCTTCACTTTTATCTATTTCCTTTTATTTTCATCACCATCATCATCATCATCACCATCTCCCACCTCCATTTGCATCATCGCGAAAATGTCAGTTTTTTGGTCATATAACCATACCCCTACCATTCCCCTCATTTCACTTGTGAGAGAGAGCGAGAGAGCGTTTGCATGGTTGTGTTTTTGTGTTTCTTGAGATTTTCTGCAGGAATCAGCATCCCTAGTAGGTGCACCAGCTTCAGTAGGTACAAATTTTTGACCGTTCAGGTCGCGAGGCATTGACCTCTGTCAATCGCGACTGACAAAAAAATTGACCTTTTTGGAAAACGAAGTGGATAAACATGATGTGTAGCCTAGAGCATTACACAACTGTGTTTAGAATTTTAAAATTCCTCTGTTTTCTGTCAATCGCGATCGACCAATCAATCACGATCAACAAATGATGATAGACACTTGTCGACGGATCTGTCAAACGTGACCGACAGAGTCAACCACTGTTTGACCACGACCGACATAGCCTTCGTGTGCCACATGTCAATCGCGATCGACCCATCAATCACGATCGACAACCATAAGACTTGTCAATCGAGTTCGACTAAGTCAATGAACCTTTGACCACGACCGACTAAATTCTCGCCTGACCCATCAATCACAAATGGTAGCCACGACGGACCTGTCAATCGTGACTGACCCCATCAACGATTGTTTGACCACGACTGACTAAAATTTCGGGCCACGTGTCAATCGTGATTGACCCATCAATCACGATTGATAGCCACAACCGACCTGTCAATCGCGACCGACACGTCGATCATGACTGACACATCAATCGCGATTGATAGACCACTCGATTGCAATTGACGGGCGAATTGGGCTTATCTTTAGGGTTAGAAAAATTGAACTTATCCTTGGCCAAAATTGATAAAATCTAGAGTATAAAGGGGCCTTAGAAATAATTGTGGGCTATCATTGAGTGCCTGTTTCACCTGTTTTGACTCTCGAGTGCTTGATTGGCCATAACTTCTTCATAGGAATTTTGACTGCTATAATTTTTGTTCCGATGGAATGCTTGTTGAGAATCCTACCATTTCATATTTTTGTAGCTCCATTTTGTGCAAGCCAAGCAGTCCTTGAGCTTGAGGAGCATTAGAAGTACCTACCTATCAATTTTCATATTTTTTAGACTCTGTTTCAGCCCTCAAATATGCCCTAGAACCTAATTTTTAACTAGGTTGGACACTAGGTCTGGACACGACCAAAGTTAGTCAAAAACTATAAAAAGAGCTAGAGAGCTCATTTTTGAGGGTAGCCATTTGTAGGATTGAACTTGTATGAGAACTCTTTTGCAATAGAAGTTACTCCATTGTCTCTGTCTTTGTTCTTGCCTTGTGTGCGCATGTGTGTGTAGGTCTGTGCATGTTTGTGTGCTTCTCACTCACACACTTGTGCCATCACTTGTTCGAGGTCTTCATATCATCCTCATGTCTTCCCGGATTGACATTAAAGGAGGTGCTACTCATCACTGAGCTACACCAAATTTTGGTGCCGTTGCCGGGGATCGAGCTTTGCGGACGAGCGTGTGATGGTAAGACTTAGCGTTGAGATGTTGGAGTCATAAGTGTTTTTCTTCACTTTTATCTATTTCCTTTTATTTTTATCACCATCATCATCATCATCACCATCTCCCACCTCCATCTCCATCATCGCAAAAATGTCAGTTTTTTGGTCATATCACCATACCCCTACCATTCCCCTCATTTCACTTGTGAGAGAGAGCGAGAGAGCGTTTGCATGCTTGTGCTTTTGTGTTTCTTGAGATTTTCTGCACGAATCAGCATCCCTAATAGATGCACCAGCTGAAGTAGGTACAAATTTTTGACTGTTCAGGTCCCGTGGCGTTGACCTCTGTCAATCGCGACTGACAAAAAAATTGACCTTTTTGCAACACAAAGTGCATAAACATGATGTGTAGGCCTAGAGCATTACAAAAGTGTGTTTAAAATTTTAAAATTCCTCTATTTTATGTCAATCGCGATGGACCCATCAATCGTGATCGACAAAGGACAACGGACACTTCTCGATGGATCTGTCAATCGTGAGCGACAGAGTCAATGACTGTTTGACCATGACTGACAGAGCCTTCGCGTGCCACATGTCAATCATGATCGACCCATCAATCATGATCGACAGCCACGATGGACCTGTCAATCGCAACCGACTAAGTCAATGATCCTTTGACCACGACCGACTTAATTCTCCACTGACCCATCAATCGTGACTGGCAGCCAGGACGGAACTGTCAATCGCGAGTGACCCCGTCAATGATTGTTTGACCATGACTGACTGAAATTTCAGGCCATGTGTCAATCCCGATTGACCCATCAATCGCGACTGATAGCCACGATGGACCTGTCAATCACGACCGACACGTCGATCACGACTGACACATGAATGGCGATTGATAAACCACTCGATTGCGATTGACGGGAAAATTTGGTATATTTTTAAGGTTAAAGAAATTGAACTTATCCTTGGCCAAAATTGGTAAAATCTAGAGTATAATGGGGCCTTAGAAATCACTATGGGCTATCATTGAGTGCTTGTTTCACCTGTTTTGACTCGCAAGTGCCTGATTGACCATAACTTCTTCATATGAACTCCGACTGGTATACTTTTTGTTTCGGTGGAAAGCTTGTTGAGAATCCTACCATTTTATATTTTTGTAGCTCTATTTTGTGCAAGCCGAGGAGTCCTTAAGCTTGAGGAGCATTAGAAGTACCTACATATCAATTTTCATATTTTTTAGACTTTGTTTGAGCCCTCAAAGATGCCATAGAACCTAATTGCTAACTAGGCCGGACACTAGGTGTGGACAGGACCAAAGCTAACCAAAACCTATAAAAAGAGCTAGAGAGCTCATTTTTGAGGGTAGGCATTTGTAGGATTGAACTTGTATGAGAACTCTTTTGCAATAGAAGTTACTCCATTGTCTCTCTCTTTGTTATTAACTTGTGTGCACATGTGTGTGTAGGTGTGTGCATGTTTGTGTGCTTCTCACTCACACACTTGTGCCTTCACTTGTTCGAGGTCTTCATATCATCCTCATGTCTTCCCGGATTGACATTAGAGGAGGTGCTACTCATCACTGAGCTACACCAAATTTTGGCACCGTTGCTGGGGATCGAGCTTTGCGGACAACCGTGTGATGGTAAGACGTAGAGTTGAGAGGTTGGAGTCATAGGTGTTTTCTTCACTTTTATCTATTTCCTTTTATTTTCATCACCATCATCATCATCATCACGATCTCCCACCTCCATCTCCGTCATCGGGAAATGTTAGTTTTTTGGTCATATCACCATACCCCTACCGTTCCCCTCATTTCACTTGTGAGAGAGAGCGAGAGAACGTTTGCATGCTTGTGTTTTTGTGTTTCTTGAGATTTTGTGCAGGAATCAGCATCCCGAGTAGCTGCACCAGCTTCAGTAAGTACAAATTTTTGACTGTTCAGGTCCTGAGGTGTTGACCTCTATGAATCGTGAGTGATAGAAAAATTGACCTTTTTGCAAAACAAAGTGCATAAACATGATGTGTAGGCCTAGAGCATTACAAAAGTGTGTTTAAAATTTTAAAATTCCTCTTTTTTTTGTCAATCGCGGTCGACCCATCAATCGTGATCGACAAAGGACGACGGACAATTGTCAACGGATCTGTCAATCGCGACTGCCAGAGTCAATGACTGTTTGACCATGACCGATAGAGCCTTCGCGTGCCACATGTCAATTGCGGTCGACACATCAATCAGGATCGACAGCCACGACGGACCTATCAATCGTGATCGACTAAGTCAATGACTCTTTGACAACGATCGACTGAATTCTCAACTGACCCATCAATCGCGACTGGCATTCACGACGGACTTGTCAATCGTGACTGACCCCGTCAATGATTTTTTGACCACAAAAGTTGTTGACATTGTAGCATCACAACTCATACTTGTCAAACCAGGAAGCATCTCATGAGACCCAAATGTTTGCATAGAAGCACTCAACAGACGTAATGACGCTTCGTCAACGTATGATTAACAACATTATCAACAAGAAGATACAACATAAGCATCGCGAATGATGCACCTAATCGTAATCACAAGCATAATAACGACGTAATCATACATCAACGTGTCACAAGCGTTAGACAAGAAGAGAACAAGCACGCATACACATCATGACGACGAGAGAGCAAGAGTCTATCTACAAACTAGCATAATCTCATTACTTCTCAAAAAGCTCTCCCAAAAGAAGAGGTGGAGACCTCTTTATATACAAAATGGCAAAAAAGCATGCTATGTGGGATTTCTCAACTGAAAGGAGAATGAATCCCACTTATTCTCTAGTGTGGCACTCACACACACCTATACAAGAGTGCTTTATTAACTGAATGAAAGGTAGAAAAAGGTACAAATGATGATGAAAAAAAGAGTGGATCCAAGAAATATATATTTTATCTTCAACACTGCCCCCCTCCTTGACTTTGTCGTCCTCGACAAAGCTTTTGCAAGTATGGAGCTTTTGTGAAAGAGTGTGTAGGAGTTCCTTTTGATTTGCATGATCCGTACACCATTGGAGTGTTTTGCTTTGTTGCTTTTCTTCATCTTGCTTTTTGTTTGGAGCCGAGTGCTTTAACTTGGTTCTTTTGCCTCATATAGATGGGAATGAATATGCTAGAATGCCTTTATTTTTTCTTTTCTTTTCTTTTTTTTTTTTGATGGATGGATGATGTATGAGCATGAAATGATAAAAATGTAGATGATAGATACAAATAGATGAACTTAATTCATCTCTTCTTAGTCCATATGCATGAGTGGGGACTAAGGGTGCATGGGCGGAAAACAAAAAAGTGTCTATGCACGGTCTTGTAATGTGACCCTATCTTATGCATACTCTAAAAATGCATACAAAAAACAATGGTGCAAAAATGATGGATCTTGAGCAAAGTGCTCAAGGGTTTAGGTGATGATGAGGCTTCCTCCAAATCTCCAACTCCAAGAACCTTCTCTTTTCCATCACCCATTTGAAATGGATGATACCTTTGTCCACCATCCTGAAAAAAGAAAAATAAAGAGCAAATTTTTGAAATTTATGTACATGTGCCCTCTTTGTGTCTGGGTTAAACTAAGTGTGCGTAATGCTTGGCCTTTGGATGAGGCCCTATTCATGTGCATACTTGGTGTGCATCTTAAACATATGCTGTGCATTGGGCAAGGTTGGGTCCGACACCCATGGATGCTGCACGAAGAGGTTTTAGGCCGCCAATATGTCTTCGCTTTGTTGGTCTTAGCCTTGAGGTTTCTCCTTGGATCTTTTCTGAGTGTTGACTTTATTGCTTTGGATCCCTTTGTCAAAAGTGGTCGTTCTTGATGATAAGGCAATGTGAAACTAGACCGTAGATTATGAAGTCTAGTGTGAGAGGGTTGATTTTGTATAAGAGCTTTCTTTGGTACCCATATCATAGTGCGATTTGGTTGGGCTCCAAGTAAGTTCTTGGCCACCCAAATTTGCTTTACATTACAAGGGAAATGTGACTTCTTCTTGATGTATGGGTCTTCTGGGCCTTCTATGTGAGTCTTTAGAAAAAACTCATCTTTACATGGGGAGTTCAACAAAGGTTGAGTTTCTTTACATATATCATGCTCATGTAATGGATCATAAGGTTGTGTGGTTTGAGATCGATTTAGAGATTCAGCGATGCATTTATCTGTATTACACATAGAATCTCTAGATATCACTTTATCTTCCGTAGGACTCATACAAAATTCGTGAGAAGATTCCAAACTTAGAGGAAGGGAGGGCCCTTCCATATCCTCCAAGCACTTGGAGTCCTCCACTTCATCATTCATCAAGGTTTCCTGTGACTTACTCAAAGAAAAGTTAGATGGAAAAGCATGAGTGGAAAGACTATTTTGTGGATTAAAAGTACAATCTTTGAATAGATGATTATGTCCACAATCCATACAATGAGGATAATCATCAGGATTTCCAAAAGACTCACTAGTGGGGATGGACATAATAGATGGAAAAGGTGATTCAAACCCTTGATATTCAAAAAACCTTTGAGTGCCTATGGCTAGGTCTTCATCTATACCTTCCATAACAAAAAATGTTTCTAAGAATTGCATATCATTCACCACAATCGGCACACAACTTGACCCATGCAATCATAATTTTCATCGTTCATGGGGATAGATGAATGAGTGGTTAGTTGAATGTTGTCCAAAATAATAGTCACTAAATCAATATGAATTAGATTCCACTCACAATTTGGGTTAATGTAAGCACTCATATTTCTATGGTCATGACCAATGAATACATTTACAAAAGTGTTGCTATGTTCCCTAGTCGCAACTATGGAACCCACCCCTTTAGAAATTCCACCAATTTCCTCTACCCCTTGCAAATTTTTTCTATCTTTTTGACCTCTATCATGTGTGATTAATGCATGCATTTCATCTTTTTCTTCCTTCTTTTGTGCAACCTTTTCCCCCTTCCTTCTTTCTTTTGCCTTTTTCTTTCCCATGTTTTGTTGAAACAATTTTTGGTTTTTTGAAGTGTTTTTTGGTTTTTTTTTGTGTGTGTTTTCGAATGTTTTTTGGAGTTTTACTTTTTTTTGTTTTTATGCAAACAATATCTGAAATAGGGGTTCAACCAAACAAAAATCAATGGAGCATTCATCGTATTTACATTTACCATAGAAACTTAAAGAGACCAAAAATTACATCATAAGGGAGAGGCCCAATCTTTGAGACAAATCTTAAGTTTAATACCATGAGGACAAAATCGGAGTATTAAAGAAAAAAGTTCCAATGATGTTTTGCATTACCCAATGTTGACAATAAAAGAGAATCCATGTGATATTGGACCACCCGAAGTATCACATGCGAAGCTTCAAGGTTTACAAAGTTTCCCTTCAATTGCAACTTAGATTATTGACTTCGGTCCATAATCCAAATAGACATGGGTTTCATCAATTGTCCATTCCTCACATCCCGGTCATCATTACTTCATTTATTTTTTATGACATACCATATCCTCACATGAAATTAGAGAGAGCAAACACATGAACATTCACTTTCATATCAAGCAGGGAAAAGATAAAACACCGCTGTACATGAGATGTCCTAGAAAGTCGTAAGACATTCAAAGAGAGTGGTTCATTAGCCTCCATTGTGAATAGGAATTTCCGTGTTCTTACCTTTATTGGTTATTGTTCTCCTAGTTTTTTTTTCTTATTCATCTTTCTCATAAAACTGCTGCTTGGTAAAACCAAGACACTTATGCTCAAATAAGACAAGATGAATATGCGTGCATTGGGTGTTGCCTTCCCCCGCATGATGACAATGTCTATCTGTTGCTATATTTATTAATGCACACAATGCCTTCATCATCCCCGTTCTACTATCAAACAGAATGCACTAAAGATCATAAAAAACAAGTCACGTAATTTGCAGCACAAAAAAAAACCAACTTGAGGACATTGGGTTAAAACAAATGCATGTACATCAGGCTCGGCCCCGCTCTATGAATCTCTTTTGATGGCAGTTAAGTGGAGCACTGAGCAGTGTTTCGGCGGCATTTTAGGGGACCTATTTTTAGACCTTAAAATTAAAGAACAGATCGCATTCATGTTCTGGGTATCTTTGAAAGGCGGTGATCAGGCCTCCGACTTAGCCCGACCAATCTCATAAATTACCTGAGCGAATGTCAACATAAGGATGCCGATAATTGAGGGCCATTTTGGTGCCGACCTAGAAACGAGCTACTGCCATTTTGTTATCCAATGACATATTGACACATCACAAGGCATAAGATGACGGAAAGCAAGGACGCACAGCACGCTGTGGCAGCAGCTTGAACCCAAACACATACACCCCATGTATTTGACTTAAGATCAATTAATTTACGTGCAGGTGTTGAGAAATAAAAGACTTGAAGACAAGGGATGAGAGGATGACCCTGGATGAGCAGGAAAATACAGAAGAGAGTGCCCAGTGTCTTGGATTCCTTCCAAATTCCAATGTCATAGCAGACTCTTGCCAAATGTGGCTTCAGTAGAGGGCCGAGGCGTGTGATGATTTCTGAAACTTTACCTTTTGTGGTAGTCTTCCAAGGTCACTCCAGGAACGCACAAGATAGATGCAGAAAGTCCCTTGACCTTGTCCAGCAACCTGCATTCTCAAAGGCACCCGATTTTTGGTTATCATGTTCAGTTCCAACACATACATTGTATCAACCTCTCAGTGTGTGGTGAAGTGTTCTGCCTATTTTTTTCAAGTGTCCCTGTCCTTCTTTCACCTCCTAAGTAGTTCAAGCCATAGCTCGGTGGCGATCCTATCTACTTACTACAATGGCATATGAAATTGAGAGTGCAATCATACCGAATTGCACTTCGCATTGACATCCCTTAGGTGTTGTATTTGGTTATCACATAGATCTATGATACAGCTCTTCTTAAGTTTGGATTATTTGGAGTGGCCAGAACCAAATACTTCGCATGAGTCCATCGTGCTCAGTATTCATGGCAGCTAAAGTCATATATTGAACATGCCTGCAACAAGCGTTCCATACTGTCATAAGGAGTGATATCCTATCAGCTCGCCAAACCTTTTGTTCATTCCTATTTCATTCTCATCTTACACCGTATAGGTCTCTCCGATCAATCTGATCATCCTCTCCCAGTCTCGAGATTAAAGCATCCTAGGATCCACAAAGTTATAGGCTGTTCATCATCACTTCATTACTCACAATGCTCGCCCCTGCTCTTATTATTACATCTCTATACCTTTGTTATCTCGTCATAGCAAAGCTATAGAGGGTAATGATGAAGCAGCCTGAGTGTGCCAAGTATACACCATTCACTTCCCTGTAGTCCCTCAATGGAGACTCAATAGTAGTCTCCCAGTGGATGGCTTTCGCGCTGTCAAGGGGAGCTTGACTGTGCCCAAGTTATCAATTTATACAGACTTCAATTAAAGTGAATACTCAGAATTCTCTTCGAGATAGCTCCCGTTCACCAACGACTACCCGAGTCTGTGTCATTACTTCTCTTAGGGCTTCAGCTTTACCATTAACCTACCGTAAACTCTGCCACACATGCTTCTGCCTCTTCCTTACCAGAAATAAGCACATCGTAATCATAGGCCGATTAACCCAGGATTCTCCTAATTCCGCTACAACCATTCCTTACTCCCAAGTCTCAGAACTAGAGAAGCGATACATAATGCCTGAATGAGCATAGGAGAATGCGTGGAGGCCACGCTGCCATTTCCGCAGACAATAGAAGAGCGACACCTGGTGATCACTCTTCTTCTGGTAAACTGTGCTCCTGGAAGAGCAATAGCACTTGGTGGAAGGTTGTAATCATGAACCCATAGTATTGCATGTGTACCACCCTAATTGAGGTCTTTTAAGTTCGGATGTAAAGCAGCTACCCTTTCACTCCCCTCTTCCTCAATCTAACATGAACAGTAGAATGGGGTAACTGAGCGCGCATCTATTGCACATCTAAGCGTTCATAGATATCTGAGTTTCTATCAAGAGCACACAAAGATAGTCGACAAATCAGACTCATGCATATGCATGAGAGATGTAGCAGGCTGTATGCTTCGAGATTCTATTCTAGATTCAGTCTACAAGTTTCTACGTCCTCCGTAGTGAATTCACTTGCATGCTTGCTTTTAACAATACATGAAATTTGTGACACCCGCATGCCCACCAATCACTAGCCTTTTCGCCATCGTTTTAGATCAAAGGATGACTGATTTCTGTTCGCGAATGATAAGGAATTAGTAGTCTTATGTGCTGTACAAGGCATAGATCTAGTACGGTGAACGACACACTCAGCAGCTCGACTAGACTACCCCCACTAGACTACAATGGTCATCCTTAATGTTGACGAGGATTCCGAAGAGTATCTGATCACTCAACAATGCACAAACCTGAAGTTCACAGAGACATACCTTACATTTCCAGATTTTTTGCAACATTCTTATTCGACCCCATCTTCCTTCGAAGCTATTGCCATCCTCCACTTGAAGTTTTCCATTGTTTTCTTGTTGGTGAACCCCTAAAAACTTATTATTCACACATGATAAGGAAAATCTTGAAAATCAACAACAAGAATGTACAAAAGGATCTAATCTACTAGTTTTATCATTTTTCTAACTCGATGGATCACTACACGTGAATGGTTAATCATCCAAAGAGGAGATTCTGACCATCACAAATAGCTCATCCCATACAAGTTATTGTAAATCTTGCAAGCTACAAATGCTCACAAGGGCTTAATGAAATGAAAAACTCAAAAAATTGTCATGAAAAGCTTGCGTACACATCATTTTCACGCCATAAACCATAATGTAAGTGACAAGAGAACGCTCCCCGGCAACGATGCCAAAAGTTGTTGACGTTGTAGCATCACAACTCATACTTGTAAAACCAGGACGCATCTCATGAGACCCAAATGTTTGCGTAGAAGCACTCAGCAGACGTAATGACGCTTCGTCAACGTATGATTAACAACGTTATCAACAAGAAGATACAACATAAGCATCGCGAATGATGCACTCAATCGTAATCACAAGCATAATAACGACGTAATCATACATCAATGTGTCACAAGCGTTAGACAAGAAGAGAACAAGCACGCATACACATCATGACGACGAGAGAGCAAGAGTCTATCTACAAACTAGCATAATCTCATTACTTCTCAAAAAGCTCTCCCAAAAGAAGAGGTGGAGACCTCTTTATATACAAAATGGCAAAAAAGCATGCTATGTGGGATTTCTCAACTGAAAGGAGAATGAATCCCACTTATTCTCTAGTGTGGCACTCACACACACCTATACAAGAGTGCTTTATTAATTGAATGAAAGGTAGAAAAAGGTACAAATGATGATGAAAAAAAGAGTGGATCCAAGAAATATATATTTTATCTTCAACAACGACTGACTAAAATTTCAGGCCACGTGTCAATCGTGATTGACCCATCAATCGCGACTGATAGCCACGACAGACCTCTCAATCACAATCGACACATCGATCACGACTGACACATCAATCGTGATTGATACACCACTCGATTTCCATTGACGGAGAATTCGAGATATTTTTAGGATTAAAAAAATTGAACTTATCCTTGGCCAAAATGGGTAAAACCTAGCGTATAAAGGGGCCTTAGAAATCACTTTGGGCTATCATTGAGTGCCTGTTTCACCTGTTTTGACTCCGGAGTGCCTGATTGGCCATAACTTCTTCATACGAACTCAGACTGCAATACTTTTTGTTCCGGTGGAAAGCTTGTTGTGAATCCTACCATTTCATAATTTTGTAGCTCCATTTTATGTAACCTAAGGATTCCTTGAGCTTGAGGAGCATTAGAAGTACCTACCTATCAATTTTCATATTTTTTAGACTCTATTTGAGCCCTCAAATATGCCCCAGAACCTAATTTTTAACTAGGTCGGACACTAGGTCGACAGGACCAAAGCTAGGTAAAAACTATAAAAAGAGCTAGAGAGCTCAGTTTTGAGGGTAGCTTGTTGTAGAATTGAACTTGTATGAGAACTCTTTTGCAATAGAAAATACTCCGTTGTCTCTCTCTTTGGTCTTGCCTTGTGTGTGCATGTGTGTGTAGGTGTGTGCATGTTTGTGTGCTTCTCACTCACACACTTGTGCCATCACTTGTTCGAGGTCTTCATACCATGCTCATGTCTTCCCAGATTGACATTAAAGGAGGTGCTATTCATCACTGAGCTACACCAAATTTTGGTGCCGTTGCCGGGGATCGAGCTTTCAAGACGAGCATGTGATGGAAGGACGTAGAGTTGAGACGTTGGAGTCATAGGTATTTTCTTCACTTTTATCTATTTCCTTTTATTTTCATCACCATCATCATCATCATCAGCACCATCTCCCACCTCCATCTCCATCATCGTGAAAATGTCAGCTTTTTGGTCATATCACCATACCCCTACCATTCCCCTCAATTCCACTTGTGAGAGAGCGTTTGCATGCTTGTGTTTTTGTGTTTCTTGAGATTTTCTGCAAGAATCAACATCCCCAATAGCTGCACCAGCTTTAGTAGGTACAATTTTTTGACTGTTCAAGTCCTGAGGCATTGACCTCTGTCAATCACAACTGATAGAAAAATTGACCTTTTTGCAAAACAAAGTGCATAAACATGATGTGTAGGCCTAGAGCATTACAAAAGTGTGTTTAGAATTTTGAAATTCCTCTGTTTTCTGTCAATCGCGATCGACAAACGACGACGGACACTTATCGACAGATCTGTCAATCGCGACCGATAGAGTCAACGACTGTTTGACCATGACCGACAAAACATTCACATGCCACATGTCAATCGTGATCGACCCATCAATCACGATCGACAACCACAACGGACCTGTCAATCGCGACCGACTAAGTCAATGATCCTTTGACCACGACCGACTAAGTCAATGATCCTTTGACCACGACCGACTCAATTTTTGACTGATCCATCAATCTCGATTGGCAGCCACGACAGACTTGTCAATCGTGACTGACCCTGTCAATGATTGTTTGACCACGACTGATTGAAATTTCGAGACACGTGTCAATCAGGATTGACCCATTAGTCACGATTAACAACCACGATGGACCTATCAATGGCGACCGACATGTCGATCGTGACTGACACATCAATCGTGATTGATAGACCACTCGATTGCGATTGACGGGCAAATTCGGCATAGTTTTAGGGTGAAAAAAATTGGACTTATCCTTGGCCAAAATTGGTAAAATCTAGAGTATAAAGGGGCCTTAGAAATCACTGTGAACTATCATTGAGTGCCCGTTTCACCTGTTTTGACTCTCGAGTGCCTGATTGGCCATAACTTCTTCATACGAACTCCGACTGCTATAATTTTTCTTCCGGTGGAAAGCTTGTTGAGAATCCTACCATTTCATATTTTGTAGCTCCATTTTGTGGAAGCCAAGGAGTCCTTGAGCTTGAGGAGCATTAGAAGTACCTACCTATCAATTTTCATATTGTTTAGACTTTGTTTGAGCCCTCAAATATGCCCTAGAACCTAATTTTTAACTAGGCCGGACACTAGGTCTGGACGGGACCAAAGCTAGTCAAAAACTATAAAAAGAGCTAGAGAGCTCATTTTTGAGGGTAGCTTGTTGTAGAATTGAACATGTGTGAGAACTCTTTTGCAATAGAAGTTACTCCATTGTCTCTCTCTTTGTTCTTGCCTTGTGTGCGCATGTGTGTGTATGTGTGTGCATGTTTGTGTGCTTCTCACTCACACACTTGTGCCATCACTTGTTCGAGGTCTTCATACCATCCTCATGTCTTCCCGGATTGACATTAAAGAAGGTGCTACTCATCACTGAGCTACACAAAATTTTGGCACCGTTGCTGGGAATCGAGCTTTGAGGACGAGTGTGTGATGGTAAGACGTAGAGTTGACATGTTGGAGTCATAGATATTTTCTTCACTTTTATCTATTTCCTTTTATTTTCATCACCATCATCATCATCATCACCATCTCCCACCTCCATCTCCATCATCGCGAAAATGTCAGTTTTTTGGTCATATCACCATACCCCTACCATTTCCCTCATTTCACTTGTGAGAGAGAGGGAGAGAGCGTTTGCATGCTTGTGTTTTTGTTGTTCTGGAGATTTTCTGCAGGAATCAGCATCCCCAGTAGCTGCACCAGCTTCAGTAGGTACAAATTTTTTACTGTTCACGTCCCGAGGCGTTGACCTTTGTCAATCGCAACTCACAGAAAAATTGACCTTTTTGCAAAACAAAGTGCATAAACATGATGTGTAGGCCTAGAGCATTATAAAAGTGTGTTTAAAATTTTGAAATTCCTCTGTTTTCTGTCAATCGCGATCGACCCATCAATCGTGATTGACAAACGACGATGGACACTTTTCGACGGATCTGTCAATCGTGACCGACAGAGTCAACGACTGTTTGACCATAATCGATAGAGCCTTCGCGTGCCACATGTCAATCGCGATCGACCCATCAATCACGATCGACAGCCACGATAGACCTGTCAATCGTGACCGACTAAGTCAATGACCCTTTGACCACGACCGACTGAATTCTCGACTGACCCATCAATCGCGACTGGCAGCCACAACGAACTTGTGAATCGTGACTGACCCTGTCAATGGTTGTTTGACCACGACTGACTGAAATTTTGGGCCACGTGTCAATCGTGATTGAGCCATCAATTGCGAGTGACAGCCACGACGGACTTGTCAATCATGACCGACACGTAAATCACGACTGACACATCAATCCTGATTGATAGACCACTCGATTGCGATTGACGGGCAAATTCGGCATACTTTTAGGGTTAAAAAAATTGAACTTATCCTTGGCCAAAATTGGTAAAATCTAGAGTATAAAGGGGCCTTAGAAGTCATTGTGGGCTTTCATTGAGAGCCTCTTTCACCTGTTTTGACTCTCGAGTGCCTGATTGGCCATAACTTCTTCATACGAACTCCGACTGCTATAATTTTTGTTCTGGTGGAAAGCTTGTTGAGAATCCTACCATTTCACATTCTTCTAGCTTTATTTTGTGCAAGCCAAGGAGTCCTTGAGCTTGAGGAGCATTAGAAGTACCTACCTATCAATTTTCATATTTTTTAGACTCTTTTTGAGCCCTCAAATATGCCCTAGAACCTAATTTTTAACAAGGCCCGACACTAGGTCTGGGCAGGACCAAAGCTAGTCAAAAACTATAAAAAGAGCTAGAGAGCTCATTTTTGAGGGTAGCTTGTTGTAGAACTGAACTTGTATGAGAACTCTATTGCAATAGAAGTTACTTTGTTGTCTCTCTCTTTGTTCTTGCCTTGTGTGCGCATGTGTGTGTAGGTGTGTGCATGTTTGTGTGCTTCTCACTCACAAACTTGTGCCATCACTTGTTCGAGGTCTTCATACCATCCTCATGTCTTGCCGGATTGACATTAAAGGAGGTGCTATTCATCATTGAGCTACACCAAATTTTGGTGCCATTGTCGGGGATCGAGCTTTGAGGACGAGCGTATGATGGTAAGACGTAGAGTTGAGACGTTGGAGTCATATGTATTTTCTTCAATTTTATCTATTTGCTTTTATTTTCATCACCATAATCATCATCATCACCATCTCCCACGTCCATCTCCATCATCGCAAAAATGTCAGCTTTTTGGTCATATCACCACACCCCTACCATTCCCCTCATTTCACTTGTGAGAGAGAGAGAGAGCGTTTGCATGCTTGTCTTTTTGTGTTTCTTGAGATTTTTTGCAGGAATCAGCAACCCCTGTAGCTGCACCAGCTTCAGTAGGTACAAATTTTTTATTGTTCAGGTCTCGAGGCATTCCTCTGTCAATTGCAACTGACAGAAAAATTGACCTTTTTGCAAAACAAAGTGCATAAACATGATTCGTAGGCCTAGAGCATTACAAAAGTGTGTTTAGAATGATAAAATTCCTCTGTTTTCTGTCAATCGCGATCGACCCATCAATCGCGATCGACAAACGACGACGGTGAGAAACATCAACTCTCACTTCTGGACTTCCTATGCTTCACACACACACTAAAACAACAAAAAGAGAAAGGGAAGGGGTAGAGCACACATCTATTAACACATTCCATGCTTCAAGCACACACATGATCTCATGAAGAATAATATACATAGGCAAAAAGAAGAAAATTCAAAAATTCTGCCAGTTAGCCCTTCAAAATGGAAAACGTCTTTACAAAAGAGTCCCAAGTGACTTATATACATGTGCCCTAATTTTGATCCTTTCACATGAGAGACCAACACTTTCTCTATAAATCACTAAGTTCTTACTATTGTATGGAGGTAATGTCACATTCTTCAGAGATCATACATCTAGAGGATTCCTCTAGAGCATTTACAATGGTTCTCAAAAGTTTACAAAGGATTTCACAAAAGGAAAATGAGACATTTATTGAGAATTTTGTGGCTTAATTTTCTTCTCTTCTTTCTTTTGCTTTCTTGTCTTCTGTCCTTGTTGAGAAAAGGGGAGCAACGAACCCTAACCGCCTCACATGGAAGCGAGGAGCTTCTCCAAGTTGGGGCAAAGAATGAGAGGAGAGGCTCACCCACACTCATGGAGTAATGGCAACAATGGCCAACGTCACAAGGAGCAAAGGGGAACATCCTCCCAACCATGCACACACACATGCAAATCCATACACCAAGACCAACGCCATTGCACACAAGGATTTGGATGAAACCAAATGACACCTTCTTCCATTACCAAAATGGAGGCCAAGGCCATGGCCAAGGGACCTCCCTTTTACAAATTGAACTCCTCCTTATATAAGAAAAGAGAAGGAATCCGTTGGATGCAAGTGGCCAAAGGCTTCATTAACTACAAATATTCTAAAAATGATAGGTAGTTGGGAAAATCAAAAAGAGAATCTTCCTAGAGAGAGAGCTCTTTCCACGTATCCAAAAGAGAGCTCTTATTTCTAAAAAAGGCAAGAACTCAAGAGTAGCATTTTACAAAAAAAAGAAGGATAATGTTGAGTTTTTATGGGTTTTCTCACAAAAATAGGTAAGAGGTAGTTCCTATGAAGGAACTTGTATACAAGTTGGAAAAATGGGAAATTTGGGAGAGTGCCACACCAAGCCTTGAGCCTTCAAGTAACCTTAGTTCCGAGGATGGCCTCCAAGTACACCATAGCCTTCTTAGCTTCACAAAAATTAAGTACTCCTTTAATGGTCTTCAAGCCTTCTCACTGCATCATAGCTCTACAACACTTTCACTGCATCATAGCTCTGGAACACACTCCCCCTCCTAGGCTTTGTCGTCCTCGACAAAGCTGAGAAAAAAGGACCATACATAGCTGATCGAGGTAATGTTGAGTCTTCAATGTCTTCAAATCTGGAAGTCTTCAATTTTGCAAGATTCAAGTCTTCAAGTCTTCAGTGCAGAGCAACAGAATCCCCTTCTATGCAACCCTTTGTAAGACTAAAAAAACATCCTTCTATGCAGCCCTTTGTAAGACTGAAAAAACCTACAAGGAGCATCCAAACCTGAAATTAACACATACAAAAGCAAGTAGGCTGTTTTTGAAAAAAAGCGATGAAACATGTATTCCCACTTTAGTTTCCACTCCAAGGAGCATCAAGTCCTACAAGACTGTGCTCTACTAGTGATAGGTCCTCATGAAGATCTATCCTCCCACAGTGTGTCTAACAAACCTAGCATGTATGTTAGATTTTGGACATAATCCCATAAAGGGTGGTTGCAAAATTAACATACTTCGAAAATGAAGATCATGCCAAGTAATCCAAGAAAAATTTACTTCAAGGATTCCATTAAAAATAATAGCATTTCACACCATAACCATGCCACAAACAATCATAATGTACTAGGATAGTTGTTGTAGTTTCAGTGCATTAAGAGTGGGTACTCCCACTGCCATCAATCCACAAGCACTCCACCATATTGTTCCCATGTGGAGGTCTTGAATCCAAGAATCTTGTAAGCCTTGAGGTCTTCTACCTGTTACACATCACCATGTAACCGATTATCTTTAGAATAGAAATGTGTGACCAATCATGAGTCAATGGATGAATTCTTTTAGGCATCTAGACAATCAAACGAGAAGAGCAACCATGTCTGTGTAGCACATTAGAACCACATCACCTTCTCCAACTCAAACGTGAGGGAAGCACCTTCCAACTCACAAGTGAGGGAAGCAGACAACTGCATGCTCAGCAAACAACTTCCAAACATAGGCTTATGAATGTATTTCAAAGAACGCAACAACCCTGTATGTCCAAGAGTTTATCCTATCACCCGTTGGAACATAAATTTAGTAAGTTGTAATAGTGATCATGTAAACTACCTTGCCATTTGGATCCTGCATATGAAAATTACATGCATGTATTAAGGTTAGCAACACAGGCAAGTCCAAAACAACCCAAACCTTGAGCATATGAGCATCGTTGCTAAAACAAATTGGTCCTCATTCGATCATCCCCATGTGTAGACATAGTCACCCATTTTCTCATGGTTTAGGAGGGGAATTTTGACACCATCCTCGAGAGGAGCAAAAAACGTGGCTAGAAGCCTCCAAAAAACCATAATGTTGAGATTCTACCACGCTTAATTCAATAGCCAAGGTCATCCTTGGTTTGCAACCATAACTTTCCCTACATCCTTGATTTAGAAGTCATAAAAACAAACACGGATCACTCATTAGCACAGATTGAATGCAATAGTATGGAAACCTCAACCTCCTCCCACATACTAGGTATGTACACAAGCAAATACATCAAGAGAAAGTGTTAACCTAATGGTGCTTAGAGTCATTAGCCATTGTTCACTAGAGCATCATCACACAACAGGAGAACAGAAAAACGTCAAAGATAAAAGAGCGTATGCCACTATAGATTTGATAATAGTACCTTGCAGTTGAAAATCACACACGAGGAAAGTAGATGAGGGAGGAAGTAGTGTGGTATCACCTCCTTCCCCTACTTCATATCAATCGGATTGTGGTAGCTAATCAAAAAGATCTCGAGAGTCTTGTAGGCCTAGCAGTCAAGAGAGAAGGGAATTGAAGTGTCACGCTTCATCTCATCGCCCAAACACCATTGATTGCACCCATGATTTCCAATAGTCACTTTTTCCACTTCCTGTTGTCCTAAACATGATGTAAGGCAGACACAAGAAAAGCATTGCATAACAACCATTTATTGATTTGCAACCTTATCGTTGATTTTCCCAAGATGGCATTAAGCACATAAAGCAGAATGAGTTAAGAAAATTGATGTCATTAGCCCCACTGCCAACTTATGAAAGCCCTTAATCAAAAGTCTACATTGTTGCATAGATGCGCTTCGTTGTGATGTCATTTGATCATAAGGAAGAAGCACTATAGAAACATGCTGCACACAATAAAAAGATAGGGAGAGAGACGCCAGGCTCATCCTCCACCCCCATTCATAAAAAATTTCATGTTAGTATCAGAGTTATAACTATCAGAGCATAACTTCTACAGATGTAGTGCAATTTCCGAGAAGAAGACAAACCATTTGTAGCTAGCTTCTGAACAACAACATGTTTACAATGTTACTGTTTGCTACCATTTTAACATCATCGAATAGTTCGATTATTCCTTTAGATAATCTCCTGGATAATGGTTCATACCTTCCATAGTGACACCGGGAGCAAATACGGATAAAACACTTGTACAACACTACGTAGATACACATACATGCTTGAAAAAAAATGCAACAACAGAGAGTATGCTACTTCATGGGGCTAGACATCAATATACAAAATCCTCATTAGTTTTAAAATGTGACTATTTGATTACAGTTTACAGAGAGTCATAGCATCTCCTCTTTGAGGCATTATGTAGCAGCAGGCCATTGAAGGTTACCACTGTTCCCTTCTCAACATTGATGGATATGCATAATTTTGGCTCATAGAAAGTGCGAAGAGAGTGGACAAGTCCGATTCTCGAGTGACAGATTCTGTGAGGTGGTCTGATTTGGACCTACTTCTTAGAGCAAGTTACTAAAATGTGCCCTACTAAGGAGTGACCGATAGCTAGAAGGCACATAGGAGATTAAGCAAAGCATAGGAAATTGAACATAACAGGACCGTCTCCAAAAAATAACGTAGCCACAGCCTTTGGTTTTGTGTTGATGCAAAACCTAGGCATCAACCAACTTTGCATTAAGGGATCTTTTCCTTAGCCTGCTCTGCGTGTTGTATACACAACCATTTTGCCATGACATCAAAGACATACAACCATTGAGAAATGGGGAACAGGCCTTTGAAAGGCTATCAAGGACTTTGAGGGCCATCCTACTTCAGATACTAGAAAATATTGCAACAAATCTTTCCAAACGTCAGGCGGTTGAGACCTGCTATGTCAAAGAGTAGAGTTTGAAGCGGCATAACTTAGACCCATGGATGACACGAGCTGGAAGGGAAGCACGAAATTCCTACCTGCAGATCAAAGAATGACCGTAGGGGTGCTCAACAGTTATCTCAACAACAAAGGAGAGTATACCTCGCAAGGCGCCTATTCCCTTAGTTGACCAGGGGCAGCCCATGAACCTCCACAGGGGATTGATGGAGATGCCCAACTCAGAAGAGTAATCAGACGCATGTATAGGAGCAATTCAACCCAACACTTCAACAATGAGAGTTTCCTTTTAAAATTGAGCCAACACTTATTAATGATGCCATTTTGCTGCTCCTCCCAAAATTTTAGCCATGGTTGACGTCTTGGCATTGGGCAAAAAGATGGATTGACTTGTAATAAATATGGTGCCCCCTTCCAATGCATCCAAAATATTGGATTTTTTTCCAAAAATATATTCCTCTAGACACGATCTGCTATGTCTTCTTGTGTATAATTGAAAGTAGTAGCCTTAAAGTTCAAACTATGATGCAGATCTTCCTGGGTAGTTTTCTTAATGTGTCTTTGTGTTTGTTCTTTCATAGTGCCATATGGTACATAAATATTTTATTATTTGATCCAGATTTTTTCTCTTGATTTTGGCATCTTTCATTACACATAAAATTGCATCTTCAAAGTTTTGGGTCATACACGATGCTAGTATTGCCCATTCTCTCTAGTCTAGCTTTGTAGTGTATGACATTCGAATATCATCAACTACTATCTCATGTTGATCTTCCATTGGTGATTGAACAATGGGGGAGAAAGAGGATGCACTTTAGTCTCCTCAGTAGCAAGAGTTGTTGCTTGCACTACTGGTGTCCCCATGTTCGTCTACTCAATTGCTTTATCACTCTGAACTTGCATTAGTTGAACTTGTAATTTGGAAATGATTTGATCTTTGTCTTGCTTCTACCTCTCCTTGAGCTCTACTTCTACTTTGATTTTGCCTTCAAATAATTGTTTAAGCTAGTCAACATCCCATTGGCATTGCTGTATGTATTTGTGAATCACTTCCTTCCACTTCCCTCTTATCCTCGCCATATCCTATGCATAATTTGATTCCCATTGTTCACGAATAGTTTGTTCTGTCTTTAATTGATGAGCATATTTTTTTAACACTATTTGGAGGCATTGGATTTTTCGTTCAATGAATGTGATGCCTTGATTGGTTGATTAAGAAATAATAATCTCATTAACTCTTTATTTTTGCTTCTTAATGAGTGAAATCTTCAATATATCCTTTTATTTGCATCTCCAAGATTTTGATTCGATTCAAGATGCATACCTTTTGCTAGCACTTGGTCTCACAGATTCTCACTCAGTGCTTTGAATTGATTTTTCTCTAAATGAGTGTGCTCATATTCCTTGACAGCTTGCACTAACTGATATTGGTTCTCCATGGTGCTTTTAATCATATTGATGACCACTTGTTTAAGTTATGCCATGTCCACATTGAGCCATGTCTTAAGTATGATTGAAGGTTCTCAGTTTAGTACATCTTTGCCTTTGATAGTATGCATTATGTCATTGAATGACCACTGGATCTGTAATTGGATAGTCAGCTCAACTTCTGCCTTCGGAATTGCCTTAGAACAGCTACCTTCATACTTAATGTCTAATAAAGATGGCTTGGCTATAAGTCTTATAGGAATGATGGGCTCGTTGGTGTTTGTTTCTGTCTCTGGTTGAGCTTCCTCCTTGCCTACCATCTACCTCTTTCTCTCATATTTCCTCACCTCCATTAATGACTTGATAAAAGTTTTCATTCCTTTTGAAGTGATTCTTGAAATTGTAATTTTGTACTGTCATTGATTTGAATCGTAAAAGTGTTATCCAATCTAAGGGTCCTTATCACTTCTTTTTCAACTATAGTTTCTCCCTCTTCATGGGGCTTACTAGCCGCTTCTTGTTGATCCACCATTTGTTCTAATTCATCCCACTGACCATCATCATTAATATCTATGTTCATATCAATTGATCGTTGATTGATCATCCTTCTCATTTGATCTTGAGCATGAACTTGAACTTTCTAGGCCTTGATCATCTATCTGTAGTGATGTCCTTGGAGCATGAGGTTGACTTGCCCTTTCATGTATGTATGGGTGGCTTGACGAGCTTCTTTCAACTCGACGTCTATGATGGGAGGTGGTTGAGAACATAGTTGACTTTGAAACCATATGTTGGTATCTAGCAAGAAGCAAGTACGTGCATACATGCATATCTAGCACTGAGGCAACCAATCAATTCTTTTTCAATCCTCAAATTAGTTTAAAAGTGATTTTCATCACTACATATCTTTCACCTTTTTTACTCCATTTTGTGCAAGCCGAGGCGTTCTCAAGCTTAAGGAGTACTAGGATTAGCTACATACCAATTTTCATAATTTTTAGATTCCGTTTGAGCCCTCAAATAAGCTCTAGAACCTAATTTTTAACTAGGACGGACACTAGGTTTGGACAGGACCAAAGCTAGTCAAAAAACTATAAAATAGAGCTAGAGAGCTCTTTTTTGGGGGAGCTTGTGAGTGATTTGAGCTTGTATATGAGACTTTTTTGAGTGTTCTAAAGAACTCCATTGTTCCTCTCTTTGTTCTTGCCTTGTGTGCACGTGTGTGTATGTGTGTGCATGTTTGTGTGCTTCTCACTCACACACTTGTGCCATCACTTACTCGAGGTCTTCATACCATAATCATGTCTTCTTGGATTGACATTAAAGGAGGTGCTACTCACCACTGAGCTACACCAAGGTTTGGCACCGTTGCTGGGGATCGAGCTTTGAGGAAGAGCGTGTGATGGTAAGACATAGAGAGGATGCATTGGAATGGTAAGTAGTAGGTAATTTCTTTGTTTTTCACTATTTTCTTCATCTCCATCTCCATCTCCATCTCCATCTCTGCTCTACATCCATCTCCATCTTCCCTTCATATTCCCACTTCTATTTCATTCACCTCATTTGCATGGTGAGAGTTTGAGAGCGAGGGAGCCCATTGGAGTCATAGGTATCTTTTTCACTTTTGTCTATTTCCTTTTATTTTCATCACCATCATCATCATCATCATAAACATCTCCCACCTCCATCTCCATCATCGCGAAAATGTCAATTTTTTGGTCATATCACCATACCCCTACCATTCCCCTCATTTCACTTGTGAGAGACAGCGAGAGAACTTGTGTTTTGTGTTTCTTGAGATTTTCTACAGGAATCAGCATCCCCAGTAGCTGCACCAACTTCAGTAGGTACAAATTTTGGACTGTTCAGGTCTCGAGACGTTGACCTCTCTCAATCGCGACTGACAGAAAAATTGACCTTTTTGCAAAACAAAGTGCATAAACATAATGTGTAGGCCTAGAGCATTACAAAAGTGTGTTTAAAATTTTAAAATTCCTATGTTTTCTGTCAATCCCGATCGACCCATAAATCGCAATCGATAAAGGACGACGGACACTTGTCGACGAATCTGTCAATCGCGACCGACAGAGTCAACGACTATTTGACCATGACCGACAGAGCCTTCGCGTGCCACATGTCAATTGCGATCGACCCATCAATCACGATCAACAACTACGACGGACCTGTCAATCGCGACCGACTAAGTCAATGACCCTTTGACCACGATCGACTGAATTCTAGACTCACCCATCAGTCGCGACTGGAAGCCATGAGAGACTTATCAATCGCGACTGACCCCATCAACGATTGTTTGACCATGACTGATTAGAATTTCAAGCCAGGTGTTAATTGTGATTGACCCATCAATCGCGACTGAAATCCATGATGGACCTGTCAATTGTGATTGACACGTCGATGGTGACTGACACATCAACCGCGATTGATAGACACTCGATTGCGATTGACGCGAAAATTTGGAATATTTTTAGAGTTAAAAAATTGAACTTATCCTTGGCAAAAATTGGTAAAATCTAGAGTATAAAGGGGCCTTAGAAATCACTGTGGCCTATCATTAAGTGCGTGTTTCACCTGTTTTGACTCCCGAGTGCCTGATTGGCCATAACTTCTTCATACAAACTCCGACTGCTATAATTCTTGTTCCTGTGGAAAGCTTGTTGAGAATCCTACCATTTCATATTTTTGTAGCTCCATTTTGTGCAAGACAAGGAGTCCTTGAGCTTGAGGAGCATTAGAAGTACCTACCTATCAATTTTCATATTTTTTAGACTCTATTTGAGCCCTCAAATATGCCCTATAACCTAATTTTTAACTAGGCCGGACACTATGTCTCGACAGGACCAAAGCTAGTCAAAAACTATAAAAAGAGCTAGAGAGCTCATTTTTGAGGGTAGCTTGTTGTAGAATGGAACTTGTATGGGAACTCTTTTGCAATAGAAGTTACTCCATTGTCTCTCTCTTTGTTCTTGCCTTGTGTGCGCATATATGTGTAGGTGTGTGCATGTTTGTGTGCTTCTCACTCACACACTTGTGCCATCACTTGTTCGAGGTCTTCATAGCATCCTCATGTCTTCTGGATTGACATTAAAGGAGGTGCTAGTCATCATTGAGCTACACCAAATTTTGGCGCCGTTGCTAGGGATTGAGCTTTGAGGACAAGCGTGTAATGGTAAGATGTAGAGTTGAGACATTGGAGTCATAGGTATTTTCTTCACTTTTATCTATTTCCTTTTATTTTCATCACCATCTCCCACCTCCATCTCCATCATTGCGAAAATGTCAATTTTTTGGTCATCTCACCATACCCCTACCCTTCCCCTCATTTCAGTTGTCAGAGAGAGCGAGAGAGCGTTTGCATGCTTGTGTTTTTGTGTTTCTTGAGATTTTCTGCAGGAATCAGCATTCCTAGTAGCTGCACGAGCTTTAGTAGGTACAAATTTTTGACTGTTCAGGTCTTGAGGCGTTGAACTCTGTCAATCGCGACTGACAGAAAAATTGACCTTTTTGCAAAAAAAGTGCATAAACATGATGTGTAGGCCTAGAGCATTACAAAAGTGTGTTTAAAACTTTAAAATTCCTTTGTTTTGTGTCAATCGCGATCGACCCATCAATTGCGATTGACAAACAATGATAGACACTTGTCGACGGATCTGTCAATCGCGATCGACAGAGTCAACGACTGTTTGACCATGACGGACAGAGCCTTCGCATGCCACATATTAATCGCGATCGACCCATCAATCACGATCGACAGCCACAACAGACCTGTCAATCGTGACCGACTAAGTCAATGACCCTTTGACTATGACGAACTCAATTCTCACCTGACCCATCAATCGCGACTGGCAGCCACGGCGGACTTGTCAATCGTGATTGATCCCGTCAACGATTGTTTGACCACGACTGACTGAAATTTAGGGCCACGTGTCAATCGCGATTGACCCATCAATCACAACTGATAGCCACGACGGACCTGTCAATTGCTACCAACACGTCGATCACGACTGACACATCAATCGAGATTGATAGATCACTCGATTGCGATTGATAGGCAAATTTGACATATTTTTAGGGTTAAAAAAATTGAACTTATCCTTTGCCAAAAGTGGTAAAATCTAGAGTATAAAGGGGCCTTGGAAATCACTGTAAGCTATCATTGAGTTCTAGTTTCACCTGTTTTGACTCCCGAGTGCCTGATTGGCCATAACGTCTTCATACGAACTCTGACTGCTATAATTTTTGTTCCGATGGAAAGCTTGTTGAGAATCCTACCATCTCATATTTTTGTAGCTCCATTTTGTGCAAGCCAAGGAGTCCTTGAGCTTGAGGAGCATTAGAAGTACATACCTATCAATTTTCATATTTTTTAGACTCTGTTTGAGCCCTCAAATATGCCCTAGAACCTAATTTTTAACTAGGCCAGACACTAGGCCTGGATAGGACCAAAGCTATTCAAAAACTATAGAAAGAGCTAGAGAGCTCATTTTTTAGGGTAGCTTGTTGTAGAATGGAACTTGTATGAGAACTCTTTTGCAATAGAAGTTACTCCATTGTCTCTCTCTTTGTTCTTGCCTTGTGTGCGCATGTGTGTGTAGGTGTGTGCATGTTTCTGTGCTTCTCACTCACAAACTTGTGCCATCACTTGTTCGAGGTCTTCATACCATCCTCATGTCTTCCAGGATTGACATTAAAGGAGGTGCTACTCATCACTGAGCTACACCCGCGGATCGAGCTTTGAGGACGAGCGTGTGATGGTAAGACGTAGAGTTGAGATGTTGGAGTCATAGGTATGTTCTTCACTTTTATCTATTTCCTTTTATTTTCATCACCATCGTCATCATCATCACCATCTCCCACCTCCATCTCCATCATCGCGAAAATGTCAGGTTTTTGGTCATATTACCATACCGCTACCATTCCCCTCATTTCACTTGTGAAAGAGAGCGAGAGAGCATTTCCATGCTTGTGTTTTTCTGTTTCTTGAGATATTCTGTAGGAATCAGCATCCCCAATAGCTGCACCAGCTTCAGTAAGTACAAATTTTTGACTGTTCAGGTCCCGAGACGTTGACCTCTATCAATCCCGAGTGATAGAAAAATTGACCTTTTTGCAAAACAAAGTAATAAACATGATGTGTAGGCCTAGAGCATTACAAAAGTGTGTTTAAAATTTTGAAATTCCTCTATTTTTTGTCAATCGTGATCGGCCCATCAATCGCGATCGACAAACGACGATGGACACTTTTTGATGGATGTGTCAATCGTGACCGACAGAGTCAACGACTGTTTGACCATGACCGACAGAGCCTTCGTGTGCCACATGTCAATCGCGATCGACCCATCAATCAGGATCGACAGCCACGACGGACCTGTCAATCGCGATCGACTAAGTCAATGACTTTTTGACCACGATCGACTGAATTCTCAACTGACCCATCAATCACAACTGGCAGCCACGATGGACCTATCAATCGTGACTGACCCCATCAATGATTGTTTGACCACGACTGACTGAAATTTCAGGCCATGTGTGAATCGTGATTGACCCATCAATCGCCACTGACAGCCACGCCGGACCTGTCAATCTTGATCCACATGTCGATTGCGATTGACACATCAATCATGATTGATAGACCACTCGATTGCGATTGACGGAGAATTCGGCATATTTTGAGGATTAAAAAAATTGAACTTATCCTTGGCCAAAATTGGTAAAACCTAAAGTATAAAGGGGCCTTAGAAATCACTGTGGGCTATCATTGAGTGCCTTTTTCAGCTGTTTTGACTCCCGAGTGCCTGATTGGCTATAACTTCTTCATACAAACTCTGACTGCAATAATTTTTGTTCCGGTGGAAAGCTTGTTGTGAATCGCACCATTTCATATTTTCGTAGCTCCATTCTATGCAAGCTAAGGAGTCCTTGAGCTTGAGGAGCATTAGAAGTACCTACCTATCATTTTTCATATTTTTTAGACTCTGTTTGAGCCCTCAAATATGCCCTAGAACTTAATTTTTAACTAGGCCGAACATTAGGTCTAGATAGGACAACCTAGACAAAAACTATAAAAAGAGCTAGAGAGCTCATTTTTTAGGGTAGCTTGTTGTAGAATTGAACTTGTATGAGAACTCTTTTGCAATAGAAGTTACTCCGTTGTCTCTCTCTTTGTTCTTGCCTTGTGTGTGCATGTGTGTGTTGGTGTGTGCATGTATGTGTGCTTCTCACTCACACACTTGTGCCATCACTTGTTCGAGGTCTTCATACTATCCTCATGTCTTCCGAGATTGACATTAAAGGAGGTGCTATTCATCACTGACCTACACCAAATTTTAGCGCCGTTGCTGGGGATCGAGCTTTCACGACGAGCGTGTGATGGTAAGATGTAGAGTTGAGACGTTGGAGTCATAGGTATTTTTTTCACTTTTATCTATTTCCTTTAATTTTCATCACCATCATCATCATCATCACCATCTCCCACCTCCATCTCCATCATCGCGAAAATGTTAGCTTTTTGGTCATATCACCATACCCCTACCATTCCCCTCATTCCACTTGTGAGATAGAGCGTTTGCATGCTTATGTTTTTGTGTTTCTTGAGATTTTCTGCAGGAATCAGCATCCCCAGTAGCTGCACGAGCTTTAGTAGGTACAAACTTTTGACTTTAGTGGGTACAAATTTTTGACTGTTCAGGTCCTGAGGCATTGACCTCTGTCAATCACGACAGACAGAAAAATTGACCTTTTTGCAAAACAAAGTGCATAAACATGATGTGTAGGCCTAGAGCATTACAAAAGTGTGTTTAAAATTTTGAAATTCCTCCGTTTTCTGTCAATCGTGATCAACCCATCAATCGCGATCGACAAACGACGACGGACACTTGTCGACGGATCTGTCAATCGTGACCGACAGAGTCAACGACTGTTTGACCATGACTGACAGAGCATTCGCGTGCCACATGTCAATCGGGATCGACCCATCAATCACGATCGACAATCACGACGGACTTGTCAATTGCGACCGACTAAGTCAATGATCCTTTGACTATGACCGACTCAATTTTCGACTGACCCATCAATCTCGACTGGCAGCCACGACGGACTTGTCAATTGCGACTAACCGCGTCAACGATTGTTTGACCACGACTGACTGAAATTTCGGGACACGTGTCAATCGTGATTGACCCATTAATCGCGACTGACATCCACGACGGACCTGTCAATGGCGACCGACATGTCGATCATGACTGACACATCAATCGCGATTGATAGACCACTCGATTGCGATTGACGGGCAAATTTGGCATATTTTTAGGGTTAAAAAAATTGGACTTATCCTTGGCTGCAATTGGTAAAATCTAGAGTATAAACGGGCCTTAGAAATCACTGTGGGCTATCATTGAGTGCCTGTTTCACCTGTTTTGACTCCTGAGTGCGTGATTGGCCATAACTTCTTCATACGAACTCCGACTGCTATAATTTTTGTTCTGGTGGAAAGCTTGTTGAGAATCCTACCATTTCATATTTTGTAGCTCCATTTTGTGGAAGCCAAGGAGTCCTTGAGCTTGAGGAGCATTAGAAATACCTACCTATCAACTTTCATATTTTTTAGACTCTATTTGAGCCCTCAAATATGCCCTAGAACCTAGTTTTTAACTAGGCCAGACACTAGGTCTGGACAAGACCAAAGCTAGTCAAAAACTATAAAAAGAGCTAGAGAGCTCATTTTTTAGGGTAGCTTGTTGTAGAATTGAACTTGTATGAGAACTCTTTGGCAATAGAAGTTACTCCATTGTCTATCTCTTTGTTCTTGCCTTGTGTGCGCATGTGTGTGTAGGTGTGTGCATGTTTGTGTTCTTCTCACTCACACACTTGTGCCATCACTTGTTCGAGGTCTTCATACCATCCTCATGTCTTCCCGGATTGACATTAAAGAAGGTGCTACTCATCACTGATCTTGACCAAATTTTGGGGCCGTTGCCGGGGATCGAGCTTTGAGGACAAGTGTGTGATGGTAAGACGTAGAGTTGAGATGTTGGAGTCATAGGTATTTTCTTCACTTTTATCTATTTCCTTTTATTTTCATCACCATCATCATCATCATCACCATCTCCCACCTCCATCTCCATCATCGCGAAAATCTCAGTTTTTTGGTCATATCATCATACCCCTACCATTTCCCTCATTTCACTTGTGAGAGAGAGCGAGAGAACATTTGCATGCTTGTGTTTTTGTGTTTCTTGAGATTTTCTGGAGGAATCAGCATCCCCAATAGCTGCACCAGCTTCAGTAGGTACAAATTTTTGACTGTTTAGGTTCGGAGGCGTTGACCTCTGTCAATCGTGACTGACAGAAAAATTGACCTTTTTGCAAAACAAAGTGCATAAACATGATGTGTAGGTCTAGAGCATTACAAAAGTGTGTTTAAAATTTTAAAATTCCTCTAATTCTTGTCAATCGCGATCGACCCATCAATCGCGATCGACAAACGACGACGGACACTTGTCGACGGATCTATCAATCGTGATCGATAGAGTCAACGACTATTTGACCATGACCGACAGAGCCTTCGCATGCCATATGTGGATCACGATCGATCCATCAATCACGATCGACAACCACGATAGACCTGTGAATCGTGACTGACTAAGTCAATGACCCTTTGACCACGACCGACTAAATTCTCACCTGACCCATGAATCGCGACTGGCAGCCACGATAGACTTGTCAATCACGATTGACCCTGTCAACGATTGTTTGACCACGACTGACTAAAATTTCGGGCCACGTGTCAATCGCGATTGACCCATCAATCGCGACTGACAGCCACGACGGACCTCTCAATCGCGATCAATACGTCGATCACGACTAACACATCAATCGCAATTGATAGACCACTCGATTGCAATTCACGAGAAAATTCAGCATATTTTTAGGGTTAAAAAAATTGAACTTATCCTTGGCCAAAATTGGTAAAATCTAGAGTATAAAGGGGCCTTAGAAATCACTACGGGCTATCATTGAGTGCTTGTTTCACCTGTTTTGACTCCCGAGTGCCTGATTGACCATAACTTCTTCATACAAACTCCGACTGCTATAATTTCTGTTCTAGTGGAAAGCTTGTTGAGAATCCTACCATTTCGTATTTTTGTAGCTCCATTTTGTGCAAGCCAAGGAGTCCTTGAGCATGATGATCATTAGAAGTACCTACCTATCAATTTTCATATTTTTTGGAGTCTGTTTGAGCCCTCAAATATGCCCTAGAAGCTAATTTTTAACTAGGCCGGACACTAGGTCTGGACAGAACCAAAGCCAGTCAAAAACTATAAAAAGAGCTAGAAAGCTCATTTTTTAGGGTTGCTTGTTGTAGTTGAGCTTGTATGAGAACTCTTTTGCAATAGAAGTTACTCCATTGTCTCTCTCTTTGTGCTTGCCTTGTGTGCGCATGTGTGTGTAGGTGTGTGCATGTTTGTGTGCTTCTCACTCACACACTTGTGCCATCACTTGTTCGAGGTCTTCATACCATCCTCATTTCTTCCCGGATTGACATTAAAGGAGGTGCTACTCATCACTGGGCTACACGAAATTTTGGCACTGTTGTCGATGACTGAGCTTTGAGGATGAGCGTGTGATGGTAATATGTAGAGTTGAGACGTTGGAGTCATAGGCATTTTATTCACTTTTATCTATTTCCTTTTATTTTCATCACCATCACCATCATCATCATCACCATCTCCCACCTCCATCTCCATCATTGTGAAAATGTTAGTTTTTTGGTCATATCACCATACCCCTACAATTCCCCTCATTTCACTTGTGAGAGAGAGCGAGAGAGCGTTTGCATGCTTGTGTTTTTGTGTTTCTTGAGATTTTCTATAGGAATCAACATCTCTAGTAGCTGCACCAGCTTTAGTAGGTACAAATTTTTGACTGTTCAGGTCCCAATGTGTTGACCTCCGTCAATCACGACTGACAGAAAAATTGACCTTTTTGCAAAACAAAGTGCATAAACATGATGTGTAGGCCTAGAGCATTACAAAAGTGTGTTTTAAATTTTAAAATTCCTCTATTTTCTGTGAATCGCGATCGACCCATCAATCCCAATCGACAAATGACGACGGACACTTGTCGACGGATCTATCAATCGTGACGGATAGAGTTAACGACTGTTTGACCATGACCGACAGAGCCTCTGCGTGCCACATGTCAATCGCAATCGACCCATCAATCACGATCGACAGCCACGACGGACCTGTCAATCTCAATTGTGATCGACTAAGTCAATCACCCTTTGACCACGACCGACTGAATTCTCGACTGACCCATCAATCGTGATTGGAAGCCACGACGGACCTGTCAATCGCGACTGACCCCGTCAATGATTGTTTGACCATGACTGACTGAAATTTCGGGCCTCATGTCAATCGCGATTGACCCATCAATCGTGACTGACAGCCACGACGGACCAGTCAATCGCAACCAACACGTCGATCGCGATTAACAGATCAATTGCGATTGATAGACCACTCGATTGCGATTGACGAGAAAATGCGACATATTTTTAGGGTTAAAAAAATTGAACTTATCCTTGGCCAAAATTGGTAAAATTTAGAGTATAAAGGGGCCTTAGAAATCACTGTGGGCTATCATTGAGTGCCTGTTTCACCTGTTTTGACTCCCGAGTGCCTGATTCGCCATAATGTCTTCATACGAACTCCGACTCCTATAATTTTTGTAAAGCCTATCAAAGACAGTCTATAGCCTAAATTTCACATATAAATGGATTTTCTAGCACATTGATATGCCATGTGCATTTTGTAAAAATGTAATTTTTCCACTTAGACCCTACAAAATCTTGTATAGGAATTTCTCTAAGCCATATGGTCTGGCATGTATAAAGATCATATGCGGCTTCACATTTGTACAAGTTTTCAAGGCTATCAGAGCTTCCTAGACACCTTAATGCTACCTTGCAAACTTCCAAATGTAGTCAAACTTGTATAAGGGAGATTCAGATGGGAGTTTTTTTTGCATAGTCCTCAAGGAGACCATTCAAAACATAGCGCTATAAATTTTCATCTTCATTAAAGGATATTTGGAGGTTCAAAGAGCACAAAATCCAATTTTCAATGTCACTGCAGTTTCCTAGAATAAGCAAATTGAAGGCTCGAAGAGCTACCACATGGCAAACAATGATTGAAACCATGTTGTACGGTCAGGATGAGCTCACATTAAAGGGTGAAGATACACTAAAGCTTAAAGCAAGGAGGATCCACACGTTTTTTCATCAAATAAGCTTATTTTGATGACCAAAGGTCAATAATGCAAAGTTCTTTCAAAAATAGCAGCCTATCTTATCCAAATTGATGTAAGCATTGGTCCAATGGTCCAAATCTTCTCGAGATCCAATGGTGGAGAATGAAGGTGCCTATTTTTCCCCCTTTTTCCTAGATATCATATAAAGAACCAATCCTAGCCATCCATTTGATAAATCCAATGGTTGTAATGAAAAGGAGATGATCCTAGGGCTCATAGTTGATTTATCTAGATCCAAGGGCCCAAATTCATTCAAAAAACCATAAAACCCCCCTTCAAATTCATAGAGCATCATTTTTAGGCATCCATAGGGCCCTTGCTAGCACATGGTTTCCTTGAGAGGATCACCCTTAGTTGAGGGTATGAGGATCCAAGGTGGGCTAGTAAGAGCACAAATCCTAGAATCATATTTAGGTTAGACTTCCAATCTAGGATAGGCTCATAAACCCAATGGTTTCTCTATCTTTGCTCACCCTGAGTGGAATGTGTGAGTGAGTTAGATTTGGTTTTATGAGTCTTAGACTTGTTGGTCCTATTAACCCCCCAGCTAGAAACTCCCATGCAGAGTACATTATTGTAGCCACAGATTACCCTACAAAGTGGGTGGAAGTAAAAGCCACAACAAAGAATGATGCTCAAACAACGGCTAAGTTCTTATTCGAGAACATATTCACTAGATAGGGATTACCAATAGAGTTAGTAAGTGATAGAAGCATGCACTTCTTGAACGAAGTCATTGAAAACCTTCTCCAAGAATTCTTGGTGGTACATAAGAAGTCTACCCCTATCATCCACAAGCTAATGGACAACCCGAGAGCACAAATAAGATCCTATGTAATGTAATGATAAAACTGGTAAATAATAAATTCTCTGATTGAGTTCAACAACTTCATCATGTTGTTTGGGCTTATCGATTTGCCTACAAAATGATACTCAATGCCACCCCATTTTAGATGGTCTTCAGACAGAATGTTGTGCTACCATTGGACTTCCTAATCCCAGCTTTAAAAGCATCACATGAGCATGATTGGACTGGACATCAGTTGTCCTCTAGGATCTTTGACCTAGAATGCTTAGGTGAGATGAGGCTACAAGCATCAGTAGGCATCTATGCTGCAAAGAAAACACAAAAGGCATACTTTGATGAACACATCAAGGATAAAGGGTTGAAGGAAGGAGACCTCATGTTGGTTTATACACTAAAGGAGCATGCTCGTCAACTGGAAAAAAGAGGATATGGACCCATGATCATTTATAGAATTTCCACTAGTGGTGCGGTTCAACTTGCCACTCTAGAAGGTGACATCTTGCCAAACTATATTAGTGGCTGTAGAGTCAACCTATATCAAGAACCTTTTATAGAGGATATGCTGATGAGACTCAACACTGCTAAGAAGCGAAAAGAAGAAGAGTTAAGGGTTAAAGAAGAAGCACAAGCAAAAGCTAGAGAGCGCATTAGGCAAAATAAGTTAAGGTGTCTAGGCCTAATGTCAACCCCAAAGCCCCAAGATATCACATGGCTATGTGCAACAAAAAGAGTACATAACCTAGCATCATAGATAGATGACCATTCATCATGGTTGATCTAGGACACGACACCGTAAATACAATAATTAAAGCTTTGATCGATTCAGAAGTTGCCACTAGTGCAATTAGGTACTTATGCTGTGAAGGATTGGGCATGGAAATTAAACCATTAGAAGCTTATTTATTCGGATTAGGAGGTGTGGAAACCCCTTGTTTGGGCAAGGTGGAACTTCCCATCTACCTTTATGATGTCCCATGAGAGTCAAAATGCTAGTGTGTAAAGATGAGGACCTTATGGAACCACTTGTCTTGGGTCAGGACTGGATCTATGATCATGCAATCAACTTAAACCTAAGAATTCAACTTCTTCAAGTTTGGGTACATGAAGAATACATTAGATTAGAATTAGAGAATTTCATGCTCACAAATCCAGATGTCACACATTCTCTCAGTTCCTCTAAGCCTAATCTTAGAGAAGAAGATTTTCTATGCGTCAAAAGCTCTATGATCTAGAAGGACTCAATCAAAGAAGAACAATCTCAAAGGCGAGTGGGCCTTTCCTCTTTGACCAAAGAATAATGCAATCAAAACAATTCAACCATAGAGGCAAGTGAAAGAGTATAAGACAACAACTATATCAAATAGACAAAGGGATTTCAAGAAGATAGTAGTTCTGGGCATGAAGAAGATCTGGGTACGAAAATGAGAGAAACCACCAGCCTTACCACAAGAATTCCCATCGAAGCAAGCCAACCACATCAAAAGAAGATCCAAGCAACTAGGACAAGCTAAATCACAATGTATGAGACGAATTTGGGTGCCTAAGAAATTAGTTGCAGCTAAACAAGGAAAATTACACATTTTGGGTACCCAAGAAACTTCTACATACACAAAACCCTATGCTCTCCCTCACGAGAAAAGTCTGAACCAAGAAGCCAAGGAGAAGCAAGAGTGAAAACCACGCATAAAAATTTATAAAAATCAATTCCCTTCTTCGGCAATAGTAAGAAGACAATCAGCAAGGATATGGGTTTGGAAGCCAAAAGCACGAGTAGCCCCTACAGAGCCAAAGAACCAACCATGGGAGACACAAAATTTGAGTAACCATGCAAAGATGAAGAAGTCTAGATTGACTCATATCCAGCCGAACATTGTAACTCTAAAATGGATCCCTATAAGGAGGAATGATCAATTGTCAGTTTAAATATCCAATGGATACCTCCAACAAAGGTTGCATCAATGTCTTCAAGCAACATTGAAAGTCTCAACGTGCAACAACCATGTGCCTTTGGCATAACCCTGTCTTTTGCACCATTAAGGTCTTGCATTTCCAAAGTATGAATTAATATAGGGCCCCATTATACGGCCGTGCATAGAGACAATCGAGAATCCCAGGCACATGAGACATAGTTGACACATGTAAACTATTTTATTGATACTAATCACCTTCTTCTTGTTTTGTGACATTGTGCAAAAAAAGGAAAGAAATAAAAAGAAAAGAAAAAAGGGACAAAAAGAAAAAGCAGGAATAGGTTCATGCACTCAACGAATCTTCTCAGTGAATCATCAACAAGAACATTCATCAACAAAGCAAGATATGCCAATGGTCAATTACCGTTACATGCATTCAACATGAAGAGTGAAGATTGATGGACCTTTCACCATGGTAAAAATCACCTACTTCGGCACCACAATAACCAAGATAGAGTAGGAAACCTCTTCGTCAGCATACCCTTGAGCACTTTGCTCAAGATCCAATTTCTTGCACCATAATTCTTCCAATGCATTCCCTAAGTATGCATGCATAGGGCGACATTACAAGACTGTGCACAAGGCACATATTTTCTTCAGCCCATGCACTATTGCACTTACCCATCATTCTTTATGGATTATGCATACTGGAAAACTATGAAATCCATCTTTAAAAGATCCAGAGGACATGAAGGTTACACCAACAATAGCAAGGATGCAATCCATCATTGGCAGCTACTCAAAAGCAACATTGACATCCTCTTTTGAGCAACTCACAATTTTTGAAAGCTCACCAACACCATGAATGTTAGTATATACAAAGGGACCAAAACATGAAAATGTTAGTAGTGAAAAAATGAAGAGCTGAACAATCAGCCTTGCTACATGTGAAAGACAAGTTGCTCTTATTGATACATGATGGAAACTACCTCTCAAGTACTACATAGAACAACCACTGCAACAAGGGTCTCTCATGGATGACAAACTCGAGAGGGGCAGGTGTTGAAGCTCAAGGTCAAGGGCAAAGCATAGGATCACATCAAAGAGGTGGACACACAAGAAGACGAAGCATGTAGGGAGCTTCAAGAAGTACATGTCAATTTTTTTGGAAGAAATCCCTATAAAGATAGTGATTTTTATCACTAAAAACCATTGTAAATACCATTTCATATTTCTGCAACTCCATTTTCTTCAAATTAAGGAGTCCTTAAGTTTGAGGAGTATTAGAAGTATCATCCTACCAATTTTCATAATTTAAAGACTCGGTTTGAACCCTCAAATAAGCCCTGAAACCTAATTTTTAACGAGGCCAAACACTAGGTCTTGATAGGGTCAAAACCACTCAAAAAACTATAAAAAGAGCTAGAGAGCTCATTTTGGTGGTTGGCTTGTTAGAGATTTCAGCTTTTGTAATAGATTTCTTTTGTAATAGAAGCTTCCCATTCTTCGTCTCTTTGTTCTTACCTTGTGTGCGCATGTGTGTCTATGTGTGTGCATGCTTTTGTGCTTTTGACTCATGCACTTGTGCCCTCACTTTCTCATGGTCTTCATATTGATCCTCACGTCTCCATGGATTGAAATTTATGAGGTGGATCTCCTCACGCTGGTACTTGCCATTATGTTAGAGTGACATTGATACTCATCATTTTGCTAGAGTGACATTGGATTGGCCCTATCATGATGAGATGGGCCTCTCATGAAGGACACGCTGTTTATATATTTAAGTAGTGATGTGTGTGAACACACTAGGACTACTGGGGTACTTTTTTCCCTCTTTAGGAGGTCTTTTTTCCCCATCTTGTATATACGCCTATAACCCTAATGGGTCACTTATCTTTGTACATTCTAGTGGTAATACATTTAGTATTGTGTGTTGTGCTCCAAGCTTCTTCTTCTTCCTTGTGATGTTCACATGCCTTCATAGACCTCAAACTCCATCAATTGGTATCAAAGCATGTCGTCACTCTATGTAGGGCATCCCCACACCCCTCTGATCACAGCCTTAGAATCCCATGAAATTTGGTGATCATATTCAGGATGATTAGGAGATCAAAACAACTTTGTCTTGTGGTGCCAAAATCGTGATCTGAGCTCATTTCGGCCTCTGAACACACTATCATAGAACTTGTGTAGGCAATTTCATATTTTTGTGCCAAAGATATATACATGTTTTGATTCACTAGTATAAGCATCTCAAAGTGTGCTATAGGTTTAGCAAAACTTGACAAAGTAGTTATGTTAGACTTTTTGAGATAGAATCATTTTTTTGCATGAGTGTATTTTAGTCATTGGCCATGGCTGAAAGCAATGATCTATTCCATATGTTGACTGTTGATGATAAGTTGGACGATACCAATTACCCATTATGGTCTATATGATGTGTCATGTATTGGTTGCAAAAGGATTGTGGAATATTGTGAAGAATGTTGAAAAATGTCCTATTACACCTGCAAACAGAGTTGTTGAAGGTGGTGCAGATGGCATTGAATATGAAGATATTATTCATGTTCCTGTTTGGTGTTGCGGTTCCTAATGCACCTACTATAGAGCAAATTCATTGGGATGGGAGAGATGCTCAAGCACATGCATTGATAGGCTTGTGTATGAAACATGCCATTATTCCTCACATTCACTCTTGCAAAATAGCTAAGGATGCTTGGGATACATTTACCACTTTAACTAGGCAAGGAATGAGGCTTGTGTTGCTTACCTCCAAAAACACTTGGAGAGTGAGCACATGAATGAAGGTGATTCCATGGGTAGTTTTTTGACAAAGATCAAATATTTGAAAGAACAATTAATTTTTGGTGACGAAGTATTGCCTGACAGCTCACTCATGCGAACTATTATGAATGGTCTTCCCAATTCATATCAGATTCCATATGTTGACTGTTGAGGATAAGTTGGACGATACCAATTACCCATTATGGGCTATATGATGTGTCATGTATTGGTTGCAAAAGGATTATGGAATATTGTGCAGGGTATTGAAAAACGTCCTATTAGACCTGCAAATACAATTTTCAAAGGTGATGCAGATGGCATTGAATATGACGATATTCTTCATGTTCCTGTTTGGTGTTGTGGTTCCTAGTGCACCTACTATAGATCAAGTTCATTGGGATGGGAGAGATGCTCAAGCACATGCATTGATAGTCTTGTCTATGAAACATGCCATTATTCCTCACATTCACACTTGTAGAATAGCTAAGGATGCTTGGGATACATTTACCACTTTAACTAGGCAAGGAATGAGGCTTGTGTTGCTTACCTTCGAAAACACTTGGAGAGTGAGCACATGAATGAAGGTGATTCCATGGGCAGTTTTTTGGCAAAGATCAAAGATTTGAAAGAACAATTGATTTCTAGTGACGAAGTATTGCCTGACAGCTCACTTGTGCAGACTGTTCTGAATGGTCATCTTGATTCATATCAGAGTTTTTCTTCTACTCTTCATTTGATGATGAAAGGAAATCCAAATGCCTTAACATTTGAGGATTTAATCCCTGTTCTATTGCACAAAGATCAGTCTAGGTAGAATAGGTCCATTATGCATGTTGTAGATCAAGCTTTCCTAGCTAGTTAGAAGGGCAAAGGTAAATGGAGCTCTTCTACTAGTAAGAAAAAATTTGCTAATCCTTCATAATCAAAGAAGGATGACGGAGACGAGAAGAAATTGTTTTGCAAATACTGTAAAGCGAATGATCATGTCATAAAGATTTGTCCAAAATTGGCTACTAAAGAGGAAGGAAGAACGAGGTTGGAATGGTTGTTGTAGAGGCCTCTACACCCAAAACAAAGTCTGCTAATCTTGTACAGAATGAAGAATGGGCATTTACTACTATTTGCAGTTTTGACCCATCTTCACATGAATAGTGTATGTCTGTAGTAGACTGAGATGTTTGGAACTTTGATAGTGGGGCAACCAAACATATTACCTCGTAGCAGAGTTTCTTCACTTCAGTTGAGCTTGCCCCTATAGGGAATACATGCGCCAACAACTCCTCTTATCCTGTTATGGGAGTTAGTAAGATCATTATGACTACTGTTGATGGTAGTTCTTTTTGCCAGATGCTTTATTTGTGCTAGGGATCAAGAAGAATCTATTATTAATTTTCAACTTTAGCCAAGATTGGCTTGGTTTTGAAATTTATTGATGAGAGATGTATAGTTCATGAATTATCAAATGCAGATGTCATTATTGCTTCTAGCATTTTATATCATGGTTTGTATAAGCTCATAGACTATGAAAAATCTGTGAAAGATTCAGCATGTGCAGCACATGATTCTTAGGTGATGTGAGATGCAAAGCTTTGGCATGCATGCTTTGGTCATTTGAATTTTACTAGTTCGCTATGCCTGTTGAAATCTGAAATGGTGTCCTCTTTACCCAAACTTGAGGCACCTAGTAAACATGTATGTGAAGGTTGTATTGTGGGAAAAATGCAATGTTCCTCTTTGCCAAAAGATGGCTCAGTTTGAGCTACTCAAAAATTGAAGCTTGTTCAGAGTGGACTATGGTCCTATGTAGACACCTTCTTTTGGGAACTATCTTTACTTCGTGACTTTCATTGATAATTTTTCTAGGCATGCATGGGTATATCCATTTAAAGCAAAGTCCGAAGTGTCTATGTGCTGCAAAGAGTTTTTGGTTTTGGCTAAAAATCTATCAGCATGTAAATGGGCACCCTCCATTGTGATCGCGGGGGGAGTATATGTCTTCTGACTTTAATGCACTTCTGGCTTAACGTGGGATAAAACATCAGTGTACAGTGCAGTATACACCTCAACAAAATGGAGTTGGTGAACGAAAGAATAGGTCACTCATGGAGATGGCAAGATGTTTGGTCAAGAGTCAGGCTTTACCACATAGTTTCTTGCTTGAAGTTGTAATGTGTGCAACATATGTACTTAACAGGTGTCCCACTAAACTATCACTCCATATGAGGTTTGGCATGGTTGTAAGCCATTTTTTGCTCACCTACGTGTTTTTGGTTGTCTAGTGTATGTGTTAGTGCCTGAACAACAACATAAGAAATTGGATGATAAAGCAGTGAAATGTATTTTTGTTGCGTAGAGTTCTAAAAGCAAAGGCTATCATCTATATCATCCACAAACTAAACACATTTTGGTTAGCTATGATGTTGTTTTTATGAAAGATGCTATTTGGCCATTACCTTCATGTACTAACGAGACACCAGTTAGCTCCAAAGACATGTATGACACTTTACTGCCTCTTTTCAGAGGTGGACAGTCCAGTGCTAGTTCTAAAGGGGCAACTTCTCAGCTTTTACAGGTTTCATGTGATGATGCAGATCATTCCATTTCTGATGCAGATTTAGATGATGCACTTGTTGATGAGAGAGCTCATATTGAGGAGGCAAAAACTATGCCAAAATGGCTAGTGCAGACTTTGCATGATAGAAAATTACATGCACCTCTATTAGACTATACTCGTTTAGGCTCTCATTGTGCTCTTTTGCATCAGATTGCTATGCTATGACTGCCTCTAGTCTCTTTGATGAGAATGAGCTTGTTTCATTTGATGAAGCACAAAATTCTAAAAAATGGATGATTGCTCCTATTCTTGTATTCCTATGTGCCATAGGATACTCCTCAACCATACTGCTTCACATGCTGCAATGCATGCAACTTTGTACTCAGCTTCAGTAGAAGATAATGCTACACGGGTTGCTTCTTACTAATCCAAGAGAAAATCCTTGATCCTAAAGAAAAGCAATATCCAGAAACTGATTTTTTGGTATCAATAGCTCCTGCCCAATCTGAGTCACGGTATCTGACTAGAGATGATCCTTCTTCATAAAGAATACCAAATCAATGGTTCCTTTCACATACTTGAGTATCTGCATGCTTGCCTTCCAATGATTTTGGCAAGGCTTATTAGAGAACCTGCTTACTACTCCAACAACATAAGAGATGTTTGGTCTGCTATTGCACATGTAGATAAGACTTCCAACTAATTTCTTGTATCTTCCATTGTCCATTGGAGGTGAAGTATCTTCAATAGATAATTTTGTGTTGACCTCCATAGGTGTAGAAATTTCCTTGCAATCCTCCATGTCAAATGCCTTCAATATTTGCCTTGCATACTTTTGTTGAGAGAGGAAAATCTTCCGCGGTTCCTGCCAAACTTCAAGACCTAAGCAATAATGCATTAAGCCCAAGTCTGTCATTTCAAATTCTTAACTCAGGGCATCTTTTGTTTGTTAAAGAAGAGCATCATGATTTCCTATAATCACAAGGTCATCTATATAGAGCACAAGCACAATTGTCTTCCCTCCTCTCTTTAGAACATACAAGTTAGCATCAAAAGCACATCTTTTGAAACCTAGATCCAAGAGATACTTATTTATCCGCTAATACCATGCTCTAGGGGCTTGTTTTAGTCCATATAATGCCTTCTTCAGCTTACATACCTTGTTCTTTAAATTCAGAGCCTCAAACCCTGGTGGTTGAGACACATATACCTCCTCCTTGAGGTCTCCATTCAAGAATGCTGATTTGATATCCATGTGATAGACTGGCCAACACTTATGCGTAGCCACATCTAGTACTACTTGGATAGTAGTCATTCTTGCAGTCGGGGCAAATGATTCACAAAAGTCAATGCCTTCAACTTGTGAGTAGCCTTGTGCAACAAGTCTTGCTTTATACTTTTCTAGAGTACCATCAGCCTTGTACTTTAGCTTCCACACTCACTTGGTTCCAATGACTTTACGCTTAGGGGGTGGATCCACTAGCTCCCAAGTTCTATTCTTCATGATATTGTTGTATCCTGTTTGCATGGGAGCCCTCCAATTCGGATCATAGAGTGCCTCTTCCACATTGGTTGGTTCCTTTGCTTCTTCTTGAATGAGATCAGCCATCAAGGCTGTGTTTACAATATGGGTGCTTGCTCGTCTCTGGTCCTCTATTCTTTGTGATCGCCTCGGTCCATCTGCAACTGTTCTAGTGATTGTGGGATGGGGTTTGTAGAATCATAGAGCTGCCTCACCCAACGTGGCAATGGCTTTTCCACTTGGGTGTCAGCAGGTTGGTAACTTTTAGACTCATCATCTGAAGATGGTGCTTCCTTCTCTTGTGTAGAAGGGATAGCTCTTGGGCCAAGTTCATAGTGGATTGCCCCTTCGCCTGATGATAAAGTGGAAGCTCTCTTTTCCTCCTCCACTGCATGTGGCTGCTCCTCCTTAAACACCACATCACGACTCGCCATGATCTTTTGAGCCTTAGGGTCATAAAGCTTATAACCTTCTTATCTTTGCTATACCCTAAGATACATTTGATGCTTTTTGGTTGAAGCTTGTTTCTCTCCCTATCTGGAACATGTACATAACATTCACTTCCAAATACTTTGTAATGGGAAACAAAAGGATTTTTAACACTGTAGGCTTCTTGTGGAGTCTTTCCATCAACTGCCTTGGTGTAGCTTCGATTCAAGATGTAGACAGCAGTGTTGACAGCCTCTGCCCAAAATTGATTAGGCAAACCCTTTCCTTTCAACATGCACCTTGCCATCTCCATGATGGTTTGATTCCAACGTTCTGCAACACCATTCTGTTGAGGACTATGTGCCACTGTGAGTTGATGCTTGATTCCCTTACTCTTGTAGAAATCTTCAAATTCTATTGATGTGAACTCACCACCACCGTCTATCCTGAATTTCTTCATCTTCTTCCCTGTTTCAGTTTCAACAAGCTGAAGCCATTCTTTAAACTTACCAAAAGCTTGAGCCTTATCACAAATGAAGTACACCCACATCTTCCTACTATAGACATGGACAAGTAACATGAAGTAGGAAGACCCACCCAAGGCCTGAGTAGGCATTTTTCCACACAATTCAGCATGCACCAACTCTAGAGGATAGCTTGCCCTGTTCTTGATTTCTTGTGGAAACGGCTTCCTCTGTTGCTTGCCCATCATGCAAGCTTCACATGGTTCCTTCATTTCCGCAATCGATGGTAGGTGTGTGACCATACCCCTGCGATGCATCTTCTTTGGTATAGGGTATCCAATGTGGCCAAATCTCTCATGACATAGCTTACTTGTGCCCATGTTTTTAGTGGCTGTAAGAGCACACAACTCATATAGGTTGTTCCTCCTTATGCCAGTCCCAACAATGTTGTTGTTACCGTCCATAATCTTAGCTTGTGTCTTACTAAATGATACTTGATGACCTTGATCAGTTATAGAAGCTACTCAAAGTAGATTTCGTTTTATTTGTGGAAAATACAACACATTTGAAAGCTTTCTGATATCACCATTAGAGTTAATGAAAGAAACTGTACCTTCGCCCTCTATAGGACATCTTGCATTCTTCCCTACCTTTACTGTGATCGGTTCCTTTAGAGGCTATAAGGAATTATAAAGATCTTTTCTACTCATCATGTGACGAGATGCACCAATGTCCAACACCCATGAGTCATCTGTTCCTGAATCTTTAGCCAAGGAGCACACCTCCTCTATCGTAACAAATAACTCAAGCTCTGTTTCTATTGTGTTGGTAGACTCCTTGCCCTTGCCACCTTTTGAAGAGCCACTCTTCTCTTTTGCCTTCTTGATGCGAGAGTCTTGCATTCTGTGTCCTTTCTTTTTGCAGTGGAAACACTCTCCCTTGAACTTCTTTTTGTCAAATTCTTCTTTTGTCTCCATCTTTTGAAGAGTCTGTTTTGCCTCCTTTGGCATTTGCTATGAATGCAACATCTCCTTTGCTACCATCACTCCTTGCCTTGAGCCACACCTCCTCCTCCATGAGTAAGGCACTAAATTCTTCAAAAGTTAGTGGTTGAGGTCTGATTTGAGTGTTAAGAGTAGTTACCAAACCATCAAACTTAGGTGGACAGATTCAAAGACAACATCGAGCTAGCTCCTCACTTGACTTTTGAACACCTGCTCCCGCCATTTGATCTCATAGATTCTTTATGCGAGTGATAAACACCTCTACAGTCTCCCCATCAACAAACCGTTCTGCGACAAGCTAATTCTCCAAGTTATAAATCCATGTCTGATTATGAGTTTCATATTGATTTCTCAATATGTTCCATGCTTCCCATGCCTTTGTAGTATGCTGAATGAGAGTCAAAACACTATTAGAAGTACTTGTAACTAGAGCACAGAGCATCTACATTTCTATGTTTCCAAGCACATAGAAGATCAACATCAGGAGGAATCATTCGACCAGGATTATTTGGATAAGGTCTTTCTTGGGGCTCATGATCAGTCCCAAGAATAGTCTCCAAAAGCTCATGCAAATCAAGAATAGAAGTGATTTTGAACTTCCATAGGGTGTAGTTCCTACCATCAAGTTTACGTTGGGATGACCGACATCATTGCTTCTCCTGCATGTGCACCACCTACTCCTGTTGATAAACCACCTTGACTCCCAATTGTAGATGATGACATTGTGGGAGCGATTTGCGACGACTAGTGGACCAAGCTAACCGTTGGAATTACGGCGCACGCCGGGTACTTGTAGCAAGCTCAGGTGGTTTGAAGACTCAAAGAGCAAATGTATACTCAAAAAAATGATTAGTTCAAAATCAAATTCTCGTTCAAATAGGAGATCAAAAAAAGATTAACTCATATGTGGCAAAAAGAACTTATCGCCTCATCAAGAACCATTTATCTTTAAACATGAATCTACGTAATCATTAACAACCATATTTGGTTACAAAAATTATTTGTGATAGAAATTCAAGTCAAGGTTGGAAACAACATAAACCTCATTTCATATTCTCCAAATGTTTTGAACTTAAAAATAGCTTTGGAAATACAAAAAGTAAACCATTCATTTATAGGGAACCATATCACTTTCTTCACGAAAATTATCGAAGAAACACCATATATCTCGATAAACAAGCTCCAAATGTATTTATAAAAGTGTCCATGTTAATAAATCAAAACCACTTAACTCCACACATAAGCTGATAAACCCTATGATCATATGTCTATATCGATTTCTTTTACAGACTTCAAGTTCGATCAATTGTATACAACGAAAATCATCATTTGAAGCCTATACCTATGCTTGGAGTAGACACAAGTGTACGTAAATTAGTGCCCAAATGTGCCCTTAACACTGGCACGCACGGTGGACTTGAACTTCCACATCCCTTGATAAGTGATAACCTCCATACAAGATGAAAATTACATGGGAACCATTTATAGGCTGGGAACCTTTATACATCATGTCATACAACCAAAGGACTACCTCAATCTTGAAGAGTGTTTCAATCCGCGAGCCTCCACATCACTCATGCCGGAGAACACCGGTTCCATCACACTCACCAAGATCAAATACATCAATTCAAGCCTTCACAACAAGGCCAACACATATCCAAACAAAGATTAAAATAAGATCCCAACCCATATATATCTCCATGTACATTTTTATAATGCCAAAGTGGTAGCACCGTTCTTGGAATAGAATAGTCCAACGCCATGTACGTAACCAATGAAATAGCAACCTCTAAATCCAAAGTTATATGTGCACACACAATTATGCTCTACCCTTATGATCAATACTTGCAAACCAAAATGCATGGTTAGACCATGGTATGGAATGCAAATAAGGCTCATAACATGTCCAAAACCAAGAGCAATGTAAGGGGCAAAGTGAAGTGCCTGGAACTTAATCCAAGGTTCACAAATACCACTCACACGACTCCTTATCTTGCCCTCTTATATGCATGACCATGAAGTGCAAGGATAGGTCATTTACATAATTCCATAAATCAATGAGTGTACATCATAGAGTTCATCAAAGAAAAATGTGTAAGGTCTCTTATGTCTCCAAAATGCATTGTCTTTGGCTCCAAGGTGTCTTTTCTTCAATCCATGGTGGTCATCAAGTTCGGTCTACAACATGATCAAAGAGCAAAAGAGCGCAAAGGTAATGAAATAAACAATTTCACGAAAACATTAACACTATCCATGTTACTCCCATTGGGTGTTCCACGCCATAACAATAAAGGTAGTGAATATCAAGACAGAATGTGCCCAACCAATGCATATGTGTACAAAAGATAACGCGTAGCATAACACTAAAATGAAGGACCTCAATACGTAGTAACGTACAATTGTACGAGCGAATCCCAAAATTATTGTGTTAATGCGCAAACATACGATGATCGAACTGATTCCGCTCTTTCATAACTTGAACGTGAATGATATGCTGTACTGGAGACATCAGAAAAGCAGTCGACTACAAACATATCACCAGACAATGCAGTTTCAAAAATTGTTGCTGAACAGTTTGGAAATAATAGCACTAAGAGCCTGCTATAGTAATCATGCTACTGCTGTTTTTGTACTGCAAAATTTATGTGGTTTATAATGTATTGATCATCCATCCATAACAAATGTGTGCACAGAACGTGCTGGGAGGTCAACAAGTAGCGATGGTATATATGGACGTTATTAATTTATCGGAGTCAATTCCATAGCGACCACATCGGAAGCTACTCTTCATGAGAGTCAAGAGCACCGGATATTGTAGCACCATGAGGACAGCAAACTTCGTGATGGTGATGTTGAATGAAAGCTGCAGAGTCATTACAGTTCAATGCATAGCTTTACAGGGTCATAACAGAAAGTATTTCGGTTGGACTGCCAATGAGAACAAGGAGTCAAATAATCAGCATGGCGAGTGTCTGCACGGAGCTTCAACAGATGCGTCCACCAAGGAGGCGGTTAATGCCCTTTTTCAAGGTTGTTGTTTGCGCGCAAAGAATTATGCATGACCCACAGGCATTCGCCGAACAACAGTGCAACAATAGCCATAACAAAATGCGAGATATAGTATTATTAGTATGTTCGCGGTAGCAATACATGACATAGCCTAAATTGTAGAGTATCCCTGATAATACAAAGCTGTGAGTACAGTACGCCTACATATAACAAAACCGAGAACTTGTCAGAGAGCCGTGTGCATGCGTAACATTGAAGATCATCGCTAATTCGTTGCCAGCACCGGCTTGGTGAACCATGTCCATGCATACCGCGACACCTGATTAGTGCAAGAACTGGAGTCATCTCAACACATCGCAGGGCAGCGGATTAGCATTGGACACACAGTGTCCACGGGGTACGAACGCTACGTGGTCGCCAAGTGTTACAGAGAAGATGTGTCTCCCCTGCAACAGTGAAAGAGAGGAAGGGAGATACGTCGTCGCCATAGCTGCTCGATCAAGAAAACATAAACTACAGAAGAGGCACGAATCCTGAAAACCTAAAGAACATAGAAATAATAAGAAGAAAGACATCTGAAGCCATCTAGTGGCGACGAAAAAATACCAGAGAGACTTTTTCATTAGACACATGCCATATTTATACAAATGGTGTGGCCTTAAAGGCTCTTCCCACTCAGGCTTCTCCCAACTCTCCAAATGATCTTTAGTCACTAAATGAAAGTGTGCCCAAATGTGCCCTTAACATATGTTGGTGTAACTCATGTTATGGCACGTATCAAAGACCACAATTGGAATGTATTAAACATGAGGCAGAGTATGGTACTTTTGAGCGTGCACCATCACCTAGTCAACGTGATAATGCTTAGGTATGTATTTTTTATATATATTAATATCATTATTTTATTTAAAAACCATATACAAAATCAAATTACTATTGATATACAGGAATACTTGCTTGATGATGATGATGATAATTTTTCTCATAATGTTAATATACCTCGTACACGTCATGGACTTGCTGTTCATCAATTACAAGCAGAGGTTGCTAGAAATCCTCTACCTCCTGGCTTAGAGACTGAAACGGCTGGAGATTATCCATTGCCAGCTCGTGATCGTTCTTTAGTACAAACATATGATAGAAGAAGATATGGAGGATGGAATAGAGGACCACCTCCTTTAGATGGAGAGGTTTTCAACTTTTGGGGGTAATCGCTATATGATTGCTCCATCCACTATTACTAATGCTGGTCATGGTCTCTTTATTGTTGAGGATTTGTATGTGCCTCGGAACTCTGAAGTCACTCTTATGTCATTTTGTGGTATGGATGGGGAGATTGGCATCGACTTTCATGTTATGTTCAAAGCATGAGTACTTATGGAATATGCTTGAACGTAGCATCCCTTACTAGTAGAAGGATTTTACATGCAGAAAATGAAAGATTATATATTGATGGAAGACCTTACACACATGGAAATATAGCAAGTTTAATAAATAGTAGTCGAGGGTTACATAATAGTTCAAGGACTAATTGCACATTTGAGGAGCGTGAAAATAGTCATGAATCACCATACATGAGTAGAGATGTATCAAGATACATAGTTGTCAATGCTATTACTACATTACATGCCGATGATGAACTATTAGTGAATTATGGATGGCGTAGACCTCCAAGAGCACCTTTTAGCTAGAAAGAATAAAAGTTTTCTATCCATATTTAATAACTTATATACTTAATTTTATATTTACAGTTTACTTTTTATTCATTTATGGAATACTAATGAATTTTATTTATATGTGTAGATTCCAACGTATGATGGTGATGATATTCCTCCACACCATTCACAATTGCCAGTAAGACCTCATTTATCAGAAGCTTCTATGAGGAGACTACGCAAAAGTAATCATGTGGAATATGCAAGGTTGAAAGATCTATATTCAAAAGACGATAAAGCACAAGATTTGTGTGACAATGATGAAGATGATGGCATGGCAGATTTTATTGAGGATTGGTATCAAAATGACAGTGAGAGCATTGATATTTCTAAAAATGAGAAATATCTTCGAGAGGAATGTCTAAAGCATGTATATGAAGGAAGTCGTTTGACACGACTAAGTGCGAGCTTACTTATTCTCAATCTTCAAAATCGTTTTGGATGGAGTAATGTATGTGTTTCGACACTATTAAGGTATATTTTTCAATTTTCTATATATATATATATATGCATATATAAACATACACATAATATACATGAATGCATACACACATATAAACATATACACACATATACACACATACACATGTTATGAGAGGAAGGTCAAATTATACATACCTGTATTGAATGAAGATGTTTTGTCCATCTAGCCTTTAGAATTGTCCACCCAACCTTTAGAATCTTCTTGACACATGTTTCTCCTATTTTAGTTGACCTAATACCTGTGCTGCTAATTATACAAATATTAAATAGTAGTTACCAAGGAAGGTATTAAGCCACATGTAAAATGGGAAGAGCAAATTTATCTTGAAGATTTTGAAGGATGGAAAAATAATTTTAAAGGATGGGTGAACAAAAAGTGTCCATTCAATGGAGGATTTTATTCTTACTTTAGATAAGGTAAGAACAAGAACTTGAATTGAATGGACACCTTTTGTCCGCCCATCTTTTAAATCTATTAATGCATCTTTCAAAATATTCGCAAAAAATTTGATCCTCCTATTTTACTTATGACTAAATACCTTCCTTGGTAACGCTATTTAATTAATATCGATAAACAACTTAGCAAGACAGGTAATAGATTGATTATAAAATGGGAAACTGCCAGACGATTCAATGGTCTAGATATGAAAATCTACAAACCACAATATATAAAAAAACAATTAAAAACGAAATCAAATAGTATTGTGGCTTGGACTATCCATGATTTTCCAGGATATGGTGTTTGTTCAGATATTGATGTAATTTTTTTATTCAATATGCATGTAAATAAATATGATTTAATCTAATTATATTTTTATCATTTTCATGATGCAGGAATATCTACTAAGGGTGATAAAGCTTGTCCATATTGTGGTGATTGATTGAGATCAATCTATAGTAAGAATCTCAACAAAAATATTTATCTTCGACATCGACGATTCTTGCCTGACGATCATCCATTAAGATCTAAAAGAGAAGTGATACATTTTAATGGAAAGCTTGAAACAGGTCAGTATCCAAAACCTATGACGCCTATGGATTGGTATAAAAAATGGATAGATGGACCTCTTATAGATCGAGAATCAGAAATCTTTAGTGATGATTCAGATAATGAGTATGTGAAGAGAGGTAAAAGAAAATTGGCACTCGCAAAGAACATATAAATATGATATTCTTTGGAGTATTGGAAAGAGTTAAAAGTATGTCATCTTCTTGATCCTATGCATATATTCAAAAATATTAGTTATTCACTATGGCAGCATCTTCTTGGACTAAAAGATACCATAGCATCAAGGAATGATTTGAAAGATAAAAAATCCAAACCAAAGTTATGGCCAGTTTTTGATAGGTATCGACAAGAAACGACTAATTATGCACCTGCTCCTTGGGTACTTATAACAAACTTGAGATACAGACTATCAACAATAGAATTCAATTGATTAAGACTCCTACAGGATATGGAGCATCTTCTCAAAACATGTTTACTATGGATGATAAGAGCTTATTTGGGTTAAAGACCCATGATTGGCATAACTTTTTGAAACATATTTTACCTTTGGTTATCGATGGATGTACAACAAAAGGAGTACGAGATGTGATCTATCATCTTGGATCACTTATAAGGTAATTATGATACTTTTATATTTAATATGTATGAATATTGGATATTTTTTATTTTTAATTAACTTCTTTATAATTGTTTTTTTGATATGTATAGGTGGATTACATCCAAAGAGATTGACAAAAACTCAATCCCACAAAAAAAACGTGAATGCAAAGAGCTACTATGTTTGATGGAGAAAGAACTTCCTACTTCATTTTTTGATATTCAGGTTCATTTATTAGTCCATCTTATAGATGAAATAGAGATTACAGGTGTTGTCAACACTCGATGGATATTTTGGGTCGAGCGATTTATGGGAATATTAAAAGGTTATGTGCGACAAAGAGCGAAACTAGAAGGATCCATGGCAAAGGGTTGGATGCTTGAAGAGTGCATGTATTACGTTAGTGAGTACCTTGAAAGAGTTCATGAAGAAGCTCCACGTGCATGGACCAACGAGTCTTCTTCAAAAATAACAGATGAGGTATTATCACATAAGGGAGTTCCATTCTTATTTACATTTCAAGAAAAAAATGATGCTTCTACTTTTGTAGCATATAATAGCAAATGCATGCAAGCATTCCTTAACGAGTACGAGAAATTTCAAAATCTCCGAAGTAAAAGGCGAAAAAATAAAAGATATAGATGTAATCTCGATAATAATGAGATTACAGATATATCTTCTTTCACACATTGGCTATATAGTCGTTTGCAACGTGCCAACGCAAATAATGAAGAAATCTCATATGAGCAGAGAGAGTTAATGATAGGTTGTGAACGAAAGGTAATTTTATTAAAAGAATATTTTATTTTTTTCATATATGTATATTAGTTTCTATTTACTAATTGAATTTCTTTTGCAGGCTAGAATGTTCACTAATATGTGGGCTTTTGGACAGCATATTAGAATCAAAGCCATTGATTCTTTACGTAAAAGAGAGGATTCTAGTATTGTTGCTTCTTTCAAGCAACTATCACGTGCTACCTCAAAAGACACAAACCTTATAGATGGCCAACTTGGTTACATAGGAACTATTGTTGGTATCTACGAAATTTCATTTCATACATTCAAACAGGTAGAAAAAAGTTTATATTTTTTATGATAGAGTTAGTTAATTTTTTAAGCACCTAATAATGGGTTTTTGTTGTTATATATTTTGATAGTTCATTTTGAAGGTTGACTGGTTTCGAGCCGAGTATAAAGATAGTAATTCCACATTAAGAAAGGAATTATCTGGGTTTTGGGCAATTGATTCTTGCAAGGTAATGCGATCTACTAAAGAACCATATATTCTTCCTAGGCATATTGAACAAGCATTTTTTTATAAAAACCCAGATGCTCATCCTTGGTGGCGTCATTCATGTGCAACCTAGAGGTAGTTCATTGTTTCAACAGTTTATTGTTAGAGAGATCGAAGAAAGTCCTCTTGATGATTCAACATCAGATACTGATACATCAACATCTGAAAGAGAAATTAGAATCATTATGCGTGATAATGATACTAATCTTTTTGATGAAGAGAATAATTCTCTACATGTTGATTCTACTGATGAGGAAGAGGAATTACAAGAAATAGATATTAATCCATCAATAGATGATGTGACTCATGAGAATATAGATTTAACAATAGAAGAAATAAATGAAATCAATAAGGATAATGAAGATGAGACTATATTGATGTCTTACCAAAATGATGGCAATAATGAAAACATATGAGCATATTAGATAGTAAATTCTACTCTAGTTATTGATCAATAACGTGAAGCTTCTGAATGGATATCAGATAATAGATTTTTTTATTAACTTGAATAACGATGAATCCTACTAGAGAGATAAAATCATGTTCTTTTAAGTTAGAACATGAAGCTCGGGGGTATGCCTAATTATTTTATATATAGCTTTATCTTCGAGGAGAAAATTTTTATCATGTATGTATGCATATGTGTGTGTATTATGTGTATTATATGTATACATATGTTAGTATGCATATATATGTATTTCATGTATATGTATGTGTTTGCACATGTGTGATATATGTATACATGTACTAGTATGCATATGTGTATATATGTATATGCATTTATGTAAAATATTCATGTATTCATGTATTCATGTAATATATAGAAGTGTTTATAATTGTGTACATGTATATATGTATATGTGTCTATGTGTAAATATGTATGCATGTATATATATATATATATATATATATATATATATATATATATATATATATATATATATATATATATATATATATATATATATATATATATATATATATATATATATATATATATATATATATATCTATGTGTGCATGTAGACATGTATATGTGATGTGTACATGTATATATGTATATGTGTCTATGTGTAAATGTGTACATATAAATATGTATGCATGTATATATATATTTATGTGTGCATTTAGGCATGTATGTGTGATGCATAATATATTTACTCCATTTTATATTTATGTATGTGTATCTACATGATGTGTATATATCTTTATATATATTATGATCCTCCTTGATTCGAGTAGCTATATATAGAGGCATAAGGTTGGGAGGAAAGACATCTCTCTAGTAGGACGTCAGAGGAATAGATGCAATGTGTACATATACTTCAATCATATGGCTAAAAGGTTGAATTACAGTTTTTAAATTAGGGGTTTAAACCCTAATATCAAAATTAGTGTTTTCAAATTAGGATTTTTGAGATAGGATTTATTTATTTATTTATTTATTTATTTATGTGTATGCATGTGTTGTGTATGTATGTGTATCTATATGTGCATATGCATGTGTTGTGTGTGTGTATATATGCATGTGTATATGTATATACGCATGTGTATATGTATATATGCATGTAAATATGATTATATGAGTCTATGTGTGTGTACATATGATTATGCATGTGTATGTGTATGTGAGAATGTGTACATGTATGTGAGTATGTGTATGTGTCTATGTGTATTCATTATATGTGTGTAACTGCATGCATGTGTATGTGTGTGTGAAAATATGCATGTATGTGTGTATGTATAAATGTGCTTGTATGTGTATATGTGTGTAAATGTGCATGTATGATGTATATGTGTGTGTATGCATGTATTTGTCCTTCTAGTATCACTCTTTTCTCTCTCTCTCTCATATACATACATACATACATAAACACACATACTCATATTCACACATATATATACATAAAAGCAGTGCATATCGTGCATTATCGTGACGACGAGCCATAAGTATCTGCATCTCTTTTAGACACCACTTATGCGACCATCCTGGCCCAAACACTACAACATATCGAGGGTATACCGAGGATTCTACCGAGGCAAATGAACGAGCGTGATTTCTTCGTGACGTCCGTGTTAGAGTCGGTAATGCGTCAGAAAGAAAGCGCCAGTATAAGCGTCGGTATATGCCTCGGTATTACCAATGCTTATACCGACGTCCATACCGGCACCCCCGCTGAGCATACCGACGCCTATACCGACATCCATACTAGAGCTACCGACGCGTATACCGACGACCTTATCTGCACAAATTTTTTTGGGCAGAATGTGTTGTCTTTTTCTACAGCATGATGTTGTCTAGCAAAAGACAATACACTCTGCCCAACTGAGTACACGTGTTATGTACTCTAATGGCAACCAAAACATAAACTTATATGAGCAAAAATGATCAATGAATCATGTACAGAAAGTTATATATTCCATAAATGAAAAATGTACAAAAGTGTGGCAAACCACTTCTATATATGAATCGAATACAAAATGTGACAAAGCACTTCCATATAGGAATCGAATACAAAATTATGGTACATCATTGCCACATAGGAGTGTAATACAAAATTGTGGCAATGTGACAAAATGCTTCCATATAGGAATCGAATACAAAATTATATTACATCATTGTCATATGCGAGTGTGATACAAAATTGTGGCATTGATCAAAATATTTACACCTACAATCCTGCAACAAAACATATGTATAAAATAAGACCAATTAACATGACATTTATAAACAACAACTAAAAAACATAAAACCAAGATATAACTTTACCTAATCAAGAATATTCTCCCATGAGACGATTGCACCGCGTCCCTCTAAGTCTTATAATAGTGCAGTCAATCCATGTCGATATCCATATGATTCTTCACTTCGCGTCGGAGGACAACCCATTGCCAACTCCTATAATAAATATGAAAAATGTTAGATGAACATACATAATGTGCTTAACACAAACAACTTCAATAATTAACATGATACTTACAAATTGGTAGCGCATACTGTCGTATCCGCCGCTACATAAATGCAACGTCCCAACCGTATCTAAACATGTGGCCGTCGCATCTCTCTGTTGATGATATCGATCAGGAGTATGTTGCTGCTCATCTTGAATCGATTCCCATTCTTTGACATCTAGCCATACACGCTTTGGTAAGCCTGCTCTAAAAGCATCGCGAGCTTCCGATCGTTGATGAGACATTACCTCGCACGCCGTATGTTGAATCCATTCGGAACTTACAATAGGATTCCCAGGTGATGGCTGGTACTCTTCATATATGCATTGTGTGATATGATTTTTAGAGTCCCTATCCTGTTCGGTCCATTTTAACATTACTGAATGACCGAATTCGATGGAGCAGAGTTATCGAATGCGCTGACACATTGACTTTTTGGCCGCATCCATAACTGGAGCTCCATTACGGATATGATATATCTTGGATTCGTCATGATCATGCGCACCCCAAGGTGTTCGTAGAGATCCCATTTGATGCAATGTAAAGATCTCATCTCATCCAATGTATATATATGCATGCTTGTATGCATATGCATGTATGCATATGCATGTATGCATATGCATGTATGCATATGCATTCATGTATTCATGTATGCATATACATTCATGTATTCATGTATGCATATGCATTCATGTATGCATATGCATGCTTGTATGTATGCATGCTTGTATGCATATGCATTCTTGTATGCATATGCATTCATGTATGCATATGCATTCATGTATGCATATGCATTCATGTATGCATATGCATTCATGTATGCATATGCATTCATGTATGCATGTGCATGTGTGTACGCATATGCATATTTGTACGCATATGCATACATGCATTCATGTATGTTGTAGAGGGACAATCAAGTAAAAAGAAAAGACGAAGGAAATCAAAGTCTAAAACGGCTCATTAAAAGAACCATTCTCTGCATAGAGCCCCGCAGGGGCACACACACCAAGGAAAAGCACGCAGCCGGAAGGAGGAACCAAGGCCAACAAGTATCCATGAAGAAGTGCAAGAAAGCATCAGGTGGTTCCGTGGCCATATGAGGGTGCTTCAACCTCTTGAGTAACAGAGGATTCTGATCAAGGCTTACGAGCTACATCCTCATATGTGCACTGATGGCGTGCGTGGCAAACCGAATTAACAGGCTTTGAGTAATACAGCAAGGTCCGATAAGTGAAACCAGGACAAATCAGAGCGCCTCTAAAACGTAATGCAAGATCAAGAATCAAGCAGAACTGACCAAAGGATGTGTGTGCTGACCGAGACAAACAAGAAGTAAAGCCTGTCAAGGGACGACAGAGACAAAGAGGGGAAGAGTGTTGTAGAGCAAAGGAGCATAAGAGTAGAGCCCCAAAATTTTCAAAATGATGGGCATATTTTTCTTCTTCGAGGTCTTCAAGAATTGCCTCAAGCCATGTAAATGCACTAGAGGAGTCCTCTAGTTGCATAATCCCAATTTGTTGTAAAATATCCCTTGTAAATTAGTAGGAAATTCACTTTTCTAGTAATAAAGTGCCGGTCTCTTGTGTGAAAGGACCAAACTTAGGGCACATGTATATAAGTCACTTTGTGACTCTTTGTAGAGACTTTTTGCCATTGTGAAGAAGGAGCTCTTCTGAAATTTCGAATTTGCCTCTTCCTTGCAGATTTGGATCCTTTTTTTGGTCTTGTATGTGTGTGTGTTGCTTGAAATGTGTATGTAGGACTCTTGTCTACCCCTTCCCATTGATTTTGAGCTGTTGTAGTGTGTGTGCGAACTAGTAGGAGTTGTGGCGGGAGTGTGGGTGCTTCCCGCCATTCACCATTTTGGCCATAACTTGAAGCAGAGTTATCAGAATCAAGTGAAACCACTTCTAATAGATGCGTCTCGTGGAGAGCTTCGAAAGGAGTACCCTATTGCCTATATTCCGAGTTCGGAGATGAGAGAAATCCTTGAATTTCTGAAAACTGCTGTAAGAGGTATCGCGGTAAATACTTTCAGCATTTCAGTGAGTGTGAGAGGTGGATTAGTCTTTTCTCATGCATGCAAGCTGAGCCACTTCATTTTCCATCACGTGTGCACACGTCTTCATACACTTGGTTAGGTCGTTCGATCGGATTGACATTCAAATGTGTGTTAATTTCCCACTACGCACTTGTGTGGCAATTGAGGTACAGTCTCATTGGCACAAGTCCTTGAGTCTTCTTCGCTCAGGTACACACGTTTTTTGGTGCCGTTACCGGGGAACACTCAACCAAGGTGCCTTCGTGATGGTTATAGATCGAGTGTGATAGAATCGTACTTGTAGAAGTGAATTTGTCCTGTGGCAATTAGTCAATCTTTTCAGCACTTGTTACTTCACATCTCAGAGGTGTGTGTGATAAGTTTTAAGTTTAGGGTTAGGAGGAAGGGAGAGAAGGAGGAGTTAGGGTTAGGTTAGAAGAAGAGGAGTAGTGAGGAGAGGAGAAGTAGGAGTAGACAAAAATCACCCCAAAATCACCAAAAATTAGCAAAATTCAAAATCTGTCAAAACAGTATAAAAACCAAAAAATTTGGCTCATTTGACACTGAGTGGTGTTCTGGTATCATCTGCGAGCAGTGATTGGTATCGCAAGTGTTGTATCGTGCATTTCAGACCCTCAAAGTTAGCTTTGGAGCTCAAGGTGCAAGCAATACTGTACAAAGGTAAGATTCCACAGAGTTAGTCTGACCAAAACACATTAAAAGTGATCAAATAAGTGATTAAAAGCTTGCGCAGTATCGCGGAGGGGAAAATATTGATTGATTGAAAATTTTTGTGAAGGACAGGGGCTTGGAAGTGAGGAGGAGGGTGAGAGGAACAAAGGGCTGCAAAAATTTTTGTATTTTGAGACTTTTTGGCTTGAGTATCGCGATCGGTTGAGATTTGGTATCACGATACCAAAACTCCCTTGTATTGCGATACTTGCCGAAGTATCGTATCGCTTGATATCTGTCTTGGTATCGTGATACCATTTTGGTATCGTGACCCCGAGTTGGTATCGCGATCGTACATTGCTGAGATATCGTATCGTCGGATACCAATCTTGGTATCGCGATACCATTGTGGTATCGTGTCGCCAAGTTGGTATCGTGATCTCACCTTACCCAGTGGTATCGTATCGTTACCTACTACGGTATCGTATCGTCCGCTTGTGTTATTCGTATCGCGATACCATCTTCAGTATCGTATCGTTTCAAGTCTCAAATATCATATCGCGAGGAATTCGGTATCGTATCGTTAGTCCCATCCAGTATCGTATCGCCTTATTTCCTGAGGACGTATCGCGATACTATACCAAGTATCGTATCGGCTCATTATCAAGAGGTATATCACGATACCAAGTTGGTATCGTATCGGCTACGTAGGTGATATCGTATCGGGTGGATTGATCCAGTATCGTATCGTCGGCCCCTACCAGTATCGTATCGCTCCATTTCCTAGTGAAGTATCGCGACACCATACCTGGTATCGTATCGTGCAAGCTAGTGGTATCGTATCGCCGCTTGTCATAGTATCGTATAGTCCCCTTACTAGAGATCCTATCTCGACACCAAATTGGTATCGTATCGTCGTTGTGTCTGGTATCGTATCGTAGTAATTATCCAGTATCGTATCGCGTATTGCGGGCAGTATCATATCGTTTGGACTTCTGGTATCGTATCGTTTGGACTTCTGGTATCGTATCGCGGCCAAGGCAGTATCACCTAGTGTGGTATCGCCTGGAAACGGTATCGGCCAGATTGACACTAGTATTTTTGCTAGAAAATTTGAGGCATTGGAGGAGCCACTCAAGGTGAATCTCTAGGACTTCTAGAGAGACTTAGGTGAGTGAATGAACTTGAGGTCAGGAAGAGTGCTAAGTAGCCGAAGAAGCGTCATATCTTCTGTGGGAAGTGCTGCTCAGGTTAGTCATCACTCCATCTACTCAGAGACTTCTAGTGATTCAGAGGAGGAACTACCCATGGCTTCTGAAGACATGCAGGGTCCAACACCGAATAGGAATTTCATGTCTACTGTTGAAGGAGATTACCGTACCTCCTTATAGTATGTGTCCACCAATGCCCAGGAGATCCCAATCTACCTGGATGGCTTAAATAGATCTGTGGCTAGGATGGTAACTTCCCTGAATGCCACAATTGTACCCCGACCTGCGGTCAAGTACGAGGGAGGTGCGTATGTAGACAAAATTGTTCATATCTACATTGTGACTGAATTTCCTGAAAGGATCAACGAAAGGGGAGAGTTTGTGGACCCAGACAACTCCAGAAGAACACACCCTGAGGAGTTTGTGACTACCCCTAGGGGTAGGTCTCAAGTATCACGGGTCTTGAGAGGAGATTTGATACCTCAAGACGACTACTTGCTGGAGGTCTACATGATCCACGGATCAGACCTATTGCTTCAAACCGACTTACCTGCTCCAGCGAGAGAAGAAAGCCCCATGACATTCTATGAGCTGAAAGACCCAGATGATGAAACTAGACTCACATACTTGGATAAGGATCAAAGGAGATATTAGTCTGTGAGTGCCTTAGACAGGGCTCGGCTAAGAGATATGGGTACGCCTGTATTTCCTCAGAGAGATCAGGAAACTACCTCACAAAATCCTTTTGGGAATCAACAAGAGACGGAACATACCACATCAGGACAGACCAGTCAACGAAGTGTGCCCAACCGTACTCACGTACAGTTTGCAACTCCAGGAGTGCACACACACAATCAGGCCCACGCAGGGATAGGGAACCATTACCGACCACCGGTCAAACCACGACCACCGGTAGGAGGACAACCTGGAATACCTCCAATACGACCAGTTGCCCCAGTCTTCCCTGTGATGCCCAGACCGCCTGAACCAATGAGAAGATTGAGACCTATTCAAGTGGCTAAATGTGTGAGAAACCATTATGATGGATTGGGGGAGCCCTATGATCATATCGCTGAATTCAAACAAGTTCTAAGAGCAGAGCAAGTAGATGACTTCTTTGTGCAGTATGAGTCTTTTGGACTCACCATCATAGGGACAGCTCTAACTTGGTTTCAACCCTTAGACCAAAATCAATTTGGAAATATGGAACAGTTCTTTCAAGAATTCATTGGGGAATTCACAAAGAGAGGGATTAAACACAATTCTGCGTCTTTAATCCATAGCTTTAAACAAAACCCTAATGAAACTGTGAAGACTGCTGCCCGAAGATTCAATCAATATGTGGATAGATGCCCAACGGCTGAGAGACCTACTCAACAAAAGATGATTTCATTATTTTTAGATGGGCTCACTAACGGAACTCTACAAACACTAGTGTATGTGAAGAGGCTACAAACATTGAGTGAGTGTCTTCAAGAGTGCATTGATTTGGAAGATAACCTTGCCGAGGATCTCAAAGGTACAACCGACCTCACTAAATCAGAAGATTCAAGGAGCACCGTCACATCCAACTCCAGTAACATGGAAGAATTAGCAGAATTATTAGCAAAGAAACTAGGAGTCCAGGGGCAAAGAGTTTACCAAAACCCAGCTCAAAGAATGCCTATGCTACGGAGATGTAATTCATGTGGAGGAGAGCACCCCACACACTTGTGTGTCCGATGAGGGGCTGGTGCACAACCTATGTATCCATACCACAGACAGCAACAACAAGGAACTTCTTGGTACTGCCACATAGAACAAAAATATACCAACCACACTACTGAGAACTGTCCCTTCAATAGGCAAGCACACCCTTTTCAACCACCGCAGTATAGACCATATGGATACCCTCCTAGGGAACCAGGCAGAGAGATACCAAGATACAATCCGTATCCCACACCAGCAGAAGCATCAAGGCCATATGAGCGGGCACCATATCCACCACCACAACCAGTGCTAGGACCCCAACTGTCAAAACCTCAACAAGTAGTATCAGTAAAGTATGCTCAGCCAGATGAAAACTTAGAAAGAGCCCTAGTACCAGCATCTACAATGACCAACATAGAATCAACAAACCCTGGATATGAACCTCCACCAGGAGAGTACTACCCATACGACGCCAACATGATGGAATATGAAACGGCATATGATGCGGCTTATTATGGGTACGAAGGCTATGATCAGACTTATGGAGCAGAGACGACCACCCTAATGTATACGGCTCCTAAAGCACAACCAACCGTGAGACCACCTATTAGACCACCTATGCAGAGAGGACCATGCTATAGATGCGGAGGAGACCATTTCATTAGAGAATGCCCTTGACCTTACAACCCTCCACCACCTAGGATTTGGGAAGGATATTGTAGTGATTGCGGGAAGGAACATCTTTTCAGAGACTGCCCTAAGAATCCGACAAAAACTCAAGATACTATGCCAATCAACGTGATTGAGGTCATAGAAGGGTCTGGAAGTGATAAGGAGTACACTATACCACTAAAGGCTATTACTAGAGCCCAAGCGAAGCAACAAAAAGGAAAACAACTAGAAGAGAAACAAGAGAGCAATAAAACTGTAGGCTCTGAAATTCAGGTAGTCGAGGATTCTGAGAACCCACGTGAGAACTCCCAAAACACAAGAGCACAAAAATGGAAGGAAAGACGAGAAAAACTCAAAGAAAAATGGGCGAGAAATAAGAGTCAAAACAGTAAGAAACAAACTAAGGACTTAAAGGAGCATAAAGAACAAAAAACTCATAAGGAGATCCCTGAGCCACCACGGCTTAGCGCAGAGAAGGAAAAGCCAGGATCCATTCTAGCTGACCCTAAGCCAGACGACTTAGGCATGTGGTTGAAAGCTTACCAAGCTAGAATCAAAATGGGCCCAAATATCGAGCAACATGAAAAACTCTATCCTCAAGGAGAATTAAAAAAAGAAAGATTGGCAATATGCAGGAAACTTATCGAGATAGCACAAGCAACCCTAGAAAAGACTATCCCAATTTTACCAGAGACAAGGATTGCACATGGTCTATACGAAGAATGCATCAAATCCAAGGATAAGGAACCTAGAAAGAAAGATGATCAAGGTGAACGAATAAAAGCACAAGATTAACCTGTGCCAATGATACCAGACCTAGAGGCAGATTGGCCAAAAGACTTGTGGAATAGAATCCGAGAAGAGCAATGGAAGAAGAATGGAATCAGTCCACCTCCTTTTGATGAATTAGATGTGGGAGATTGTCAACCCCATCCCAACCTGGAGGAAGCATATGAGGAAGTATCAAGACTCAATAGAAGTAGAGAGGAAACCCTGAGCATTTCAACATTGCCTAATTACATGGGAGAATACGAAAGGGAGTCTATAATAATACGAGCACCCACAGTGCATGGGAAGGGAAAAGGAAACTCAGAAGAGAGTTCACACAATCTAACTGAACTAAAGAAAACAAAGGTGCAATGCAAATTGACGGTGGAAGAGTTGCTTCAACTTAAACCACAATTATGGAGGCAGTTAGCAAACCAATTAGAAACACAGCCAGAGAAAGGAGGAACGAAAGGAAAGGAAAAGGAAAACCAATCCACAATCCAAATTCCAATTGATAAAGTGGGGGGATTTAGTGAAGGAGACGAAGGTAATACATGTTTACCTGTCACCCACAATGGGTACATGACCAAGGCTATTCTAGATACGGGAGCCGGGGTAGGAATTGCCACCAAGGAGATATGGGAAAAGTGGGGAAAACCTGCCTTGCGGCCCACACGCATGAAACTCCAATTAGCAGACGGTCATGTGGAAAGACCCTTAGGAATACTGGAAAGAATCAAATTAACCACCTCTGGAGTAGAATTTGAACACACATTAGCCATTTGTAAGTTCGAGAAAGCAAACAACTATGAAATGATATTAGGGCGACCCTTTATGAGACAAATGCGGGTAGTACAAGATTGGGGAAGAGATTCATTATACCTGCAACATCAAGGAAACACCACCAAGATAAATTTGCACACGTTTGCCTATCGAGATGTCCCTCCACTACAATGGAATCCCATACACAAGGAAGAAGATGACCTATCCATTCACAGCACCGGATCAAGTGACCAATCTTGGATACATGAAGATGCCCAGTTATGGATGTGTAAAGAAGCAAAGAAAGAGGAGTATAAAAAACAACTTTGGCCGATAGGACACCCTAACTATCGATCAGTGGAAGACCCAGACTACATGCCTCAAACCTTTCCTGATGAGATCTTCGAGCCACATGGATGGATGGAAATTTTGGCAACTCTAGATGTGTGCGTAAATGAGGAAGTTTTGACGATGAACGAATGCATAGATGAGGAAGGCTATGATGTAAATCTCTATATGGTTGTTCTTCAAGAAGTAGAAGAAGGGGAAATATTGGAAAAAGAATGGAAAGAGGAATATGAAAGCATATAAATGGAACCAAAATTTGACTCCGAAGAAAGCTACTTAAATGCGATTCAGAACAAGAAGGAACAAGAACCAACAAAAATCTTAGCAATTGAAACTGCTCCGGCAATATACAGGCAGAGGGAAGACTTGAGTAAAGTAGAGCCGAACCCAGATCTTTTTGAAGTTCCTGAATATTTTAAAAAATACGAAGTAGAGGAGAGAAAAGTAGCCATTCAAATGCCTAGACGAGAGGCACAAGACGGAGAAGCATACGACAACAAAGAACAAACCAAAAAAATTGTGGTAACAATAGAAGAGGGGGAAGAGCGGTGCACCTATATTGGAAAAGATGTATCTGAAGAGGAGGAAGAGGAACTCATACACCTTATCCGAGAGTACCGAGACGTATTCGCATGGACCTACAAGGATCTCAAAGGCGTAGAACCCACTATTTGTTCCCATCGAATACCAATGACGGCAGACGCAAAACCATCCAAACAACGCCCTTATACATATAATGAGGTTTATGCAGCAAAAATTAAGGAAGAAATAGACAAACTAATAGCGGCAGGATTCATATATGAGATAGAACATACCGAGTGGGTATCGCCATTAGTAGTTGTGCCTAAGAAAAACGGAAAGTTGAGAGTGTGCATAAATTTGAAGAAGGTGAATGCGGCCACCATACGTGACAGCTACCCATTACCCATAACGGACCATCTGTTGGAGAGGGTAGCTGGAAAAGAGGTCTATAGTTTCCTGGATGGATTCTCCGGATACAATCAAGTAGCTATTGCAACTGAAGATCAACATAAGACCGCATTCACAACCGAATGGGGTGTGTATGCTTTCAGAGTGATGCCTTTTGGACTCAGTAATGCACCTGCTACTTTCCAACGATTGATGTGTCATGTTTTCAAGGAATTTTTGAAAAAAAGCATGGAAGTATATGTAGATGACCTCTGCACATACTCCAATCAAAGAAACGATCACATCCCCGAGCTGAGGAAGATATTCAACAAATGTAGACAGTATAGAGTCTGTTTAAACCCAGAAAAATGTGTCTTCATGATAAGACAAGGGAAAATCCTAGGACACATAGTCTCAAGAAATGGAATATCTACGGATGAGGACAAGATTAAAGTCATCCTAGACCTACCAAGACCCAAGAATGCAAAGGAAGTGCAAGCCTTTATGGGACATTGTGGATATTACCGTAGGTTTATTCACATGTATGCCATAATAGCAAGACCCTTGTATGGTCTCTTGACTCAATTTACTTGGACAGAAGAGTGCGAGAAGGCATTCACCGAGTTGAAAAAGAGGCTCAGCACAGCCCCAATTCTGAAATCACCAAACTGGAGCAAGCCATTTCATATTCATGTTGATGCTTCTAACTATGCCATTGGATGTATCCAAGCCCAACCAGCTGATGAAGGTAAGCTCGATCATCCAATTGCCTATGCGAGTAGACAACTGAATCAAGCAGAAAGGAATTATACCACTACTGAACGAGAAGGCTTAGGAATGGTCTATGCAGTGAAGAAATTCAGACACTACCTCTTAGCCAACAAGTTCAAGTTCTTCATAGACCATCAAGCTTTGTTGTACTTAGTCAACAAGCCGTGTAACACAGGAAGGTTGGTACGATGGTTCTTACTACTAATGGAGTTCAATTTTGAAGTAATAGTGAAAAAAGGGAACACATGTGAGAGCAGATCACCTTTCTAGGCTAACACATGGAGAACCACCAAGCGGAGTACCCGATGACCTACCAGATACTTATTTGTTTAATCTAGAAGTTTGTCCAAAGTGGGCAGAAAAATTGATCCCTATACTCACCCATGACCCTCAACACTCAATCAACTAGAATAGCAAAAAGGGAATTCTTCAATCGAGGAATTTACACATCATTGCAGGAAGTGTGTACTACAAGCAACCCAATGGAGTATTACTAAGATGTATTGAGGAGGACGAACAAAAACAACTAATCGAGCAAGCACATGTGAACAAATGGAGAACACATCGAGGAATTCATGGAACAATTCGAGAACTCAAAAGATTAGGAGTGTACTGGCCTGACATGCCCAAGAATGTTCATGACCACGTAAGCAATTGTGCAGAATGCCAAGAGACGATCCCAGAAGATCATATGTCTCTACCTTTTTCGACCATAGCGCCCAATTGGAGCAAGACATTAGTTAAATTTTTAAAAACAAAAGAGCATGAGGCGGGAGCTAGTTTAGCAAGAAAGTGATCCTTAGAAGAAATGAGCAAGGATTACATACTCATGGGAAGACAACTGTTTAGGCGAGGTAAAGACAACCAACTCAGGTTATGTGTGCATGAAGGAGAATATTTACCCATATTAGAAATGGCACATGCAGGTGCTGCAGGAGGTCATTTTTCAGCGGAGAGAACTGTCAAAATGATTCTCTTTGCAGGCTTGTGGTGGCCAACTCTACATATGGATGTTGAAACATATGTACGAAGCTGTGAGACTTGTCAGAGAGCTAAATACCCAATTAGGAGAGATGACATGCCATTAAGACCCATGGTCTATGCGAGAGCATTCACAAAATGGGGTATTGACTTCATAGGACCTATCAATCCACCTGCCAAAGGATCACATGCGGAGTACATCATAGTAGCCACTGATTACGTGACCAAATGGGTAGAAGCAAAAGACACTAGAAAGAATGATGCTCAAACTACTGCCAAGTTTCTCTTCGAGCATATTTTCACCCGTTTTGGATTACCTATCGAGATCGTGAGTGATCGGGGAACGCACTTCCTCAATGAAGTAATCGAGTCACTAATGAATGAGTTTTTAGTGATTCATAAGAAATCAGCCCCATACCATCCCCAAGCCAATGGACAAGCAGAGAGTTCCAATAAGGTACTGTGTACAGTATTGACAAAGATTGTCAACAATGGAAGGTCAGATCGGGACAAACAATTGCATCACGCAATTTGGGCCTTCCGAGTTGCATATAAAACGGCTATTGGAACTACCCCATTTAACTTAGTGTATGGGCAAAATGCAATTTTGCGAATTGACTTTTTAGTACCAATGCTGAAAGTGGCCCAACAGTATGAGTGGAACGGACATGAACTATCCCAACAACTAGACCAAATCGAGAAATTACATGAGACTAGGTTACAAGCAGTGGCAGGAATTTATGCAGCTAAAAGGAGACAAAAAGTATATTATGATGCACATATAAAAGACAAGGGACTTAAAGAAGGTGACTTAGTCTTAGTGTACACCCTAAAACAACACGCCAAGAAGTTACAAAAACACGGATATGGACCGTTGATCATAAATTGAATCTCGACTGGTGGAGCAGTCAATCTAGCCACCCTAGATGGCGACATTCTTCCCAACTACATCAACGGATGTAGAGTGAGACAATTCATGGAGCCTTTGACTGATCAAATGCTAGCACGACTAGTAGGTGCCCAAAATAGGAAGAGGGAAGAGGAACGGATTAGAGAGGAAGCTCGACAAGAAGCACTGGAGCGCATTAGGAAACGGAAAGAATGGATTAGACAACGAGATGAACGCTATCTCCAAGGAGAAGAGCCTATCCCTATGGCTAATTACCAAGTCAATAATCCTGATACAACGAGTGTGTGCAAGACGCAACCTTACCTAAACCTAGGGATTGGCAAGACAGAGTACAAGTTAATAGACGCATTGATAGACTCAGGAGCAGGACTTAGTTGCATCCGAAATAGAATCGTAAAAGATCTGCAATTGAATGTAAATCCCACAAAAGCTCGATTGATCGGAATTGGAGGTCAAACCCTAGAATGTATTGGAACAACAAATGTATCCCTCCACCTAGGCAATTCCTCCATGGAGCAGAGAGTCTTAGTGTGCAAAGATGAGGATCTAATAGAAGACTTAATTCTAGGACAAGACTGGATCATTGAGAATGAGGTGTGTATCCTTCTATCTCAAGGTTACATTTCAGCCAAGATAGGGCACAAGGAAATTTTCAGTTTATTAGGAGAAAAACCTTTACTCCCACCCAACGTAATCGAGAGTTCAGAGATCTGCCAGGAAAAGACACTGGAGAATGATCCCAATCTTAATATCTCAGAGATAAACCTAGAAGGAATAGAAAGTTCCGACCATCCGAGGTCCACAGAAGCGTTGCACTCACCACATTCAGTTGAAGAACAACCAGCCTCTAAGGAAACCAACTATAATGGACCTCTTCAACAAGCCAAAAGACAGCAACATTGGAAAACCACAAGCAGATACTCATATCAAGGGCAACACCAATACAAATGGGTACGCAAGGATCAGATGCAGAACCAGGCAAAGTCAGCACCCAATCTTAAGAAGGAAGCAAAGATCACGAAGACAACTACGCCTGAATCCTCACCACAAGGACTATTGCGGATATGGATCCCCAAACCATTGATTGAAGCTCAAAGATCACGACATCATATATGGATTCCCAAAAAGGTCACACAAGCAGCTAAACAGGCTATAAGTACTCAGGAAGACGCAATACATCAGACAAGGCGAATGACAAAACCATATAAGATTCACCCAAGAAACTGGAAAAGCAATGCCAATATCACTCGGACACTAGAGGAAGCAAAGAGAACGAATGACGCCGGAAGGATCAAAGAAACAAAACGACCTCTCTTAGTGGTCACGAAATGGATCTGGAAACCCAAGCAACCGCGAGGAGTGGACGATCGAAGCAACAAAGATTCCCATTGCACTCATGAAGTCTCTAATGCACCTCAAGTATGCATGATAGGGCCACGATACGAGGCCAAGCATTCGGCACATGATGTACATTATAAAACTAGTGGTGCACATTCTCCAAGACAGATTAGATCTTAGCTTCACTCTGATAGGAATGGACATACTATGTACATAGATAAAGGCTTCAGCTACACTAACGATTGTCTTCTTTTAGGAAAAGTTATACAAAGATGTGTAAGAGATCTCACTCATGGAATAATGGGGAAACGAAGTGAAGAACGACAATAATCACAACAATGCATTGAACAGTTGCTACCTTCCTTTGAAGCTAACGCACTTTTCGTTACAAGTGCAGATGGCTTCTGAAGATTCTGAAGCAACAGTACAAGAGGAAGTGATGGAGTTTCCACCACAAAGTATCACAAAAGCAAAAGGACACTGGTTCCGTGAAGATCAACCAGCAGGGGACTACCTATTCCTCGCAACGATTAAAATTATGGATACGGATCATCAATTTCCAATTATGTCCCAGGATTTCCGAGTACTACATACACTCCCGACCATCGAAGACATTATGAAGAAAGCGGGCATTCATAAGTATTTTGAATTGCCCATCTATAAGCTCGACTTCCAAAGATGCACACAAGTCATGAATACTTTACAGCCAGCACTGCATGATCCCTTGGTGCCAGAGGCTCGAGTGATGGATAAAGGAGGCGAATGGGTAATCATTCAATTTACACATGACTTGATAAAGGAAGCCTTCGAATGGGAAAAGGATGGAACTACAGTAGTGAAAGAAGAAAGAAGAGGCGCCAAAACCAGGACATTCACAGATATTAATCGCGTAGACATAGAAGAGGGAGTCAGACTGATCCATCAACATTTTTGCTTCCCGAATATGCACCGATACACGGCGCCACAGAAGATTGTTGTCCAATTGCTCTCCTATGCACTCAAACAAATCGGAAATCAAATTAATTTGACACCATATGTTCAAGAGAGATTGTTCGAAGCAAAGAAACAATGGAAGAATAAAAAGTTTCTCAATGGCAGTGTGGCCTTGACAATTTTGATCTACCATGCTTTGGGCATGAGAGAACACTTGCACGAAATGCCGTCTTCAAGTGATCTTGCGCAGTACGTCAAAGTCGCTACAGTCCCTAAAAAGAAAAAAGGAAGTAGGATGGTAGAAGTGGTGGAAACTAGCTCTCAACCCAAAATGAGAGGCACGAAGAGACTCCGAGAAGTCAAGCAAGTCGAAGAAGAAGCCCCAATGAAAAAGAGAATTCATGTGCTTCCCAAAACAACTATTGAAGGACATAAACAAATCACAGAAGAAGACTTGACTAAAGCCCTGGAAGAAACCCATCAATATACAGAAGGGCAAATCAATTTACCGGTACAAGGTCATCACTATCACCAGTCAAAACAAGCAATGGAAACAAAAAGCAAACTCACCAAAGTCCATAGGTATCGGGAAATAGGCTTGGATAACTCTAGTTCTTTATCGGAGGGCCAAGAAGAGCCAAATACTTTGTTATTGGATATCGATATTCAAAGTGAATCAAAAGATGACGGACAATGGGAGGAATTGAATGAAGTGGACTATAACGAAGAACAAGAAGACCTCAAGCAGGATGATCACGCAACAAAGGTTGATCAAAGTACCAGAAGCAAGGAAGCAAAATTGGAAGGTCTGCATACTATGAAACTGAATGATGCCACCACCATTCAAATCAAGGAGGCCACATCACCTCGTAAGAAATCCATAAAGATATAAAAAATGGAGCCTCAGGATGAGAATATGGAAAATGAAGAACCCTTCAGACCAATCAGGGTTGTGGCAGAACCCTCCTCCATGGATGTCACATTTCACGGGAGTGCCACCAAAACTAATGAAGTGGATAAAGACGACAAAGAACCCAGAGTACAGATACAGGTTAGACAACCACACAACGCAACTATCCATGTCGAACAAGGGAAAGATGTACAAACAGGAGAAACCCCAGATATACCCAAGACATGGCTGAATGTGGATATCGCTCAGCTAAAGCCTGTGGTGCAAGATATGATTAGAACCGCACTGGACACACAACAATTAATGCTTGACGCTGATGAGGATTACGACCAGGCCATGCGAGATAAGAAGGAACTTGAAAAATTGGGTAAGAATCTTTCCACCGAGTTATCAACAGTAAAAGAACGAGTTTTAAGGAAAGAAAATGAACTTCAAGAAGTCAAAACACAATACAACATACTAGAGACGGCGAATACAAAACTGAAAGAACAGGTTCAGGAACTCACAAAGAAGTTAGAAGTGAATGAGACTGAAAAGACACGAATCAATGCCCGAAGTAAAATCTTGGAGTCTCAGCTCAAAGTATACATGGAGGAAGCAGAGAATCTACGACAACGAAATAAAGAACTCATGACAGCTCTTCTGAGTGATCAGCCAGTCGAAGTGCAAGCCAAGCTAGAAAAGAATATACAAGAATTGGAGGATAAGGTAGCTAAGTATGAAGATCAGCTCACAAAGGAGCAAGCCACAATTGGCGAATGGGAAAAGAAATACATGGACGATACGGCTGCATTGAGAGCCAAATGGAAAAAAGCGGAGAATAGTTATCTACGGCAATGTAAGGAAGACACAGATCAGATGAATATCGTGGCCCAAGAATTGATCAGACACCAGTACACCATTGCAAAAGCTGAGGAAGAAATTAAGCAAAAAGATGAAATAATTAAACAGCTTCAGGAGCAGTTAGAGCAAAAAGCAAAGCAAGGGACACCAGTAGTTCCACGATCTGCAGAAGCTACTGTGGAGACTGAGGTACGTCCTCTCTCTCCCCCCTCATATCATTCACCAATAAGGGAGGAAAAGGAGGTTTCCATTGAACCTAACACTCGAGAAATTGCATAACTGAGCCGACCAGAAAGGGCACTACTGGTGTCCCAACTCACTGCGGATTTTGAAGATCAAATCATCAAGATTATGAAGGAAGCTCACATAGAGAATAAGCAATTAGAGCAAATTTTGAAGCCCTTCAATGTACCATATGGTTTACTTAAAGAACATACGCGACATTATATAAAGTCTACGACAAATAAAGATATGGACTACAATCTTCATTTCAGGCACAATACTTTCAACTATACACAGGAAGAGTTTGAGAAGGCGGATCCTATATGGAGAAGAAAGCTGTTGGAAAAGAATCCTACACTGCGGGTACAGTGGGAGGCATCACCTTATGAGCTTCAAGTAAATCCATCTTTTTGTCCACTACCCCGCCGAAGAGCCTGGACGCAATTTTGGGAAGGTCAGCGCCAGGGCAGTATTAATAATCAGTGGCTAAACTACCCATTGTTACCTAGTCCGCCACATAACTATATACCGACAGAAGAATATATGGTCAAAACTATGGAATTTTGGATTGCCAGATACGCCACAGTACCCCATTTAGAGATAAAAATGACCAATAAAATATTCAGCATGATGCTTACGGTACTCAAGGTATTCCAACACGCAAAATACACATTTTTGAATTTCATCGGCATTACGCAAGGTTCCGAAGCTTTAATTTTTTATTTATCTACTATTCCCATCCGATTAACTCTTATGGCATATTACTCTCGCCTAATGTTTTTGCCATCGACATATATGCAAACTTTTGAAGAAGCATTTTTCATCGGCTTCTTTGAAATTGAATCCGAAATTTTTGTAAAAATGACTTCTAATTTGAATGCGCGACTGGTAGCTTATGAAACCAGTTTCTTTGCGGATCATCGGCAAGCGCCAGAGGACGGCGTAAAGTCCCAACAATGGAAAGAATTCATGATTTGTCACGCTAATCTGCTAAATCAAGGAGAGCAAAAAGCCATACAAACCTACACACGTCGCCACAAAAAGCCTGTCGGGGACGACAGAGTTCAGGAGGAGGGACGTGTAGAGGGACAATCAAGTAAAAAGAAAAGACGAAGGAAATCAAAGTCTAAAACGACTCATTAAAAGAACCATTCTCTGCACAAAGCCTCGCAGGGGCACACACACCAAGGAAAAGCACGCAGCCGGAAGGAGGAACCAGGGCCAACAAGTATCCATGAAGAAGTGCAAGAAAGCATCAGGTGGTTCCGTGGCCATATGAGGGTGCTTCAACCTCTTGAGTAACAGAGGATTCTAATCAAGGCTTACGAGCTACATCCTCATATGTGCACTGATGGTGTGCGTGGCAAACCGAATTAATAGGCTTTGAGTAATACAGCAAGGTCCGATAAGTGAAACCAGGACAAATCAGAGCGCCTCTAAAACGTAATGCAAGATCAAGAATCAAGCAGAACTGACCAAAGAATGCGTGTGCTGACCGAGACAAACAAGAAGTAAAGCCTGTCAAGGGACGACAGAGACAAAGAGGGGAAGAGTGTTGCAGAGCAAAGGAGCATAAGAGTAGAGCCCCAAAATTTTCAAAATGATGGGCATATTTTTCTTCTTCGAGGTCTTCAAGAATTGCCTCAAGCCATGTAAATGCACTAGAGGAGTCCTCTAGTTGCATAATCCCACTTTGTTGTAAAATATCCCTTGTAAATTAGTAGGAAATTCACTTTTCTAGTAATAAAGTACCGGTCTCTTGTGTGAAAGTACCAAACTTAGGGCACATGTATATAAGTCACTTTGTGACTCTTTGTAGAGACTTTTTGCCATTGTGAAGAAGGAGCTCTTCTGAAATTTCGAATTTGCCTCTTCCTTGCAGATTTGGATCTTTTTTTTGGTCTTGTATGTGTGTGTGTTGCTTGAAATGTGTGTGTAGGACTGTTGTCTACCCCTTCCCATTGATTTTGAGCTGTTGTAGTGTGTGTGCGAACTAGTAGGAGTTGTGGCGGGAGTGTGGGTGCTTCACGCTATTCCCCTTTTTGGCCATAACTTGAAGTAAATTTATCAAAATCAAGTGAAACCACTTCCTGTACATGCGTCTCGTCGAGAGCTTCGAAACGAGTACCCTATTGCCTATATTCGGAGTTCGGAGCTGGGAGAAATCCTTGAATTTCTGAAAACTGCTGTAAGAGGTATCGTGGCAAATACTTTCAGCATTTCAGTGAGTGTGAGAGGTGGATTAGTCTTTTCTCATGCATGCAAGCTGAGCCACTTCATTTTCCATCATGTGTGCACACGTCTTCATACACTTGGTTAGGTCGTTCGATCGGATTGACATTCAAATGTGTGTTAATTTCCCACTATACGCACTTGTGTGGCAATTGAGGTACAGTCTCATTGGCACAAGTCCTTGAGTCTTCTTGGCTCAGGTACACATATGCATCTGCATGCATGTATGCATGTGCATGTGCATGCTTGTATGCATGTGCATGTGTGTACGCATATGCATGTGTGTACGCATATGCATATTTGTATGCATATGCATACATGCATTCATGTATGCATATGCATGCATGTATGCATATGCATGCATGTATGCATATGCATATGCAGCTTGTATGCATATGCATATGCAGCTTGTATGCATATGCATAGCATATGCATGCTTGTATGCATATGCATTCATGTATACATGTGCATGTGTGTACGCATATGCATATTTGTATGCATATACATACATGCATTCATGTATGCATATGCTTGTATGCATATGCATTCTTGTATGCATATGCATGCTTGAATGCATATGCATGCTTGTATGCATATGCATTCATGTATGCATATGCATGCTTGTATGCATATTCATGCTTGTATGCATATGCATTCATGTATGTATATGCATTCATGTATGCATGTGCATGTGTGTACGCATATGCATATTTGTATGCATATACATATGTAATAAAGTAAGTCTATGATCCAAGGGTCTGGCCGGTTCAGACAGATCTGAAATCGGATACCGTTTGGTCATCTGTGTGTATGACCAAAGATCTCGAGTTTAGACTTACTAGGAGGTCTTGTGCTCTTGTGAACAAGTGATCCACTTAGCTTAGTGGTTAAGTCTCAAGGATGTGAAGGAGGAGGTCTTGGGTTCAACCCCCATGGGGTACATGGGGAGAGTGTTTTGCCCAAAGAGCTCTAGAGCCTTCTAGAAGCATCCACTTGAGTTAACTCGAGTTAACTGGGACACTTTGCGCACATGTAGTTACATGGCTGACACTTGGATGGTTAGTATCCACCTGCCCAAGAAGGTAGTCCCCTGGAGAGAGCTATATATAGAGGCATTTGGTTGGGAGGAGAGTCATCTCTCAAGCATGTGGTGGTTGTAATCCTTGTTCTCTTGCATTGGTATCAGAGCCACCCTCTCCATAGCTCTCCTAGATCATCTTGCCCCTTACTCGTTGCGTGCATAACTCTCTTCCGAGCTCGCGGCTGTTTTGACATAGAATATTGAAGTCATGGCGGCGCTGGCTATAGCTCAAGGAGGAGATGAGCAAAAGAATTAGTCTTTGCTGTGTGAAACAGGGGATTCGAACCCCCGTCCCCCCAATGGAGCGCGTTGGTCTATCCAAGGAGCCCACGGACGTTGACGATCCACATTCGCAGACGCCATATATTATCGCGGCTCAGCGCTGAAGAAGGTTGGAGCAAAAGAAATCGAATCGTTTCTGATGTGTGCCCCGCGGGTAATCGAACTCAGAACTTCTGGTTTGTAGCGCACTCGCCTATCCAGAAAGCCACAAAGTTCGTGAGAGTATTCAGAGAACCGTATTATTATGGTGCATTCGTGCTGAAGCAGACACGGTCCAAAAGCTCAAGTTCCATCGGGAGGGCCTCGGGAATCGATCCCTCATCCTTACGAATTGGAGTGAAGTCACCTAACCACAGGGCGAAATAGCCATCCGCGTGACTTATTTGCGGGCAGCTCCCTGTTATCTGATCTTGCCGCAGAAGAAGTTTTCAAGGGAGACAAAAAGGAGCTTGCGCCAGGAATTGACCCCGCGACCTTGCAAAGAGACTACAAAGCCTTATCCACTGAAGTAGAGGTTTTTTGTGAAAACATTTTTTGCATATTTTATTCAGTATAGATCATATCTCTGCTCTGCTAATCTCGAGCCGAGATCTTCTCATTCTGATTAATCTTTGGAGTTTGGTTATTACCCCAATCAAACCCAAGTGCATATCTGTACTGATTAAAGCTGTAGAAAGCTAAAAGTTAGAATAAAGTTTAAGAGAAGTGGAGCTGTGGAGTGAAGATCCGGAGGCCTAACTTCGTCGACCTTGACGGACCAAATCATTTGGGACTATTTCTTGACGAGGAAGCTTCAAGAATGGTGAATAGTTCCTGGCAAGGATCAAGAGGATGAAACACTCTTCCAAAGGATTAAGGGAAGGACGTAGCTCTATATGGAGCTAAGTATTTTCCAAATTATGTTTTCATTTTGATATTCGTTTGCTCAAATGCTTTCATTTAGGATGCATTAATTAGGACTAAAAGCGTAGTCCAATTATGGTTATCTCAATATGAAAGCTAATTAGAGAACTAAACGGTATTGAAATGACGCAAAAGTATACAAAGTACTTTTCAGTTTTTGGTATGCAGTTGAAATTTTTATTTCCATTCATGAAAAGATTATTTGTGCATAAAAGAATGTTTTGTGCACATCAAGTTCGCACTTGCTTGGGAAAGGTAGCTAATTCTCCAGTTCACGCACTTAAATAAATACCTTTTGCCAGAATAGCAAGCAGGTTGTTTTTGCATGGATGCTTGTTTGCATACCTAATAAGCTCAAGATTTGCTTAAGTTCATTACACTTGCATGAACTCACATGCATTTGCACCCAAGAATGGGCATTTGCATACATGAACATGCATTTGCATGCAAGTAGATGCATGAGCATACGCATGTTCTTTTGGTAAGTAGCTGAACATGTATACTTTCATTTCTTTCTTTTCTAACTGACTTAGCTAGATGGAGAAAATAGAAAATTACCTAGTTGCAAGGATCTTGACCATCATGCAACTAAGTATCTAGTCTATTTGTTTTCCAAAAAGTGATACATAGGTACCACTTAGTAGGAGTCTTTTTGAGGAAAAGAAAGCAAGTTGAAAGTAAGTATTCATAGAGCTACTTTCCAACATGCATGCTTAGTCTAAGTTTTGGAAGAAACCTAGACATTCTTAGCAACTAAACGAGGATTTAGTTGTTTTTGGATGATCATGTTCATGCATCCAAGTAAGATAGTTTCTATTGAAACTTGTAAGTTCCAAAATATTTTTAGGAGATTTAATACTTTATTATTCATCAAATATTGATGAAAATAAGTAGAAGTATTGAACTTCTAGAATCCCTGGAACTCTAGTGTTCATAGATGTTAGTTTCCAGAAATGCATCTCAAGGTATGATGCAAGGTCTTCAATCGACGCGGAAACTTTTCAAGGAAATTGCTTGATTCTATTTAAGCTAACTCAAGGCTTAAAAAGAGAAACCAAGATAAATATTAATTGATATTTAGTTATCAAGTAATTTCCTAAAGTCATGACAATTAATGAAATGATTCAAATTATTTTCATTTCTAAAACAGATATAGCTTAGGAAATCACGATATTTCCTAAAGACAATTTAGGAAACAAGTTCTTTCCTAAAAGATAAGCTTCAAGTGGTAAAGCCTTGAATCTTATAAAAATCGAATATCTTTTATAAGATTAAGTAAACAATTCCAAGCATTATTTGCTTGTGCAAAGTTTTCAAACATGGAGACTTTATTAAAGCACTTTTCTAAAGATAAGAAAAGTATGCTTGGTGGTCTTTAAGATAAGAAAAGCTTAAACAAGAGATCCAAGCCAAGTAATCTTTGGAAATTAAGCTATTTCCTAAAGATAAACTAATGAAAGAGTCTAATTAACTATTTCATTAGTTAATTGAGAATTGTCTTTTGGACAAGCAAAGCCTTAAGTCTGGTCTTATCCAAAAGTCTAGAATTCCATTTGAAGATCTTTCCAGTAAAGGAGAAGATTCCAAGATGAATCATTAGAATGGAAAGTAGAAGATTCCAAGATGAATCATTAGATTGGAAAGCAGAAGATTCCAAGATGAATCATTAGATTGGAAAGCAAAAGATTCCAAGGTGAATCACTAGCTTAGTATTACTTGATTCCTTGGTAGGAATCAAAAAAGTTCTTGAAAGAAAAATCTCCCCAGATGTGAGACTAGCATCTTTCAAGAGAAGTTTTATAGCAAGTAGTTCCCAGCAAATCCCTAACCACTAGTTTTGGTATTTAAGTCCAAATAAGTGATATAACCTTAAGGTATATCAATTCTTAGCTTTGGAATCTGAAAAGCATTAGAAAATGCTTGGACTTAAGTTGAGGGAAAGATCTCTAAAATCTTGCAGGTAAGCAAAGAAGCTTAAGATAATTTAAGAGATCTTAAAGATAAAGACTAAGTCTTTATTTTTGTCGCAAGTATCAACCAGAATTGATCAAACTTGGCCATGATTGTCCAAGAATGTGCGACTAGAACTACTCTATAGATTGCCCAAGTATTGGCAGTAAAAATTGCATTAGGAATGATTCACTCAAGTTCCATTTATCCAATGGAAAATTGTGAAAAAAGTAAGCTGTTCCAAGTCTGAACAGAGTGAAGTAATTCCAAGTATGTAGTCTGCAACCGTGAAGACGGTACTTAAGTCTATGGAAGGTAAAACATAAGTGTTTGCCTATTCTTAAAGGGATTTTTTATACAAATCCAAAAAGCATGAGCGGATGCTCAGACTTATGCAGTAGAGAGATTCTTATAAAATTCTTGGCCAGGATAGGTACCTAAAAGCATTAGTAGAAAGGAATCTAAAGACAAGAAGCTAAAAGCTCTTGTCACTACGAAATTGGTCAAGGATAAACCAATTGAACTTGAATTCAAGAAAATTCAAGTACTTGGAATTCTGATTGGTTTTCATTTGAAAACCCTAGCAAAAAAGATTGGAGATATTCTATTAAAGGTTTTCAAGTTCCCAAGGTTAAGCACAAGATCATGAAACGATCATGTCAAGGGATTAAAACCTAGAATATTAAGATAGAGATAGTGCCTAAAACTGTGAAGTTCTTGTCAGAGAATTAAAGTTAGAAGGTTTTCTATCAAGAGATGTTGTAGACTTTAGGATAAATTTCACTCACACGTCAATGTGAGTATAAAATAGGGTGGTATGGGACACCAGATTTTATACTCAGATTGATGTAGGAAAGATGGTATGGGACATCGGACCGTGAGATGATGATTATCTTTGAGTCTTCGTTTGGATCTTGAAGTTAGGTTTGATCTTCAAGGGAATTAAAACTTCAAAGAAGGGAGTTTAAATTCAAGAAGAATCTCAAGATACTTCAAGATCAAGGAAACTGAAGATATGAAGTAAGTAACTTCCAAGATCTTCTTAGAACACTTCAAGCCTAAGTATTATTGATCAGAAATATTTGGTAAATTTCTGAAAGAAGTTGGACTTTGATTTTGAGTTGATCTTTTCAACTAAAGATTTAATTGACTAAGTCAAGCATCAAGTTCCTAGTGTAACTTGAAAAATTCACTCTTTTGACTCAAAGAAATGCACAAGAATTGCATTCACGATTAGGAGTCAAAAAGATTGAATATGACCTAAACTTAGTCTCAAGTGAAGCATTATTTGAATACAAAACTCATCAACATAACCTCAGTGGGTCGACACACTGATGTTGGTTACCACACTAGTATCTTGTGGTTGGATGATGTTTTTGATTTGCTTTGAATCTTTTTGAGAAACTAGCTTATTTCTCTTAAAGATAAAGATAATGCTTCAATATCTTGTTGAAATAGATTGTTGAGAAGTTAAAGTCCTGAGTCAACTACACTTTGACTCATAGCAAGTTTATGTGTGTTCGAAGTTTGAATTGGTTGTACAGAGTTTTAATTATTTCTTTCTGCTTTCCAAATCTTTTGGAATTGGCTCAGACATGGTATCTCATTCCTTTTACAAAAGACCAGGGTTAACAGGTTAGAATAAAATAACTAACTTGAACATCCTAGATAGATGTTATGTACAAGAACCGTTTTCAATCTTCAAAAAATGAGAAGTCTAAGAGGATTTATTCAGTTGAGTTTGCTTCAAGTTATAGCATAAATGATTTCCTAGAGTCCAGTATACTCTAGAATAGGGAAGTTAGGAATTGCTCATCATATTGACAATTCCCAAGAACTTTCAGTTAAAGTCTTTGAGAAAAGTGTCCTAAGTTGGACAAATTTCATTATGGATTTGTATTGGACAAGTTATAGTATGGTTGACTCAAAGAAATGGTAAACTTTCTCCTACAGTTTACAAAGGATTTTTAAACTCATTAGGACAAAGTAGTCCTCTAGTCGGGTGAAAAAATCAAGTAACTGTTGGATCAAAGTAAACCATTGTATAAACATCTAAGTTAGATGTTTGAGACAACCAAACTTCAAGTTCTCCAAAACAAATTCAAGTGAATCCAGAATTCTCAAAGTCTTGTAAGGGATGAGAATCCCACCTTCATTACTAAGTATCAGCACCAGTTATGCCTAGAAATGGACTAGTAATTTGAATCCACCCAATTCACATGTTTATGCCTAGATCGCACATCTAGAAACTATGAATTGGCCACGGATGTGATTAGATCCACCTTTATTACTCTTCACTAGTTTGTACTTTGTCTTGTTCATCAAAGTGCAAAACCAGATAGTGTTTTGAATCATTTGGGCAAGGATGCCACCACAGAGATGAGACATGTTCTTCTAGTTCTAGAACATGACCATGTTCTTCCAGTTTTAGAACATGAGGCTCGGGGGTTGCCTACAGTATGTATATAGCTCTATTTTCGAGGACAAAAATATTTTCCAAGGGGGAAAGAATGTAATAAAGTAAGTCTATGATCCAAGGGTCTGGCCGGTTCAGACAAATCTGAAATCGGATACCGTTTGGTCATCCGTGTGTATGACCAAAGATCTCGAGTTTAGACTTACTAGGAGGTCTTGTGCTCTTGTGAACAAGTGATTCACTTAGCTTAGTGGTTAAGTCTCAAGGATGTGAAGGAGGAGGTCTTGGGTTCAACCCCCATGGGGTACATGGGGAGAGTGTTTTGCCCAAAGAGCTCTAGAGCCTTCTAGAAGCATCCACTTGAGTTAACTCGAGTTAACTGGGACACTTGGCGCACATGTAGTTACATGGCTGACACTTGGATGGTTAGTATCCACCTGCCCAAGAAGGCAGTCCCCTGGAGAGAGCTATATATAGAGGCATTTGGTTGGGAGGAGATTCATCTCTCAAGCATGTGGTGGTCGTAATCCTTGTTCTCTTGCAACATACATGCATTCATGTATGCATATGCTTGTATGCATCTGCATTCTTGTATGCATCTGCATTCATGTATGCATATGCATGCTTGTATGCATATGCATTCATGTATGCATATGCATTCATGTATGCCGCTATGCATTCATGTATGCATATGCATGTATGTGTATATATATATATGCATGCATGTATGTATATGCATATGCATGAATGAGTATGCATATGTATTATGTATGTGTGTATGCATATGCATTATGTATGTGTGTATGCATATGCATGTGTGTATGCATATGCATTGTGTATGTGTGTATGTGAATGCATATGCATGTGTGTATGCATGTGCATGTGTGTACGCATACGTATATTTGTATGCATTTGCATGTGTATATGCATATGCATGTTTGTATTCATATGCATATGTGTGTTTATACATATGTGAGTGTGTATGTATATGTATATATCTCTCCCTCTCTCTCTCAATCGAAAACAAAACTAAAAAGAGAAGATATTAGAAAAGCAAAAACATAAAGAAAGACAAAAGAGTGATATATTTGTCACTTACATCGATGTAATTGTTTGAATCAAGGTTATCAAAATCCACTTGAAGTTCTCCTTCGTCGAATTTCTAAAAATTTATTCCCAAAAAATCTCTTGCAAAATTAAAGAAAGAAGATATTAGAAAAGAAAAAACATAAAGAAAGAAAAAAGAGTGCTACAATATGTGCGATCTACTTACCAAAGCGCCAGATCTATAAAAATAGAGGTGTGCTTAGAGAGAGAGAGAGAAAAGGAGAGGAAGAGAGAGAGAGAGAGAGAATTGTTT